>JADLZK010012083.1:0-201317 GCA_015847255.1 Hyparrhenia diplandra | reverse complement strand
CACAAATACCGACGTCTGCTAAGATTGTGACTGTCTCTGAGGAGTGTAAAAATGAGATGGTTGTTAAACCAAAAACCGTCTCCCCATATGAAGGAAATTGCTACGTCTTCTACAGTTTCTGCCTGTCTTCGACCAGTTTGAGAAGGTGATAAAAGACGTCTTTTGCTATGTAGCACTCTGCAGCGCCTAAAATAGAAGCCATCTTGATTTTTGTATCAAAAATTGCGACATCTTGCTGACAAATTTGAGACGACTAACAAGTTCTTGTCTCCAATATGGTTTTCTCCCATACGGTTGGAGTGGAATAAAAACCATGAGACGGTTGTTTATATAACCGGTCTGAGCTTATGTTGTGTGACGGTTGCGAGACAACCGTCTCTAGTATACGTTTGATCACTATTGCTTTCTGAAGTACACCCTCTGTCTCTAAAAAGAACGTCACCGTGGGATGCGTGCTCATAAGTTTGACTTAATTTGTAGAAAATACATGCAATATTTAAATTTTTAAAATAAATTTGTTAAAAAACTAGACTTGAAGATTTTTTTCCGATGATGCTAATTATTTAGCACAAATGTTTTTATATTTTTAATATATAATTGTTGGCATTTGTGTCTCGGGAAGCGCAGTTGACAATCTTTTAGGGACGGAGGGAGTAGTGTTTAGTGCCACTCAAGTACATGTTACAATAGGTGGCCTTGGTGCCCCGCTCCTGGCTCTCCACCCCTCCCCCATGTTACAATAGTTTTTAAGTGTTTCAAAAACTTTTAGTGGTATGTTGTAGTAACGTTTTTAGTGGCATTTCGTATGCCTCAGCCCAAGGTTACAACTGTTTATTCGTGGTGTTTCAATAATATGTTCCAAGATGTCTTAACTCCTTCGACCCATTGTTGCAGTAGTTTTTTGTGTTTTTTTATGTTGCATTTGTCAATTTAATATGTTGCAACATGTTTTTTTCGATGTTTCATCCGTGGATTTGAGAATGTTGTAACATATTTTTACTCGGATGTTGCAACGGTATTAATTATTAAGATGTTGTAAGATGTGTATGTTGCAACTGTCTCTTTTGAGATGTTGCACATGTTTTCCTAGATATTCCAATACTCAATTTAAGATTATAATAGTCGATTCCCCCTTCACTCCGGACTCGGACGTGTACTTGCCCCGTGCTTCTCCCCAACCCTCGAACTCCGCGACAACGCAAGTAGAGCTGTGTGCCCTTTCCACCTCCCCGCACGGACATGCAAGCGGGGACGTAGGGGATGCATCGGGCGTGGTGCTCGCTTTTGCATGGGCGGGATGGCGGTGCTGGGGAGGTGGGCGTCGATGGTTCTCGCTCGAGTGCCAACACTGCCCTATTTCATTTTGAACGGTGGATCAATTGAACATTTTTTCTTCAAACAATTGAACTACTGAAAGTGCTACATGCCTTCGATTTGTTTGCCGGCAAGTAGTTTTTAGATTACACAGTCCAACGCGTGACACTCAACACGCGACGTACACTCACCCCTATGAACACACGTGACGCAAAACTCTACCCCTATGAGCAACTTCGAAGGACCGAGCAGCAAAATCTTGAAGTTCAGAAGTCACCATAGGTGCCTCATTGCCGATGATGCGTCGCCTATCACTTAATGCATAGTGCGAGTAAATCCTGAAATAAATCCAAGATAAAGTGTCGCACCTAGGATTTGAGAGGTTAAAGATGGTTTGCACATACAGCTGAGATATTTTTGGGCGTGTTTGCTACCCCTGCAGGTTGCCGGCCCGCTGTCGGCCGAGCCAAGTCTCGCAAAGCCGAGCTGAAGTGGTGCAAGGGACAGTGTTTTTCCTAGCCACCCAGAGCTGGTCGGACTCGACTGCAGTGTTTGATTTTAGGTCCAAAAAGAGTACAACTACCTTGCACAAGCATATGGTAGACTTACCACCACACAATTGCAACTCTCTCCTTGAAGCATTATTTAGCGTCGAACACCCAAGAGTCGTGACTCACACCGCGAGCCACGCAGGCCCCACGCCGGGGCGGTCAAGTGGCATCAACGGCGAGTGTGGGGACGTCATGTCGTCGACCAGCGAGCCGCGGTCTCAATGATGCTCCCGCCGAAGTATTCCATGTCCTCCACGATCTTGGCGCGATATGACTCTATGATCATGCGACTGGCGGGTAGGGCCGCCGTCCCTCGCGTCTCGATGATGCTCCCGCCGAAGTATTCCTTGTCCTCCACGATCTTGGCGTGGTATGACTCCATGGTCGCTGACGCTGGCGGTAGGGCACGCTGATGAGGACATGACACCTATGGATACGCCCATAAAAACTAAAGATAAAGTGAGCTCGCTCCCACATTTGCATAGTAAAAATTTGGTACAATTCACTTGGTTCCACATGTGCGTGTCACTATTTTATTGTAGGTACAAATGGGTCTCAAAGTGCAAGTCCACCGAGTTACGCTTTTGGTTCGTCGGCAATATGACGAGACTCCATTGGGAAGGTCATAACTCTTTTCATCCGAGTGCGATTGAGATCAATGAGCACTTGATGGAAAAAGATTATTTCATAAGCTTTTCGGATAGATCTGGTCCTATTTCAATATCACGTCTAAGCAAGGCCTTCGAATCATCAAGACAATCCGTCGATGTTTCGCCAAAGCAACATCGCGTCGTCATGGGCCCGATATTCACCCTTGGGACCCCGTGACCCAAGTTGGAGTCATGCCCCAAGGGCTGAAGAACATCTTTTGGGATACCCAAGGATGTCCTCCACCTTGGCCACCACCTTAGGGTCAGCAAAGGCGTCCCATGCCAAGTTGGAGGCCCACTCACGCCGAAGTTCGAGTCCATCTCGGGCTGCTGGACCGCTCAAGAGTAAACGGACGCCCGATGTCGCATACTACGGGCTCCGCTTTTGGACGATCCATCCGATATTTTCATAAGCTAACCAATGGATTTGGTTTGAGGCCCAAATTGCTCGGAATCAACGGAATCGCCGAAAAACAAGTTGACGCTCGTGACTGCTAGGGACGTCACGTCGCGCCTTTTTGGGCCGCTTTGGGCCTTGTAACTTGTTAGGCTTTGCTTAGTGACGTGAGTAGGGTCCTTGGCGCCCCTTTGGCTTTATAATCAGCAGCAGCCGCTTCCATTAGGGTTCGGGTTTTTGCTTTTTAGATTAATCGTCTCTTGAACAGTAGCCAAGTATCGGGTTTGTGAAACCCCATGTCGAGATCTTAATCATACATCCGCAAATTGTCACTTCAATTGAGTTGCATTTTACCTTGTTCTTGCTTTGTGTTCTTAGATTCAGCAGCAGGGATTAGCCTTTCTGGCGAGGTCAACCGGCTTGTGACACCCGCTGGATAACCGAGGAAACGTGGTGCTAAGGTTGCGTGGTTCGGTCTTTTGTGATCCCGAGTCGGATTGGTGTGTCACATCCGAACAAATCGATAGTTATCTTGAACCCGACGCAAGATTCGGGAATAATAATCTAAGCAAAACCCAAAACCTAACGAGAATGGCGGTGTCGATTATAAAGGTCTAAAGGGTCGTCACCCACCTGGGCGCACCCCCTAATGGGCTCAACAATGATACATGGCCCAATGGACCAATAATCTGGTGACACAACACGGAACAGATTCTGAAACGCTGACTTATTTCGACGTTTCCTGATGACTCAAAAAGGAATTTGGACCTAAAACCAACAACATTAGTTTAATTATGAAATTATCTTTCCAACGATGGGTGGATCGTCAAAAAAAAGTTCAAATCGTCATGGGCGTCCATTTTACTCCCCTTAACGTCCTAGACTCGAAAACAGGGGACGAAGTCGACTTGGTTTGGGCCTCCAACTCGACTTGGGGTCCTTATCGGTCCTCCATGCCTCCAAGCCATCCCTTATGCATCCCCCTCGTCCTCTCCATAATTCCTAAGCACACTATAATCATTAGGTAGCAATCTATTCTCAAAATTATATAAAGACTTGCTTAGGAATGAGCTCACCTATAATAAATTTTATTGTCGTGCGCGAGCTCTTGTGATTGGACCTTGAATGTCCAACGAAGGATCATCTTGTGCATCTGAAAGAGTGATGTCCTCATCATTTTGAAACAGAGAAATATCGATGTGAGTGAAGCTATAGGCATGTTATTCATTATATCTTTTGGAACACGTGGTCACTAAGGGCACTCACAAAGCTGGAGACTCTACCATAGAGTCTAAAACTATTTATTACCTTGGGTAATGTGGACTTGGAGTCCAAATAAGATTTGGAGTCTTGTTTTTCTCCCTCTCTCTACCATAAATATACTGCCACATCGGGCCACATCAGCAAAGTGCAATAAATATGATAGTAATTAATAAGCTTAGACTCTATGGTAGAGTCTGCATTGTGAGTACTCTAATTAAAAGATTAAAACACATCAGGATGTGTCAGGACCACGTGGGAGGGTAATTAACGGTAGAATCCAAGGGGTAGCCCTACTTGCCCATGGTTCTACAAATAGGAGCTCGGGCTCATTTTAGTTGGTAACTCAGGCTGGAGTCCATCTTGGATTCTAGAAGCAGTTCCATGTAAAATCAACACCCAAGACATGTATAGACTCCATTTTCGAGGATACACATGCATGGAAAGATAATTTCATAAGCTAACCGATAGCTTTAGTTTGACATCAAAATTCAGTCGAGTCAATGGCAATTATCGAAACAAGTTGACACCGTTAGTGTATTATTTTAGGAGGTGTGCGTACATGTGCTTAACCAACCACTACCGACCTTTGGCGTTTATTTTCGTGAGTTGTGTTAGCGGTGTTAATACATGTCGCGACTCCTACCGGCCGCACATATAGTTTGTGTTATCAGTGTCTGTACATGTCTCAGCCACTACCGACGCCGTATAGTTTGAACGAGATGTGTTAGCGGGTGTGCGTACATGTCGCGGCCGCCATCTGGCCAGCGGTCATTCTGAGCGTATGTTGTCGCCCGGTATGCGTCTTTGTTTCTTGGTATTGCGGACCGCGTGTCGATGCTTTCGCGGCCAGAGTCTTGGCGTGCTGTAGTGTCTGGCGTTGCGGGGGACACATGTCGATGAGGGCGCTTCGGTAGGTGCACGCGCTGTATTTGTCTCGAGTCTTCTGATGCCGATCACGCTAGAGATGATGGATGTTGACACGGCGTCTGTACGCGGCCCGAATTTGGATGGGCTGCATCCGGTTTTGAACGGGCCTCTGCCCGCTCCGGCGACCGGCCTTCCTTTGGGCACAATTTGGATGCGCATGTTAGGCCCGTTCTCTTGTGATACAACGAGCTGGGCCATTTTCGGCTGCGTAGGTTATAACAACTGCGGACATATTATATATATATATATTGCGTTGCCACACACTTCAACACGTCGTCTCTCTCACGGTGATGGCGGCACACGCGAGGGGGGGGGGGGGGGGGAGCAAAGGAGGCGCGACGCGCGCGGGGCGGCGACTATATCTTTGTTGATGATTGATTTGCTACGCTTCATTTGCTATATCTTGTATTTGGATCGCCTCCTTGGTGTCGGGTGTATTGCCGGAACCTGCGGCGGACGACGAGGGCTCAAGTTGGAAGTTGTTCCTCTGTTGGATGCGTGTGGGAGGATCTTACGCCGAAAGGTCCTCCTAAGGCCTGCAACCCCGAAGCACGTCGTCACGGCATCTGGAGGCGGCATAGTTTCTCGATTGAATGGAGGCTAGGGTTTTTCCTTACCCCATACATGCTTCCCAAGAAGCAATCTCAACCGTTGAATCCAACCGAGATCAACGGTGCACAAGCAGGGCGTCATTTGGTTTGGGGTACTTAGTTGGGCTCCAAATTCATGCTCCATGTGGAAGGATAGCCCAACAAAATCTGTTCCTAATCATACACAAACTCACAAAGACGAGGCTTTACGCGCTTGCTTCACTAACAAATTCAGCATAGGTAGCCTCCCTCGGTTTTGCGGTGCTTGTCCTCGAGTGTGGAAAAAAAAACCTTCGAATGACCCTTCCATTCCAGTCTTGCTTCATTGCCATGATAAAGCTCAATCCGGACATGCGAGAATGCATTGACAACACTAGCCTTCACACAAGCAAAGTAATCGCTACGGATGTGTACACAAAGAAATCAGTTCCAAACCACAAAAGCGGTCATCGGCGGCAAAGTTTCAATAAACTATAAAAGCGCACTATCAACCATGCGGCGAGTGCCTGATAAACAAACAAGCTCTGTCATTAGTCTTATGAAGTCGGCATCTCAATTTTTTAAAATATGATAAAAAAAAAAGATGACAAGCTAGGCGCTCATGAGTAGAAGTTCCATCCATTGTAAACTCTGGACAATGTACAAAATACGACACAAAGAGTTTACAAAAATGTTGGTCGTAATGCTCGGTCACACACAACGCATGCTCATAAAGATCAACAATACTCCTATCATGCATATCCACGATGTGCACAATGTCAAGGTAGAGCCATACAAGGCAAAAATGTTACTTTTATGTCCTTGGAAGCCACGGCCTCTAGTTTCATTTTTGCTTCTTTTCATCCACATATTGAGTCGGATTTGGCATGCTCTGTCCGAAATTCTATTTTCTCGAGAACTTTAGGAGATATACAACACATCATCCTCTTGATATCTGACATTATTAGGTTTCAAACCAAGTGTGGAATAATAGAACTGCCGAGTAGGGCTCAAATAAAAAATAAAAACTTCGGAATGGCCCTTCCATTCCATCTTGCTTCATGCCCATCATAATAAAGCTCAATCCGATGGGCGAGAATGCATTGACAACACTAAGCGTTCACACAACCAAAGAAATCACTTACACTTGTATATTAATGGAATGGCTAGCACTTACACTAGGTGGATACATCATGGGGAACCATTGGAGGTTATACTATATGAAAATGAGGGCCTTCTTGATGAACTAGACTAGTATCAATGATGATCTTTGCATGAGTGTGGATGAAGAAGATGGCCATGATGATGGAATTTATGATATGGTGCACGAGGGATTGTATACAAAATGAAGATGAAGGTAAATGAAAAAGGTCTATGTTTGCAATTATATTGGAAGAGATGAAGCGACAACTCAAAAAAGCGATAAGGGTGGCATCTCCAGCGACGAGGGGCGGTTTTTCCTCCGGTTTTTTAAGCCCCCCTTTTTTCTCTCCAAAAATAGAGTAGCCAATAAGATACGACTATGATAGGGAGCTGCTAAACCATTACTTCCTAGTAAGCTTCATGTGTACAATTTAAAATGACAACATATCCAAGAGTTTGCTAAACTAGTTTGCCATCCTTGGATTTTTGCAAACAAAAAAAAAACTTGGCTCCAACGAGAAGAGGTAGTTCTTTGGGCGGCCCATCGGTCGTACATGGGAACAAAACCGACGAGAAGAGGTAAAGGAAGGGTGGAAATATAATTTTGTTTCACTCTCGGGGCTCACGATGCAAGTTTGCTAGAGTGGGAAGTTTGTAGATCCGGGATTGGTTTAGTTAGTGGAAAATGAAATGCGCTTTGGGATTAGATTCGGCGTTTACGCAAAAGAAGATGTGCCTTCGACAACGCTAGATCTGCTGTGCTTCTTGGGACTCCTCATCCTTTTATAATCTCCGCGTGGGTCTTTGGGTTTTGTACCTAGGATCAATCATCGAGAAAAAGGATTTTAAGGCGACAAAATTATTGAGCAATGTTGTACAAGCTAGATAGCAAACCATTCAAAAAAACCCTTCAAAAAAAGGAAGGATAATGCACTTTACAATCTAGATTTCGGTGCTTATCCAAGAAGATATGCTTCACATGACGGACCCCGGACCAACCACCAAAAAAAAAAGAAGATGTGCTTCCCCAACGGACCCGGATCGCAACCACCAAAAAAAAAAAAAAAACTTTTGTATTTCTTTGTTTCTAGAACCACATGAAAAACCATATCTAGCTGCATGGATGTGATAAAGAGGTGCACCTGCCCGGGGATGGAGGCGAAGGCGAAGTCCCACGTCGGACCGCTCTCTACTCTTGTTTGCTTGAGATGAGTTTGGAAAGTCAGGACGGAGAAGAGGTGAGAAGAGTACTACTAGTACAATATAGGTGTAGTATGGGAGAAGGAACAAGGAAGAGACGAGAGAGTGAGAGACTGCGAGAGAAAACTGCCCATAGTAGCACTATAAAGGAATCCAGGTGGCAAGCGTAGAGTGTTCGATCGGAGACACCATGGTCCCACGGTTAATGTAAAAGGGCGTGTAACTTGTGTGCTATTTCGAAATTTCAAACATTGTTTGGAGTAATAGGACTATGGGAGAATTAGGAATTTGGCCCTAAAAAAGTTTGTCCTACTCTATCCCAACTACCATCGTTTGGGCCCGCTTGTAATTTTATCTACTATCCATGTGATATCTTGTTTTGAAGAATTAATTGAAACAAATTTAATGGTGTAATCAAAATTTAATGCTCGGGTCACACCTGACAAAATACTCCTATCATGCATATCCACGATGTGCACAAGGTCAAAGGTAGAGACCGGCACAAGACAAAAAATGTTGCTTTTATGTCCTTGGAAGCGAACATTAGTTTCGTTTAAGCTAGCTGTGCATCCACATATTCAAAATCGCATTTGGCACGCCGTGTCCAGAAATTCTATTTTCTCGAGAACTTTGGCGTTTGTAATAAAGAAGTTGACAAATTCCACATCTCTCTTCACTGCCCTTGTAATCTAACGATTACCGGTTTCTTAAGGTGGCTTTGAAGACAATCAAGATATATGTTTTTAAATATCGGTATTTTTAAAATCTCGGCGGTCACCGATAAACGGGAATATCGGATATATCGGAAATTTATCGGCGATACAAAAAAACTTCCGACCAAATTTATAAAAAATATTTATTTTGTTCAAAAAATCATGTACATCTATTCTATACCATTTTAGATAAAAAAAAAACAAATGTAATTGCAAAAAAGTACCAACTCAATGTGGTGAGCAAGAATAGCACCTTGACACACAACTTCAAATAATATAGGTGCACTAGTCCACAACATAATTCAAGTCCCAAATATTAGTCCAAATATTACAAAAAAGATAGTCTAAAACATCACCACTAGTCCACAACATAGCGAGAATCAATTAGAGGTCCACGGTTCCAAACATGCATAAAACTAGGATAGTACAGTCCTAGATATTACAAATTCCACAGTAGTGCCAAATATTACATAATATCAGTGCACAATCCAAAATACAACAAGTTGCACATGGCAAAATGAGTCCATATCGCACGGTACATTCATGTCAAATCACTGCATTTTAGCAAACAATATGTTAGAATTCATACACTAAAAGGCCAAGTCGACATTTCAGCTACCATAGTTAGTCAATTGCATGCTAGAAGTGGAAGAAACGCCCTCACCTCTTCACTAGTACAAGTTCTTAACGAGGGGACTTTCTTCATCCTTTTCGATCTTGGGCGAAGGGAGGAGGTTGGTACATTTGTCGTTGCCTTGCTCTTATGGCGGCCAGTGTCACCTCTACTACCGGTGTCATCAACCGGGTCAACCACAATGCCACTTTGCACGAAGCCACACTCTTGCCTTTAGCACTAGCGAAACACGAGCTCCATCACCGACCATTGTACTAGTAACAAATTAAAAAGTCATGAATTAGCATAGGGCACCAAATTATACATGTCACTCTCAAAGTTTTCAAGTGGGCGTGGACCAAATTATTCCTCTTTGTAATGAATTAGCATAGGGCCACTAATTGTTTGAAATTCATATTCATTCATATAGCAATAAAAGTACCGGATTAAAAACCCCAAGGAGAAGTGCCTAGGCAATAAGTTACATGTGGATTATGTAGCGTAGAAAGCGGTCTTTCTATGTGATGCAAAACAAAGCATGTAGCGCCTTGAGCCAAAGCTCGATTTACGGCTAGCAAACAAAGCTCCAGTGTACACATCCACATATAGCTAAACAGCTAGCCAACAATCATCAACCATTTTAATTTTCCCTAAATCAAACTAATGAGATGTCATCACCGTATGCAAGCTAGAAGTGTTGCAACATATATGCGTGACTTTTGCATCATCAATCAATATGCTTACACATAGTATGCATATGTATGTTAGCCATTAAAAGGATCGATAGCATGCAAGACATTTTGAATTTGAAGATCCCTACGACTCAATCAATATGCTTACACAGTAGCATCAATATAACACACACACATCTAATTTGAGGATCCCTACGACTCTACACACATCGAGATTGAGGATGCAAACCTTGATGGTTGGATGCCTAGGCAAGTGCGGGGAAGGAGCCGCCGCCGGCGTTGGGCAACCAACGATGTCTGCGGTTGGGCGATGGATTCGGCGCCTGGCCGGCCGAGCCACGAGGGGAGGGGACCACCTCGGCGCCGCGGCCGGCTAGTCTTTGGGCGGGCCGGCATCGACGGGGGCCGGCTGCGGTCTTTGTGTGTCGTCGAGCGTGGACGGAGCCGGGCGGGGACCGGCCACCGGGCGGCGCGTCGGCGGGGACGGGCGCAGCTGGGGGCGGCGACGAGCGGGGGCGGGCGCCGTGCCGCCGCGTCAGCGAAGCTTTGGCTTGGTGCGCGCCAGCGTGGAAAGGGCGAGGCCGCCGGAGGCTGCTGGCCGCGTCCGTCGAACAGGCCCAGCGGCGTGCGGCTTTCTCTCTCTCTCTTTTTTTATAGAAGGTGGCGGCTGGTTGGGAGTGAATGAGTGAGCTTCTAGGGTTAGCTGGGGGCTTTATTTGGTGGCAACAATGTTGGCGGGCTTCTACAATATTTGGGCCCAAATTTTGGCGCCCATAGTTTCAAAATTCAAAATTTTTTAGGTGGTAGGAGCAATATACCTGACCCTAGCGGTAGACGCGATATTTCGAAATTTCGAAATTTTGGCCCTAAATTTTTCGGATGCTTCACCCTTTTTGACCTGGCCTTCAAAGATACCGCAAATGAAACAAACAAAAAATGTCTAGAGCTGAACACGCAAAAGCGTAGTGACAACGATTGCACAATTTGACTAAATAAACTTTCATTCGGACATAATTCGGATTACATATAAACAAATTCAATTCATAAATATCAACAAATATCACCTACATTTGAGCGTGTTAAAAAATCTCTTCAAGCAATATAAGCTAGAAACTAAATGTGGAATGTAAGGTATATATAAATTTTTGATCCAAATGTTAGTTACCTTCACATAGAGATTTTTTGGAGGCGGGGAAACATTTGAAGACTAACAACATCATTAATGTCGGGAGATGGCATGCACACAACCAAAACTTTAATAGTTCCCATTAGAGATGACATTAGCTTGGGAGCGCAACTCCGCCCGTGCCGCCATGGTCGCCCGGCGAGCATCTCATCGCTAACCCTCGGCGAGCTCTCATCTAAATTTCTAATAATTATATTACGAGCTCAACACGAGGAAACAAACATGTTGCAAATTAAAGCGAGGCGATGTTTACACAATAATATGACAACGAAAACCAAATAAAGCTAGTTTAGGGACATCTTGCACATCTTCATGAAGGCGTATACCGCTAAGCTGCTCAATTTGAGCGGCAAGAGTATGAACTCAAAGCGGAGCGGCACCGGCGGAGTAGTCTGCCGGACGACGTCGCCCCTCGCCCTCGTGGGTCATGCATTCTTCCGGCCGTACACGAGGGCGTGTTTGTCGTCGACGCCATGCCTCTACACCGTCGAAGCAGGTAGGGACACGAATCAAGATTGGGTTGAGGCACACAACCGCGTTGAGGTCCACTTTGGGCCAAAATACGGGCTTTCGGCGGGGAGATGGTTCGCCCACCTGCCGTCGGGTTGCGGGCCGCCGATTCCATGGAGCGGCGCCCCGGCGCTTCTTGGTCCGTGGGGTTCCGGCCCCATGCGACGGCATCGCCAAGTAAGCCACACCGGGTCCCTAGCATCGTGGCTCTCCCGAGGAGCTGCGGCCCCTTGGGATCCCACGGCGCCCGCCGTCATCTTCACCATCCCCTCGTAGCATATGGCCTCCTGATGCTCTACCTTGAGGAAGCTTGTTGCCGTAGCCCTGGAACTCTTTGTTTCGGCAGGCGGCGGCGAAGAGACTGAATCTGGCGGAGCGACACGAGCCGGATCGCCTCCTTGGTGTCGGTGTCTGCCGGGAACTTACCGCGACGCGACGAAGCTCCATGTACATTGCATCGGCAACTTGTTCCTTTTGCCGGAGGCGTGCGCTGGAGGATCTCCTGCTCGGCGAGTCCTCCGGCGGTACAGCAAGAAGCACGTCGTCCGCGGCATCTACCGCCATCGCCGGCTTCTTCTCCTTCATCGCCTTGGGGGGCGGGCGGCGCGGCGGCGGGCGGGGCGAGGGCGTGGAGGAGTGGCAAAATGGTGGTGCGCGTTGTGGGGATAATAACGAGGAGTGGAAGCGAGTGGAAAGGAGTGAACTAGTAGTGAAGACAGTGCGGGACGGGGGTTAGACACGGACATGATGGACCCAGGGCACCTATTTTATATTTCACTTTGCACTTGGAGTGTTGGTTACCGCGAAAGGACACAAAACTGTCTCCACTCCTTCAAGATCTACCACGGCGGACAATAATGGTAAGCGCCCGATTGTGGAGTCCAACGAGGACAACTCTTCCGTCCTCGAGAATACTAGCATCAAGGAGGAGAATGTATTATGACTTATTTAGATTGTGTGAGCGATGAACCGTCGGTGTTACGTGTTACATTGCTTGGGTATAGTATATGTTGGGTATAGTATATGTTGGTGTTATATCTCTTTCTTTATATATATATTATATATATATAATGTCCTAATCTACCTTTATGGAATATTGTAAATATTATGTTTGCCTATATGCTTCAATGTTGATGCGGTTTGATTTCTTATCATAAGTGTTCATCTGCATGCATGAGATGAATGATAGTCATATGCATGTCTTTAGCGTGTAATGTACCATTTGATGGTTATTTTTTGTCGGCCCGATGTGACTATTACTTTTTTTTTTTTTGGTTTCATTGGTCATATGTATGGTTTCAAAGGGTAGACCTATTCGAATCTGCGTTTATCGTTTTACGTACTCCCAAGAGTAGTTACTCCCGCCTCAATAAACCACGTTGCACATGTGTTTATACTTGTTTATCGGTTTGATGAGATCTGGGGTGGGGCGTCGTCCCCCCTGTGTCGTGGTTTTTTTTTTATCGGTTTGAGTATGTTCGGATACTCATATTAACGATCTAGATTTTTACTACTCTGAAAATTTTTTTGAAGGAACCCATATTTTTCATATATACAAATATATCACTACTTTTGCTGTATATAAACAAAGTATATCCACATATTCTACGTATCCACCTACCTAGATAGTCTAGTATGATCATATACTTAATCCCCATACACTCGTGACCTCACCATGATATCCGGTGGCGAGGCCCTCTTTGTTTTGAACTAACTAAAAAATGTTATAACTCACAAACCAAAAAATCAAATTAAATTCTGATTACACCATTGAATTCCTTTTAATAAATCCTACAAAACAAGACCTCATATGGATATATTTCGATAAAATTATAGTTGGCCCCACTTGATGATAGTTGGTAGTATAGATTAAAGTAAAAAAAAAAAAAGAAATGGTAAAAGGGACAAACTCCATGAGATGGATGGTCAAACATGAAGTTCAAAAGTTAAAAACGACAAACCCCATGAGGCGGAGGAGGGAGTAGTGATATTCTAACTCATCTCGGACACAAATAAAAACTAAATAAATATAGCTAGTTTTGGGGGACGGACACATCTGTGAAGGCGTGCATCGCCTGCGACATCCAATTCCGGCGGCCCGGAACGGATTACGAACTCAAGATCGATCACGGCACCGGCGCTGCGATGCGAGGATTACGGTTCCTCCGCCACAGTAGCGGTGGCGCACGCGCTTGCATCCTTCGGCCATGCACGACGTGGGGATCGATGACGGCGCGGCGCTCCGTACCGTCGGGATCAACCAAGGTTGGGTTGCGTGCGCCCAGCCTCGATGAGGTCCTCCCCGGGCCCAATAACGCGCTTAGGCGGATTATGGTCCGCCGCCGGCCATCGGGCTCTGGGCGCGGCCCGATTCCATGGAGCGCGGCGCCCGGCGCTTCTTGGTCCGCGGGGGTTCGGCGGTCTGGCGGCATCGCCAAGTAAGCCGCGCCCGAAGTCCGGCGGCGTTAGCGGCTTTCTGAGACTCCGGCCCCTGGGATCCCACGGCGCCCGTCGTCATCCTCACCATCCCCTCGTAGCATATGGCCTCCGGATGATTGGCCTCGAAGAGCGCCCTGCCGGGCTCCTAGGGGAAACTTTGTGTATTGCGGTAGCGGTTGTGAATCCGACGGGCGACCGCGAGTTGGATCGCCTCCTCGGTGTCGGTGTACTGCTGCGGAACTTGGCGAGCGAGTCAAAGATGCGGTATGTTCCTTCCGGAAGTTTCTTGTCCTCTGCATGATGCGTTGAGGATCTGCTGCCCGGCGGTTCCTCCGGCGGCAACGGCGAAGCACGTCGTCACGGCATCTGCCGCCATCGGCGTCTAAGCGGTGTTGCCCGGCCTCTTGCCCTTCATCTTCCTCGCTCTGCCCTCCTTGCCCTCTGGGTAGCCCGCCTCTTGCCCTTCCGCACCACGGCACGGGGGAACCGGCGCTTTTGCCACACGCCCAACCCCGGAAGCAATAATGAACCGCCCGGCCCCGCCGCCGAGTCCCAATAAAAGTAAGGATGTTTTGGTCAAACAGTTCGGGAATATAAAAATCATCATCAAAATACCTCGTCGTTGGCGGCTTTGTGTTCTTGTAGAGCCGCGAGAGCCTTTTCCACCACACGGCTCCTTAACTACTGAGACGCCAAGACATATAGGGCCTTACATGCGAATCCTTGCATGCGAATCCTTTGCGTAATCCTACACACCTCGCTTGTAGGATAGGGCCCATGTCGGCCTTGCATGCGAATCCTTTGTGTATGGCTCGGCGTAGGATAGGGCCCGCGTGCGCCGTTGTCGTTCCGTCCAATCCTTGGTGCGGGCCGTGCTCCCGATTCGCGGTGCCATACGCACCGCGGTGCTTTCGAACGGCGAGCACCGGCGGGAAAGGCGACAACACGCAAAGGATGCCTACTACTCCCTCTGAGGCTCCTTTTTTTTTCGGCTTATTTCAGCTTATTCTCTCTCCACGAGAATACTATTAAATCAGCCGAACGGCTCAAACTATATTTCGGCGCTGAAAAAAATAGTGTACTGATACTCCCTCCGTCTCAAAATAATTCACCATATTGACTCTAAGACATCATGTTTGACCAGCTCGTCTTATTCAAATTATTTGTACAATTTAGGAAATAAATAAATTATTATTAAAGTATCTCTAATAATAAACTAAGTCACATCAAAATGGATGATGTTTATATAAAAAATTTGAATAAGACGACGGTCAAAATTTGTTGCAAATGCCCAGTGCTTTTGGAACCCTCGCCACCCAACGAGAACCGGCTCAAGTTCGCCGAGGAATCGAGGCCTTCCCGTGTGGTGTACGCCCGCGGGGGCCACGTCGGATGAGCGGCGAGAGGCACACGAGAGAGTGTGGAGACAAGGTGCATGCGCCCGGGCGGGGCCCACTATGTAAACTCTCTGTACCTTAAAAACTAGATTACACCATTGAATTCGTTTCAATTAATCCTTCAAAACTAGATCTCGATGAATATATATTTAGATAAAATTATAAGTAGGCTCCAACGATTGTAGTTGGTCTAGAGTAGAGATAAAGAAGGGAATCTTGATGACTAGGATGTACATACTACTCCGTATAGAAGATGTAGTAAATAGAGAAACACGTCTGCGATAGCCCGTGCTTTTTTATCTTCTTCGTCTCGCCGCCCTCTCGTTTCCGCGCTCCCCGCCACCACCACCACCCACCGGCCCTAGCGAGCTCCGGCCAACCCTAGCGCTGCGGCGGCCACCCGCTTCCCCACAAAGAATCACATATCCGCAGAGCTTTCTATAGGAAGAACAACTCACGAGAGGGGAGGGGAGGGAGGAAGAGAGGAGAAGGACATCAAAACGGCACAAATTTGGAAAAATATAACACATTGCATGATTACGACTAATAAAATATCTCGGTTTTCATGCATACTCCTACTCGGGGATCTTTTCAACATAAACCATGCATATGATCGATCAAATTAATCTGTTCGATCGAGAACATCAACCATCACGTGCGCACCAAAAGCTATCCAATTCGGTTTGTTTGATCAACAACACCATCCGGAGAAAGAGGAGGTAGCAATAGATCGGTGCCAGCTAGCACTACAAATAGAAAGTTTGATTGTGTGAAGATCACAAACACGGAGACAACGTGAATGATATCCGTGCTTTCGCCGTGATATCTACACAAAAAGATTGATTTGGACCGAAGAACCTCATACACTCGTCGCGGATCCTACACTCCTCGGGCTGCGAGAACACGGGCACACCACACCACCGAGACGCGGGGCGGCCGCACCGTTTTGGTGGCTGCGCGATGCCCGTCATGGCGAGGCACCATTTGGGCTATAGGATGGGATGTGCGCCACTCTTACGGTATATGCTCCGCCAAGTCGCCCAACCTAAAACTCCATGCATGTCGGCGGGGCCGAGTACACTTGATGCTCTTCCACGTCCCGGCCGTCGCGGGTTGTCACCTTCGATATCCGCAACACCCGCCGGGCATAGTCGTCGTCCTCGCGGCACGGTGTTAGCCCTGTAGAGCACAAGAGCAAGAACATAGTCGGCGGCTTCATGCCCCTAACGCCAAAGGCGGCGCTGCGGCATCGGGAGTGACGGTTTCTTTGGTGCGGCGACCTTCGGCGAAAGGCGGCATACATGCCGGCTCTGGCATGCGCCTCGGGTTGCCGACGGCGGGAGGCGGGTGCAAAGACTCTCGCGATACTTGGCGAGTAGTACGGCGGCCCGCAGACGCCGACCTACCGGTGCAGCACCGGGTCTAGTCGGATGCTCCGTCCCACCGGTCGCCGCCGCGGGCTTTCATCATCTACACAACATGTGGCCCGCAGGTTGGCGAGGGCCCCCATGGGATCTGCGGCGTCCTTGGCGACTCGAATCGCAATCTCTGCAAGCATGTCACGCGGAAGGTTTTCCATGGCGCGGCGGCGGCGGCGGCGGGGCTTTGGTGGAAGCTCGGCGCCCTCTAGCTATGGTTTGTGCAATTGTGCGGCGAAGAATGGTCGAAACTATCACACGGGAGGCGGTGAGCTGAGCAGCCATGGCGCTTCGGTTGGTGGGAGCAATAATAATGCGGGTGCGCGGGTAGGTGCGGGGGCGTAATGGCGGGCACTGTTTGGTGCACTATCCCAATGCTCGTCTCTAAGATACGGTAGTAGTACGTACTACAAAATGTTTTCAAACTGCTACACCCTCCGTCCCACAAATAAAAGTCCGTGTTTGACTTCTACAATCCTTGTTTGACCATTCGTCTTATTCAAAATGTTTTAAAAATTTAGATATTTTGTTATGATTTATTTTATCGTTAGAGATACTTTTATAATCATTTATTTATTTTATTATTTGCATAAAAAATTAAATAAGGCGAATGGTCAAAGCGAGGGATTGTAAAAAATCAAAAACGGACTTTTTATTTGTGGGACGGAGAAAATATATATGTTTTCCATGACAAGATGATCTCAAATCAAAAGGTTGTAAACTACAAAGTTTCATAATTGAGAACTACAATTGGTATGTTGGTGGTTTGTCTATCCGACGTCACTTAAAACATTTAAATTTCATTTATTTATTTATTTTTTGAATTTGAGACCTAGTTTTCCATTACAAGATAATGTCAAATCAAAAAGTTCTAAACTAGAGAGTTTCAGAACTTAGCAAGATCTACAATTCTTATTTTAGTTTTCCCCATCCAACATAGTGCTAGTGACATTGTTCACAAATCTTAGAAATCTCTCTCGTAGTTTCATAAACGCCGAGACATGTGTAACTCTGTGAACAATGTTACCGCGGCGTCGTCGGATCAAGAAATGACCAGCGGAACAGTTGCAATGGAATGAGTAGACGGCTTTATTTTTTGGACGTACTATCCCAACGGTCATCGTAAGATTTCTTACATTAAAATCACTAGGTGCTCCAAAATTGATGTTTGGACTTGTGATTTTTGAAATTTAAAATTGAAATGTTATCGATGAAACATGACAAGAGTAATAGAAGTAAGAATACAATCGCTGATAGAGCATGATTTGACAAAAATTTAGAAAGAAAAACCATCATTTTTGGAGTTACTATGATGGAGAAAGACTAGTTACAAGTTTTGACCCGCAGTTAAAAAGAAAAATTAGGGTTCTTGAGCCTAAAGGTCTCCGACGTGGCGGCACACCGGCGTCTTGTGGATGTTAGCGGAGATGAGGTCTCTTGCGGCGGGAGGACCACCACCGTGATCCCCATAACCTAGCGTTACTAGTATGCGCTATTGGATGAGCGGGTTTAGTCTCCTTCCGAGCCTCGACAATCGGTGGTGGCGGTGCGGCGGAGTGGGGATCGGCCTTCCGGCCAATGACGACAAGCCGAGGTCAAATAGACATTATGGAAAGCACCAAAGAACGTGGCGTAAATTCCTTTGAACACACGGTCGAGCGGGGGCGGGTCGGAGAGGGGGTTGTTGTCGCGGAGAACGATCGAGCGGCGGCGGCGGACATGGCGGTGTTCGGGGCGGCGACAGCGGCACCGCGGCGATAAGCATAACCGCGTCAAGCCGATGAGCCTCGAGGTGCGAGGTAAGAGAGAAGGCAAAGATCGAGTTCATCCGGAGGCGGCCAGGCACGCCAAGGTGCTCGCGGCGGCCATTGTTTGCGTGGTCGGCGGACACGGCAAATAATACTCGATGTCAGCGGCACGGGCATAACCTCAAGCCAACGAGCCTCGAGGTTCCAAGGTAGAAGGGGTGTGACCGTGTGAGTTCAGCCCGAGGGCTAGCTAGCTAGCCACGCCCGAGGTGCTTTCGCGGCGACCATGGCTGCGTGGCCGGCGCCGGCGAGAATCGCAAATAAATTTAACACATGAATACACCATTGTCGCTCTGTTCACTCATCATTTCAGCTGCAATCAAACATCCACGCGGCACATGATTTAGAAATACAACACATATATTAAATCACAAACACAATACCACGATTACACAATTAAAATATAACACAAGGATTACAATGAATTAAAACATCTCACCGGTGTTCATCACTACATGCTACTCGAGAGAATCAATCGAACATCAACCAATCCATGCATGCACACAACCAAAAGCTAGCAAAAATTTGTTTGATCGATCTAGATCATGTAGCTAGAGAGCTAAGCTATAGATAAATGTACACCACACACACACACACACACACATATATAGACCGACTGCTTTGCTTATACCAACGCGCAGAAATGAAGAACATACCACACTCGGCGCGGATCCTACACTCCTCATTTGCGGTACACCCACCGCAGCGGTGGCCCCCGGAGGACGCCGGGCGCTGCGGTTGTCTCCCAATATGCCTTTGATGCCAAGTCCGGCGAGGCTCGGTTGGGCGGAGGAGGAGGATCTTTGCCACTCTTGATAGCGAGGGCTGCTTGTCGTTCAACACTTCTATTGCCCTGTCCGAAGTGCTCGCGGCGGTTACTCGGGAGTCGAGGCGGCGTCGTCGCCGCCGCCGTGTCGGGCGGGATCTCCACGCAACACCTCTCGGGCATGGTCGTCATCGGCGGCGGTGGCGTTCCGCTGTAAACGAGAAGCGTGCGTGTCCGGGGCGACACATGCCCCGAGTCGGCTTGTTTGAGCTTGTCGAGGGGCGGCGAGACGGTGAGGCGACCTTCCATGAACACGGCGGACATGCACGCTCGAAGCACACCCTCGGGTTCTTGACCTCGGCGAGCTTGCTGATGAGACTCGTAGCGGTACTCGCCGGTGGTACAAATGCCCGGCCCGGCGTATGTGGCCGTCGGCGTCGACCCGCCGCCGTCGTTGCAGCACCGGTCTAGTGGGATGCTCCGGTCGATATGTCGCCACGGCACGCTTCGTGTCAGTGCAATTGGCCGTGGGTGTAGAGGTCCTCCATAGGATCCTCTGCGGCCATGGCGGCGCGGGCGCAATGTCCTCAAGCAACTCCGCGGAAGGTTGTCCGGGTTCTCCATGGCTCGGCGGCGGCGCGGTGGGGGCTTTTTTTTGGAAACTTTGAGCGCGGCGGGGCGGAGGTGAATAGCGGCAATATATACGGGTGGCGCCGGGCGGTGCGTTCCCCGTGCAGCCACGTGTTTTTTTAGGGAGCGGCGGGAGGGCTTGCGGCGACATGACCGGGTGTGTACAGCTTATTTTTCGAGACCGCGTCGTCGCGCGTAAAATTCATCTAGTACAGCTTATTTTCGCGACCGCGCCAAATTTTTTTCAAGAAACACGCCTAGGCGCGTTTTCATTAAGCGAAAAGAGTGTTACGCCTAGGCGCGCCAATGAATACCAACGCCTTTTGATAGAGCGCGTCGTAACCTTTGCACGCGTGCGTGCGTGTGTAGGTGTATCCTTTGCGTGGAGAGCTCGCGGGCGACGTCTTGCCATCGTTCACGGATTCCGTGCCATCTTTTTCGATCGTCGTCTTATTCAAATTTTTACATAAATATAATTTATTTTGTTATTTTATCAATATTGATACTTGAATATTGATTAATTTATTTTATGATTTACATAAATATTTTAAATAAGACGGATGGTCAAACATATGAAATTCAAAAGTCAAAAAAGACAAACTCCATGGGACGGAGGGAGTATATCACAAATTCACAATTAATCACAACTAATAAAAAGTTCTCGGTTTCTCACCATCACGCGCACATACACGGGATCGACATCAAGCATCACGTGCGCACCAAAAGCTATGGAATTAAGTTTGTTCGATCGAGGTCTCCATCTAGAGCACTAGAAATAGAAAGTTTGATCGTAAGAAGATCACCAACCACGGCAAAAGATTAAGTTGAGTGAAGAACCTCGACACTTGTCACGGATCCTGCACTCCTCGCCGCGAAACACGCAACACACATCACCCGAGCCCTCACCCGAGACGGCACTACGGCAAAGACCGTCTGGTGGTACGCCGCGGATGCCCGTCATGGCGAGGCACCATTTGGGCTATAGGGCGGCGGCACTCTTACGGTATATGCGCCGCCAAGTAGCCCACCATACTGCTCCATGCCTCTCGGCGGGGCGAGTATAGTTGATGTTCTTCCACGTCCCAGCCGTTGCGGCGGTCGCCGATCTCCCCGCAGCGGCCGCGGGCATAGTCGTCGTCCATGGCACGGCTTGTTGGCCAGCCCCTCAGCACAAGAGCAAGAACATACTTGGCGGTTTCATGCCATGGCGCGGCGCGCGCCGCCAGCATCTCGGCGGCGGCGTGGCGGTGAAGCGGACGACGACATAGACGGCATTCATGCGGCTATGAAGCACGATCTATCTGGTTTGCCGGCGGCGGCGAGCTTGTGACAAGACTCTCGCGATCCTCGGCGACACCCACTGCGCCGGGCGGGTACGAAACATCTGGTCTAGTCGGATGCTCCGTCCCACCAGGGGCCGCCGCGCCGCTTTCATCTGCGAACATGTGGCCCTTGATTGGCGAGGTCCCCATGGGATCTGCGGCGTCCTTGGCGACTCGAATCGCAATCTGTGCAAGCATGTCACGCGGAAGGTTTTCCATGGCGCGAGGTGGCGGCGGGGCTTTTTGGTGGAAGCTCTGGCGCGCTCTAGCTATGTTTTGTGCGGTGGGGGCTGAACGGCGGTTGGTGGCGGTCTATGGCACGGTGCACGGGGCGTGGGATTTTATGAGCGGGCGGGGCGGTGCACTCCGGCGGCGTTATCGAGCTAGCGGCGTACTATTCCAAGGCTCGTCTATAAGATTTCTTACATTAAAATCACTAGGTGGTCCAAAATTGATGTTTGGAGTTGTAATTTTTGAAATTTAAAATTGAAATGTTATCGATGATACATGACAAGAGCATGATTTGACAAAAAAATTTAGAAAGAAAAACATCATTTTTGGAGTTACTATGAGGGAGAAAGACTAGT
Organism: Hyparrhenia diplandra; assembly: GCA_015847255.1. Lineage (NCBI taxonomy): Eukaryota > Viridiplantae > Streptophyta > Magnoliopsida > Poales > Poaceae > Hyparrhenia > Hyparrhenia diplandra. The sequence goes on along the minus strand of JADLZK010012083.1, from coordinate 179,222 downwards.
TACAACTTTTGACCCGCAGATTAAAAAGAAAAATTAGGGTTCTTGAGCCACGAAGGTCTCACCATCGCAAGCGTGAATATAACACGAATTACCACATATATACATCAACCATCATGTACCAAAAGTAAGATATATTCATGCAACTCCACGCCCATCGTGCAACACGAAGAACTTACTACACTCGGCGCGGATCCTACACTCCTCGGTGCGAAGCGGGGGGTTTGTATGCCATAGGTCGTGCCCCCATTCGGCACGGGTGCCGCGATAGTCTCCCCCATGTGCACGATGCCCGTCTGGCGAGGCACGGTTGTGCTAGAGGAAGGCGAAGATATCGCCTCTGGCATATGGCGCCACCAACAAGTCGTTACGCAACACTTCCACCGCCTATTGCGGAGGGTTCTATGCATTTCGCGGCCCTCGAGTGCAGCCATCGTCGCCCGCCGTGTCGCGCTCCGGCTCCCGCAACACCGCCGGGCGCGGTCGTCATCGGCCGGCGGCGGCATTCCGCTGTAGAGCGAAAGAGAATGCACATACCGGCGAGTGCATGCCACGAGTTGGCGGCTTGTTCCGGCAAGCCGAGCGGCGGCGAGATGGTGCCGCGGCCTTCCACGAACACGGCGGACATGCCGCTCTAAAGCACGCCTCCGGGTTCGCGACCTCGGCGAGCTTGCTAATGAGACTCGCCGGTACTCCCGCGAGTAGTCGTGGCCGCCCGGGCGCGAGGCGTAGCCGTTGACCCGCCGCCGTCGTCGCGACACCGGTCTAGTGGGATGCTCCGGTCGATATGGCGCCGCTGCACGCTTTTCGTGTCCAGGTACAATTGGCCCGTAGATTGTAGAGGGCCTGCATAGGATCTGTGCGGCCATGGCGGCGAGCGGAGTGCAACGTCCTCAAGCAACTCCTGCGGAAGGTTCTGCGGCATGGCTCGGGGCTCGGCGACACGGTTTTCCTCGGAAAGCTTCGCTCTGGGTGCAGGGGGAAAGGAAGATGAACAGTGTTCTCGCTCGATAATGCGAGATGGAGGGCGAAAAAAATCTTGCCGGGCTTGGTGGCTGGTCTTGATTTGTTGTGACTTGTGAGAGAAAAGCACTTTGGCGGCGGCGAACTACCGAGTGAGTTGGGATTATTCTTGGAGTACACCGGTGGGCGGTCTTTGTCGGGCCGGGCGTAGAGGTCGGTGACAAACATGACTTGGGACGTCTTGATCATATCCACGAGTTCCACACATGACACACCTTGCATGCGTATCTTTGCGTATCGCCCGTATCCATGACGGGGTTTCGTTTTTTCGGTCTCGGGTTTCTTGGTATGGGAGGGCGATTTTTTTTTTGACGAGAATAGAGGAGAGGGTTTGATTTTTGGTTGGTGTGTGTGTGGAATGGGGGTGGGGCGGGGGTGGTAGTGCCTTGTGTGGGCCAATTTGGGTGGCATGTGTATATGGCTTGGGTGGGGTAGGCGGGGCCCGGTGGGAAGTGAAGGAGAAGGGTCGGTTAACTCGTGAGTGGTTTGTGGGCGGTATGTGGTGGTGAGTTGGAGTAGATTCGAAATAGAAGAAAAATAGAAATATATATATACCGGGTGCACTTTCTATACACCTACACCCATATTCAAAAAATCACATTCGGTTTGAGTATGTTTAGATACTCATTAAGATACTCTAGATCTTACTACGAAAAAAATTTTTTGAAGGAACCTATATTTTTTAATATATTACATAAAATGCCACTACTTCTTTGTATATATAAAAAAGTATATCCATATACTCAACGTATGAATACATGCTTAACATATATACCACCATGGATGGTCTAGTATGATCATATACTTCATCCACATGCACTTCGTTCGGTCATGTACGACCTTAGCGAGGGATATGGCGCGTGAAGGGCGAAGTTCAAGAGATTAAATCATCTACCAAGGATTTCCTCAAATAAATTATTATATATGTTTTATTACATTACGGAAGTTGTCACCGTCCAACATATCTAAAAATTTCTATTCGATATTGGTTCAGCTTGGAGTTTAAACATAAGATTAAATAATCTTTATGCAAATGAGTATATACTCTATTTCATACATTTAAGTTCTTCGTTACTAACTTTGTTTCTAACTTTTGCAAAGCAAAGTAATTACTGCTCAATAGCTAATTGTGATCAGATTTCTAGCGATTACAATTCTTTTTTTTTTTTTTTGAGATTAAACGATTACAATAATTCAATCCTTTAACAATACCCTTTCCTACCCTTGACAATGTGCGGGAATTCCTTAGTATTTAGATAATATTATAAATGGGCCCCATTGATGGTAGTTGTATAGAGTAGAGATAAATGAGGCATGAGTGCGGAAGAAAGTCTTTGTAAAGGAAGGAATCTTGATGACTATAGGCCATATAGAGGATCGAGGCAAATAGAGATACATCGGTGCGGAGTGCGGAAGAAATCTTGTAAAAAGAGGGAAATCTTGATGATCAAGATGTATAGAGGAAGTAAATAGAGAAACGTTGCGGACAGGCGAGGTGCACTCGCTAACTCCATGCGCATAATATATTTTTTGTACAATATTCGAAGATATGGATAATGGGTTACACGATGGGGTTAAAAAAAACCTAGGAAAGCTACTCATTTCTCGGGTAGCAAGGACGGTAGCAGCGATGTCGAGTGAATCGAGGAAGCCGGGGAAAAAAAAAGGGCGGGCTGATCAATCTCAAATACATCTTAGCCCTCTAATCTATGTAATTACGAATAAAAATTTAGGTGGGGCTTATTAGGTAGGGCTCTGTGTAATTTTGATCGATAGGGGGCTATAGAGCCCAACCTACTCATTTCTCGGGTAGCAAGGCGGTAGTGGGAGTAGTTGATAGTGTGGAGTGATTGCCTTGTGTATGTGGAGGAGAATAGATTCATGTTGCGGCGTGTGTATAGAAAATATAGGTTTCAAAATTATTTTTTTCCATGACCTTGCATGCGTATCCTTTGCATATCCCACACACCCCTACGCCAAGAGGGCGCACGTCTGCCATCGTTAAGCGGTTCCATCGGCAGCGATGCTGTCTCGTCGGCGAGGCACCGATTGGGCGGGCGAGGGCGAAGGGCGGGGCCAGTATATAGACTTCGCTTATCTTATTTCAGCTTATTCTCTCTCTCCGCGAAATACTATTCAATCGACCATCGGCCAAAATCAGCCCGAACAACTATTTTTTTTCGAGCAGGTGCGTAACATACACCCTCAGTCCCACAAATAAAAGTCCATTTTTGACTTTTACAATCCTGTTTGACCATTCGTCTTATTTACAATCCCTGTTTGACCATTCGTTCTGTTTTTTGACCACAGTTAAAATTCTTGAGCCACGAAAAGTTCTCGGACATGGGCGGCACACCGGCGTCTTGTGGATGTCACCGGGAGATGAGGTTACCACCGTACCCGAAACCTAGAGCGTTGCTATCTATGCTATCGAATGAGCGAGAAGGGTGAGAGTCCAGCCGAGTTGGCTAGCTCGTCGCGGCGAGGTGCTCGCGGCCCATGGGCGTGTGGGCCGCCGGCGGTGAGAATCGCAAATAAATTTAACACATGGATTACAATGGAATTAAAACATCTCGGGGTTCATCAACGCTGCTACTTAGAGGATCGATCGAACATCAACCAATGCATACATGCATCACCGCGCGCGTATGCATGCACACAACAAGGCGCTCGCTCGGACCGCATCATCATCCTCTAGATCGAGCCCGGCTGCTCTGCGTAGAGATTAACCTATCACACTTTCGCCCGCGAATCCTACACTCCTTGCTGCGGTACACCATGTGACTTCGCACGGCATTGTGGATAAAATCTTGCTAGCACTATACTCATCGTTCGGCAATGTCGCGCCGCGGTCGTAGTAAAATCTGTGTGCCTCATCTTCCCATCTGCCGCGATGCCCGTCATGGCGAGGCACGGTTGGGCGGAAGGAGGAAGGCGAAGGCTGCTTACCTTCAATGGCGTCCGTCACCCTTTGCCATTGCATTGTTGAAGTGCGGCGGCGGTTCAAGCTCCCCCAACATTTTTGCCACCTCGCCGTATCTTCTTCCTCAATCTCCCGCAACACCTCTCGAGCATGGTCGTCATCGGCGGCGGCGGCGTTCCGCTTAGAGCGATAAAGGCGTGCACATAGCGGCGGTGTGCATGCCCCGAGTCGGCGGCTTGTTTCGGCTTGTCGAGGCGGCGAGGCGGTGTCGCGGACCTTCCACGAACACGGCGGACATGCACGCTCGGCTGCACGCCTCGGGGTTGCCGACCTCGGCTAGCTTCGGTGATGAGACTTCGCAGCGATACTCGTAGCGAGTAGTATGCGACCGGAGCGGCGTAGCCGCCGTCGGCGTCGACCCCCGCCCGCCGTCATTGCACCGGTCACCGGGATCTCCGGTGGGATGCTCCGTGTCAGTACGCCAGCCCGCGTTGTAGAGGTCCTCCATAGGATCCTCTGCGGCCATGGCGGCGTGAAACGCAATGTCCTCAAGCAACTCCTGCGGAAGGTTCTCCATGGCAAGAGCGGTCGGTGCGGTGCGGTGGGGGGCTTTTTGCTTGGAGCTTTGGCGGCGGCGACGTGAGCGAAGGCGGCCCTCGGGTGGTGGCGGCAATAATACGGGTGTGTTCGCAATATATAATGCGGTGCGTTACGAGGCTGGCGGCCGGTGAGCACTCCGGCGGGGAGCGATCGGCGGCGTGCGTACATGCATGGCCAGCGGAACGCATCAAAGCAAGTAAATGGACAGACGCTCTTTTCCCAATACGCTGCCCCTGTATGTCTCGAACTGTTGCATGTTTATCCATGACAAGATGATCTCAAATCAAAAGCTTGTAAACTACAAAGTTTCATGGATATTTGGGAACTACGATCTTTAATCTTTATGTTGGTAGTTTGTCGGGAGGTCATTCAAAAATTTAAATTTCCAAATTTCATTTGTTTTACTTTATTTTAAAAAAAATTGAGACCTAGTTTTCCATTACAAGATAATGCCAAATCAAAAGGTTTTAAACTAGAAAGTTTCATAACTTAGTAAGATCTACAATTAATTCTCAATTTGGTTGTTTCCCCATCGACATCCATGCTAGTGATTGTTCACGAATCTTAATTATACACCACGGCAAACATGAATATACCACTCTGTTCATTCATCATCTCGGGTGCAATTAGAGCACTCACAATGCGAGACTCTACCATGGTTTCTATACTCATTTATTACCCCTCTATTTATTTCTTTTTGCTGATGTGGCGCTATATTTATTGAAGAGAGAGAGGAAAAACACAAGAAACCAAGTCTAACTAAGAAACCCGGAGGGTCTTCACGTAAACCAAGACAATTTGTGAGAGTGACAAGTGGGCCATATGACATCATGATAGAAAATTGTATTGTGGGAGATAGTTTCTTGACACAATGGTCCAAGACTTTAGGAACCATGATATAGTTTCTAGCATTGTGAGTGCCCTTAATAATCAAACATCCACGCGACACATGATTTAGAGTAACACAATGCCACCTCACCACCCCACTATCACCCCACTAGCATGCCACCTCACCGGCCCACTAACCCTTCCTTGTGCCACATCATCAACATGTCCCACATGTCTATGGGCATAAAAGGGTTATAACTCTTGAACCAAAAAATAAATCAAATTCTGATTGCACCATTAAATTTATTTTAATAAAACCTTTAAAATAAGATCTCACATGGATATATTTTGATAAAATTATAAGTAGGACCTATTGGTATAGAAAAAAAAAAAAAAAGTAAAAAGAAAATTAAAAAAGGAGAAAAAAAAAAGGAAGCAAAAAAATAGGAGGGTGATAGTAATATTGTAACAATGTTTGTAAAAGTAAAAAAATTATGCGTTTATTTTGGGACGGAGGGAGTAGGCTTTTTTTTTAGGAGCGGGCCGCGACCGGTGAGGCTGCGGACGACATGACCCGATGCTAGTACTACAACGTAATGAATGCCAATGCCTTTTGATAGAGCGCGTCTCTAACATTTACACTTTGCGTGCGTGCATACCTTTGCGTAGAGTAGCTTAGGCCCGGTCTCGCTCGCGGCGCTGCGTAATGCGCCATCGGTAGCGCGATGTCATCATTATCTTGATGCTCGTCTCCATCGGCGAGGCACGGAGACGAGGATGAAGGACTGACTCCGGCCTAGTACTCCTACTTCATGCAGGACCCGACTCATGCGTTACCCCGAATACTTCCCTAATTTGGCTTGTCGGTATCGAGATACGTACTATCGATCTGCAGATATCTGATCTTGTACTCCTACCGTAGTAGAAGACGCCCGCCTTTTCGAGCAAGTATTATGGTAGGTGTAAGCGGGAGGCAGTAAAGCTTACGGCCGGCTTGGGCACAAGAACAATATGTGAGATAGACAAGTGGGTCCTATATTAATTAGAAAGAGCTAACTACTTGTATGGGTGGGGCTGGGAGAAGGCTGTGCGGCCGCTTGGTTTTTGTATTACTTGCTCTCAAGCGGCGGAGCAGCCTCGCGGCCTCGTCGCGTAGACGACCGCGTCCTTACGCTGGGCATGCCACCCGGGACGGGCGGCGTTGAATACGCGCGGGCGGCGGCAAGCGCCGTCCGCTCGTTGATCCTCATACATACATTTGTCTATTCCTCGATTCTCCCATGCATGCTTGGTGAGGCAGGCCATAGTGCCAATGTAGCCCGTCGGGACTATTTCTATTTTTAAAAAAATTTGTTTCATTTTTTCAATAGAAAATAAAAGGAAAACGCCCTCAAATGCTTCATAGGAGTAGCTAGAGATGCCTATTTTTATTTGCTCCGCTAGAGTAAAATTGTCCTAATTATCTTGGGTGTGCAACATACTTGTATATATGCTTTCAAATTGACAGATAATTTGGATAGATTTCATTAGAAGCTGTCACTACTCAAGTTAGCAAACATCCACACATATTTGAGCAATAAATATATAGCACATGGATTATGTAGTTAGTACTATATATCACAACTAATAACATACATGTCTCAAATCGGAAGTGTGGCAAGATTCTTAGGCAAAACAAGTGTGGCAAATTACTAAAAGGCTTTAGAACAGCCTTTCAAGACCTTTGCTAGAGGGATGGCTCGGCGATGTCGTGGCGTGCTCGTCATATCGGCAAACAACGACTCTGGATCGGTGTCGAAGTTCGCGGGGTTATTGGTCTTTGAAGCCCGTCGGGTAGCGGGAGAGGTCTTCCTCCTGCTGCGTCGCCATCGCCGCCACGCTCATGCCCGCACCGATGAAGAGGCCGTGGCGGCGAGATCATCGATCGCGTCGTTCTGGCGGTCGAGGCGGTCGAGCACCATTGTCGCACCGTGGGCGTTCACCTTGTCGCGATCACGGTGCCGATAGCCGTCATCAAGGCATTTTCGGCGAATAGCGCTGTAATTGAAAGATCAAATTCTACCGGGGAAAGCAAAGTGTTGAATCGAGAGATAGATCGGGGTTTTTCGAAGACAAACCACTGATCGCGCGACAATTGCCGTCGTCATTGCTCCTCCCATTCCAGCTCCTTCTCGGACATCTTTTGAGAGTACACGGAGTTCTCATTCTGAACCCGCCTCGTCTCCGCGCGGATGCTCTCGGCGTAGGAGCGTGAATACTCCAACTCCGATCCCGATGAAGAGGATGAAGAATCGGAGGAGGCCGAGTTTGCACCCGTCATCGGGATGACCGGCGGAGCTGTTTTCCTCACATCGGGGAAATACGTGCCCCCGCCTCTACATCTGGCCGAGGAATCTCTAAACAAAAGCAAAGGGTTGCGTTAAGAACAGATTACAAGAAAAACAAGAAGCGAGATCAAGTAATGAAACTCACCCAACTCGGCGATGAGGACCGCGGCTTCCTCCTGTCTCTTCCTCGGCTCGCTTGCCAAGGTTGCATATTGGACCGGCCATCGGTGAGCTTGATATTTTAGTGAAGCGAGAGGGCAAGAAGGCGAGAGACAGAGATGAAGGAGTATACTAGATTGAGGTAAAGGAGAGAGCCGGGTGCGCTTCGTCTTATTTACTTGTAGGCGAAACGGGGGATCGTGGGAAACCATGAATGAGATCGTGGCGCGTATCCCGAAAAAGATTGGAATGCCGAGCGGCACGTTGGGAAGTTTCTGAACAACCGTTCAAGTGGGCTTGATTTCTTCTTGAATTGCCCCATCCATTGAAGGTTTGGTTCGGGTTTTTATTCGGAAAAAGAATTCGGTGTTGATTCGAGGACTATGGTCAATTTTGGAGCAAAAGGTACTTTTACCCAAAAATTGAGGAGGCATGTGTTAACACTGAAATTTGGTAGGCTGGATGATAAAGCGGCGGTGCAAGATGCTAATATCGAACTAATATACCAAATATGTACAATATTATACCAAGTATATGTACAATATTATACCAAGTATATGTACAATATTATCACCATTATATTTGCCACCGAGCCTCACCGTGCCTCCCCTTTCTTAACGTGTCGGGCCATGCCGTGCCCCGTGCTTGAGGGTCGCCCCAAGCACGCACTTTTGCCCCGTGCCATGACCGGGGTGTGCCGTGCTCGTAGTTTCATCAACTATATGAGACATGTGTAAATCTTGTGAACAATGTTATTGTGACGTCGTCGGATGAAGAAATGACCAAAAGATGTATACATCTTAATATATAAGAAGTTATACAAAACTTTCATGTTCATGCATGATTTCTCATGCTGAAATCATTAGGTGCTCCAAAAATGTTGCTTAAAGTTGTAATTTTTAAAATTCAAATCTGTAATGTTATTGATAAAATTTTACAATAGTCGTAGCTGTGTAAGAATACAATAGCTTGATAGAGAATGATTTTACAACATTTTAGAAAGAAGAAACATCAATTTTAGAATTACTATGAGAGAGAAAAACGAAATTGATACGATCTTATACAACTTTTTTTGAATAAGACGGATGGTCAAACATGATGTCTAAAAAGTCAAAAACGTCATTCTTTTTTGGGACGGAGGGTAGTTTCAAAAAAAATATTTGCCTTATGTGCATGTTGGTTGTGTGTGCCCTTGATTCGGTAACCAACGTTAAATTACCGCTTAAATACGGGAATCTTCGAAACGATCGGAAGAGGGCAAAAACTGTTTCCACTTTCATTTCCATTTATTTTTACCATTATCATTTTCATTTTTTTGCGGTTACCACTTCCGTTTCCGTTTAGGCAACAATCGGAAAAAACTTGAAAAAACTACCATTTTCGTTTTTTTTAGAGAAATATGTATTCATACGCACTTTTGAGAATACTATCATTTTTGTTTTCCTCACAGGCGAATCATTTCACTCTTCACCCCGCCTCCTCACGCAGTTTTTCATGCTGACAGGAAGGTCCCACTACGCGCCTTCTCCCAGATGCAGCTGAAGTGGCGGTGTTTACCTTGTGCCCGCCCAAAATTTTCCGAAAATTTACGCGCCCACCATTCGCAAAACGCAAAACCCTATCCGCCTCCTCACAGGCGATTCATTTCACTCCTCATCCGCGTCCTCACAGCGATTCTAGGGTATCTGACCCGCCACCCCCCCGTTGACAACCACCACCGCTGCATCCAACCACCGCGCTCGCCATTCTCGGGTTTCAAGCCGACGGCGCATCCGCGCGTGACCACCGTCCAACCCACCTCCGATCCATCTGCGACGCGATCTGCCGGGATAATCTGCTACCGGCTACGACGAGGCCGTCCTCCCCACCGTCGCGCTTTCGGTCCACTAGGGTGCGAGGCACCATCTCTGGGGAGGCCGCGGGTCTGCGACCACCACCTTCTACGCCGGCTTCATCCTCCCGGCCCGAGCGGCGGGGAGCACCGCTTCGTCATCTCCAACAGCCGCCCCGCCTCCTCCTCGATCTCCTAGCCTACATTTTGTTGGATCTTGAACTACACTTTGTTTATTCCTCTATTTCTGAACTACATTTTTTTGTTCTCTGCCTCTTTGGTTTGTTTAGTCCTCATAGACGCCTATTACATAATTTATCTGCGTAATTGTTGACGGTAACCATGCAAATTAAACACCGTCAACATAACACCAAAACAACCTAGAAATAGGGATTTCTACGACTTTGTACCTATTTCCACTCTTATACCTGCAAAACATAATATCTACGAATACAAGTGGAACTAGGTTAGAAGTAAAGGTATATGTAACATAAGTTTGCCCCTTTCTCATGAATTGGATAAAGGTTGGCGGTGTAATATACTCGATAATGACCGCCAACAGACTTACATCTTGGAGATTGAACCACTTTAGTCCACTGTGCCTTCACTTTCGAGGGGCGAGTAAAGGGCTAAGTGTGGGGAGTTTGTTGACGGTAACCAACGCAAATTAAACACCGTCAACATAACACCAAAACAACCTAGAAATAGGGATTTCAACTAACATATTCCAAAGTTTTGGTGTTTATTTGGACTTGCAGGTACCAACTCAAGAATGATCACTTTGGGCCAAAAATACAAAGAAAAAGAAATAAAACCAATAAATAGAAAAAAAGGCCCAAAGAAGCAAATGGCAAGCCCAAACAAGAATCGGAACAAAACGACAAAACCGAGGCGGGGCCAAGACCACCGGACAACTTTTCACAAAGAAGGAGGCCCGCCTGCGAAGCCCGAGCCGAGCCGGCCCGGCAAGGTGCGCGCACCACCACAGAATGCGGCCGCACCGGGCCGAGGCGGTTTCGGGCCCGGCCGAGGGAGGCGGTTTGTTACCTTCCAAAACGGACACTACCGGCGTTGGATGGTCGGTTTGGGCGGATATGGAAGGTTTTCCTAGGTCGGTTTTGGTGTTTTTAGCACTTAGGCCCCTCCCCTTGTGTATAAATAGCTCCCTCCTTCACCTCTCTACACAAAAATTCCAAGGAGAAACCAGTCCACTTGTGCAAGAGAGTAGAATTAGTTCTTCTTCTTCTACTTCTTCTATTCTTCTTCTAAATTCTAGAGAGTGAGAGGGGAAAAGCTGGAAAGAAGCTTTGTTCTTTCTACCCGAGTTGCTTTAAGCCGCCCCTCGGTGTTCAGCGGTTCCTAGGAGGACGGAGTGCTTGGGACTTGTCGGTACCCGCCCGGCTTATACCTCTGCAAGCTACTTACACTTTGGTAAGGAGTCTTGTGATTATCTTCTTGACTACTTAATTTCCTTCGTATATTTCTTAGCTGTTGTAGACTTGCGGGATTGGTAGATTGTCTTGTTAAGAGCATTAGTTCTTGGTGAAGGAACTCTTTGACCGGGGAACCTTGGCCAACATCAAGAACTGTGACCAATAGTGCAAACGTGGTGTTTGGACTAGCGTTCACCTACCTTTTGCGGTGCATCCCACGGTTGAGGGGGTAGGCGGCTTGGTCGTGACAAGCCTTGTCCGTCCCTTGAAATCCCCCCGTTCGGCGTGTGTCGTAGAGCTAATTGCGGACTCTGCCCGGTTGGCGCGGGCGGTGCCGAAGTGAGTAGACAACGGACTTTAGAAATCACTTTGCTGAAAAACTTAGCTTATAGATACCTCGCTACTCTTAGAAAACAAACCCTTGCCTTAGGTTGACACGGACCGAAAAAAACTGTTTGGCGGCGACCGTCCTTGTGTAAAATACGATACCACTCGCTTACCACGGGTGAAGTGCTACAACGGTATTTCCGTGCGCTTGCGGATTTCTCTGTGTGCGTAAGAAACACCAACAAGCATTTAAACGCCGTTCGCCGGGACGGTTGTCGTAGTTATATTTCGAGCCTAGTCGACTGTGTGGATTTGTAGTATCCTTTTAAACAAAAATACCAAAAGAGTCCCCTGTTACTCATGGAGCAACCTACCCTACAAATCTTGTCCGCTCCTAAGGGCGAGCTCGTAGAACCACGCCCATCTGCGAAGCCAATCACGGCTTCCAGAATATGAGCTCCGCCCGGCTTTATAGCCATGGTTTGGGGCCCGAGCCTTTTCGGGCTCGGAATATGAAAACCCCTATCATCACTTACGGGAGTTTGAGCGGCTCTGTGGCTGCGACAATTGCGGGCATGACACACGACACGCCGAGGTGGAAGTTGTTTCCGTTCTCTCTCGAGAGGGGCGACTCAATGGTACGCCCATAGCGTAGGGTTGGTAAACGGAGAATGGGAAGAACTGCGAAACAGTTCTGTGTAGCGTTCTACCTATATCCAGAATCGCGGTCCTACGACAAGAGATACTCAACTTCCAACAAATAGAGGGTGAATCCTTAGGTGCAGCCTGGGACCGGTTTACCACGCTTACACGATCCGGCCCGGACACTGTCCATACCAAACCACGTGCTTTTACAAAGATTTCGGCTAGGATTGGGCGGGGAACTGCCTTGGCTTTGCTTGATTTAGCCGCCGGAGGGTCGTTCGCACATAAAACCACAAAAGGAAGGAGAAGCTCTCCTAAACCGTATTCTTGAGAATACTCCTCCGTTAGAACCCATCCGTGTAGAACCCAAGCGAGAAACCGGAGGAAGTCTCTTGGCTAACGCCGAACCCGTCAAACCTATAGAGACCCTCGCCCTGAACGAAACACAAGGAGACCGCATGCACGGATCTCCCGTTCTTGAGGTTGACCTTCTTGAACAATTCGGTGACACCTCGAAGTACGAACAATGGAAGAAACCACTGTCGGCTAGTCTGAACAACCCCTGGATAAACTCTTTCTCCGAGAGTCTATTAAGGAGCTAACGGCTATAATGAGCACGGAATGGTTGCGAGAGGGAAGGACCTTCTTTCGAAGAAATTCGGATAAGTGGCCCCTCTACACCAATCCATTGCGAATATCGAGGAAACTTGGTGGAAGTCATGTATAACCCTACGTGGGGATAAACATAATGTCCAAAACCTTCGCACAAGCCTGTGACGAGGAAGCTGTTAGGACCCCCACAGCACGGACCTTGCGCATAGCACCACGTACCACCCTTGAAAGCCGTGAGGTTATACATGAACAAATCTTCCTATACAGGAATGTCAAGTTGTCTTTGGATTTTCATATTTTTGATATCCAAGACTTCGACATCCTGATCGGGCATCCCTTGGAGAAGATTCTTGATCTATCAACATCCGGGGATTTAGATGTCAAACTCGGGAAGAAAAAGTTTTCTATTCCAGTTACTCGAGCCAAAAACTTGGTAACAGAACTCTTCCTTGAGCACGACATGCCCGAGGAGGTCATGGGAGTTATGCTATATGAGTACCCGAAACAGGACCTAGAAAAAAAGACGCCCAATTCTTCATTGAAGAAGAGGGCGATTCGGGGAACTCATAGAACTTCCCAAAGAGGAAGAGCTAACTCGGCCTCCAGTTGAGCTTAAACCCCTACCCCCAGGCCTACGCTATGTCTTCCTAAACGGCGTTTCACAAGCACCTGTCATCATAAGCGATAAGCTTAGTGACCAAGAAACTACCCAGCTAATAGCCATCTTAGAGAAACACAGATCGGTCTTCGGGTATTCCCTTCAAGATCTAAAAGGGGTAAGCCCGACACTATGCACACATCGCATTCCTATTGACCCTGCCAGTACCCCATCATGCGAACCCCAGCGCAGGCTCAATAATGCGATGCGTGAAGTCATGAAGAAGGAAGTTCTCAAGCTTCTTCACGCCGGGATTATCTATCCCGTACCACACAGTGATTGGGTTAGCCCAGTCCAAGTGGTCTCTAAAAAGGGAGGAATGACAGTCGTTGAGAACGCTAAAAACGAACTCATTCCGCAAAGACAAGTCACAGGGTGGAGAATGTGTATTGATTATAGAAAACTTAACAAGGCAACAAAGAAAGATCACTTCCCGCTGCCCTTTATTGATGAAATGTTGGAGCGGTTAGCCAAACATTCTTTCTTCTGTTTCCTTGACGGGTATTCTGGCTACCACCAGATCCGATCCACCCTGATGACCAGAGCAAGACCACGTTCACATGCCCATACGAAACCTATGCCTACCGTAGAATGTCATTTGGGCTGTGTAATGCACTGCTTCTTTTTCAGCGGTGCATGATGTCTATCTTCTCAGACATGATTGAAGAAATCATGGAAGTCTTCATGGACGATTTCTCCGTCTATGGTAAGACTTTCGAAAGCTGTCTAAAGAACCTAGACCGGGTCTTGCAGCGATGCCAAGAAAAGGACCTGGTACTTAACTGGGAAAAGTGCCACTTTATGGTTCGAGAAGGCATCGTTCTTGGGCACCTTGTGTCCGAGAGGGGGATAGAGGTAGACAAAGCCAAAATAGACGTTATTGAAAAGCTACCACCCACAGTGAATGTCAAAGGGATCCGTAGCTTCCTAGGTCATGCAGGGTTTTATAGAAGATTTATAAAAGATTTTTCACAAATCGCTAGACCCCTTACGGCCCTGCTAGCCAAGGACGTACCCTTTGACTTCACAGATGAGTGCTTGCACGCTTTCGAAACCCTGAAGAAAGCACTCATCTCGGCTCCGATCATCCAACCCCCGGATTGGTCGTTGCCATTTGAAATCATGTGCGATGCTAGCGACTATGCTGTTGGTGCGGTCTTAGGCCAAACCAAGGACAAAAAGCAGCATGCCATCGCATATGCTAGCAAGACTCTGACAGGAGCCCAGCTTAATTATGCTACAACAGAAAAAGAACTCCTGGCAGTAGTCTTTGCTATCGAGAAGTTTCGATCCTACTTAGTGGGCGCAAAAATAATCGTCTACACAGATCATGCCGCCCTTAAGTATCTTCTTACCAAAAGGATCGCGAAACCTCGCTTGATCCATTTGGATTCTCCTACTCCAAGAATTTGACATAGAGATAAAAGATAAAAAGGGAGTAGAAAATACGATTGCGGATCATTTGTCGCGCGTATATCACGGTAACTAACATGCGAGGAACTACCAATCAACGACTACTGCTTGACGACATGCTACTCAAGGTGTCGCACTTCAACCCATGGTACGCAAACATTGTGAATTACATGGTTGCAGGCTATGTACCACCTGGGGAGAACAATCGAAAACTCCAAATGGAGAGCAGACGGCACCTATGGGATGACCCATATCTATACAGGGTGTGTGCGGACGGCTTGCTGAGAAGATGCGTACCAAGGGAGGAAGGAATGCAGATCATTAAAAAATGTCATGCATCTCCCTACGCCGGACATCTAGGAGTATTCCGCACACAAGCCAAAATTTGGCGGTCTTGGATTCTTCTCCGCCGACGATGTACGGCGACACGAAAGAGTTCATCGAAAGATGCTACAACTGCGAAAGACTAGGAACATCATAGCTCGTGATGCAATGCCCCTACATTACAACCTTCAAATAGAAATATTTGATGTGTGAGGCATTGACTACATGGGGCCGTTCCAGAAGTCCCATGATTGCGAGTACATCCTGGTGGCAGTGGACTACGTGTCAAAGTGGGTAGAGGCACTACCATGCAGAGCTGCTGATGGCAAGCACGCACGCAAAATGTTCCATGAAATCATCTTCCCCCATTTCGGAACGCCACGCATGGTGATCAGTGATGGAGGATCGCATTTCAAGGACAAATCATTCAAGGCATTCTTGAAGGAGCTCGGCACTCTACACAATATTGCTACCCCCTATCATCCGCAAACCAGTGGGCAAGCCGAAACCTCCAATAAACAAATCAAAAACATCCTGCAGAAGACGGTCAACGAGATGGGGAAGGGTTGGAAAAACAAGCTACCCGATGCTCTCTGGGCATATCGGACGGCTTACAAAGCCCCCATCGTCATGTCACCTTATCAGCTGGTCTATGGCAAAACCTGCCATTTACCAGTTGAGCTAGAGCATCGAGCTCATTGGGCCATCAAGAAGTGGAATATGGACGTCCGACTTCGCTGGGAAGAATCGTCAGAGACAAATCTCCGAACTAGAAGAATGGCGAAAAAAGGCGTACCATAGTGCAAAGCTCTACAAAGAGCGCACAAAAAGATGGCATGATCAGCGCATCAAGATCAAAGAATTCACCACGGGTGACAAAGTACTCCTATTCAATTCCCGGGTGAAACTATTCGGCGAAGGGAAGCTGAGGAGCAAATGGAAAGGATTGTACACCGTCATCAACACATCGCCACATGGCGCGATCACAATCCAAGATGACGCAGGTGAGATACAAAAGGTAAACGGTCAATGCCTTAAGCTTTTCTTCGAGCGATGATCGATCTCAACCAAGAGCTTGATAGAATAGATTTATGCTTTGAGAATTAATTTGTGTTGATCAGCATATAAAAAAAAAAAATTACATTTTACAATAATTAAAATTGTTACAATTAAAAAAAAAAATATATATATATATAAGGTAATAATAAAATGTAAAAGTTATCTATTTATTTTGCTAACTTTTTAAGTTCTTTATTTTCTTTTTACTTCATTGCCCTCACTAAAAGCATGCTTTGGTCAATTGCTACACAAAGGATATTTACCTTCTAAAATTAATTAAAAGCATAATCTATTTTCAAAATTTGAATTAGAGGATCAATTAGAGATCGGCAAGAAAGGAAACGTTTCTCGCGCGGCAAACACCGATTCAAAACTTTTCAGAAAAGGAAAACGGATGTGGCGAAAACCCCGACTGGGGGGACCGCTCGGCCTGGATTTTTTGGCCATGACCTTCTTCTTCCTCACATTCCACAGTAGTAAGGTTTGCTCCGCCAGATTTCGACCTGCCAAACAAGAGGGGAGAATTTATCCTATAAAATCCACCCTCCTCCTCTCCATTCTTCACACCACTCCTTCTTGCTCTTCTCCTCTTCTCAAATCCTCTTCTTCTAAGCCAAGAACAGCTGCAATGGCGAGCCATGCCCTCACTCTATACAATTCTGCTCGCTCACTTTGCTCCCTCAATGAGGATGACTTGATCTTCCCTAGTGACGAGGTAGAACCATCCTCTGTCGCCCCTCTTGCCGTGCTCCCTCCCCCACGCCACTCATCCAGTGGAGGGAACAGCTATGTGTCCACGGGCAGATCCGTGACACGCAAGAGTATCCTTGGGCGTCCACCTCGTCCTATGGTGGGCACCCTGGGCGTCAAGAGGAAGGAGCCCGAAGCATTTGGCGCCCATACCACGTCGACAGAGACGTCCTCCTTCCATACCTCCAACTACAGCTACCCGTACACTGTTGTCGGTGTCGACATGCCCACAGGAGGACGTGGGAAGGGGCTTATGAAGAAGCCAACTCCTACTCCAGCGACCTCTCCAAGTGCTCCATTTCGTATCCCTCGGGTGAATCCTAGAAAGGCCCCGAATGTTGTTGAAAGTCGCTCGAGTAGCGAGGGCCCTATGAGGGTACCCCGTGCTACACCTAGGAAGGCTCCCAATGTTTTCGAGAGCCGTTCCGAGGGTACTCCATCTCTGCACACAGCTGGGAGTAGCACGGTTCCTAAGGTCCCTTCGCTAGCAACCTTAAACGCTAGAGTCAACTCTCTAAACAGGCTAGTGAAAACCTTAACCACAGAGGTAGAAGGGGCAGACTTAGAGAATGCAGACATTAGGAAAGAACTAGACTCTTTCTGCCTCAACTTCAAGACTAAGTTGGCTAGGGTTGCTAGAGTCGCTAACGCAGAGCACGCCCCCTAAGCCCGCTTAAGATGCTCTACCTCTCTATCAATAATTAGGCGCGCACTAGTTTTAATTTTCAGTATTTCCCTTCCAATCATTTTGTAATTCCTTCAAAGTGTGCGCCCCAGTTTGAATTAATTATAAATTCAATAAAGTTTTGTTATTATATTATTGTATATGTCTCCACTTGTTTTTGTCCTTGTGCAAAAGAAAATTAAAAATAGGTACAAAAACAAGTGTGGGGGAGGCTCACAAGTCAAAGGTACGCAATTTATTAAAATTAAAATGTTGACTTGTGACTTATCTTTTCTTTAAGTGCTAAAACCTGAACCAAGCTCCATCTCTTTATCTACCAATTGATACATGGCATGCATACATTTTATTCCTCGCCAAAAACCGGACTTTTGTTGAGCAACTATCCATTAGGGACCCCATGCTTATCTAAATAATTGATCTTTGTGATATGGTAGAATAACTTGACGCTTGCTCTCTTTTGCAATAAGACTTGGTTTTATCTTTGAAAATTTAAAATAAAGCATGCTCATGGTTTGACTTAGCCAAATCCTACCAAAGCCTGAACAAAAACATGATTATCCACTATAGCTACTTCCTACTGCATTGAGTTTTGTCAGGCTCCGTTGATCTGCGTTGAGAGAGGCTCATACCCCCAAGATCGGAAAACACGTACACCCACATATACATGCCAATTCTCACAATAAGAATTGCGCACAACATGCATCTTTACCATCCACCAAATAAATACTACATTTATTATACCATGATCATCTCCTGTTATCAAGAAAAATGCAGAGAGAAAGATACAGGCTGCAGAAAAAGAAAAAGAATAAGAGATGAAAAATGGAAGGAAGAGAAGAAAAAGAAAAGTAGCCTGTATCTCTGTAGAAGCATACAAAAAGAAGGAAAGAGGATCATGAGTCAAGGAGTAACCACAAAGAAAATATATATCATCAATATTTTCCACACACACTTTTGCACGTTTCGATCTAAGGGTATGGCACCTCTTTCCAACGATCCAGAGCTTGACCCGACAAAACATGTAGAGGTACGTATGCATCACTCCATTCAAAGATCCACAAAACCCCGCAAAATAGGATGAGTGAGGGTGATACAAACAAGAGTGCTTTGAGAGGAAAATTCAAACAAGAGTGATTTTTGTGAGAGTCAATACCATAAAGAGCAATGCCATTTCTTTCAAAAATTCAAAAAACTTACCAAGTCTTTGCGCATGAGTAGTAGCAAGAAGATAGAAGTTCATGCTATTCCATTGCTCAATTGTTCTAAGATAGCTTGGTAGCCACCATGAATGCTCACAAGACAGGTGAGGCCCGGAATAACTTGTATGCAAGCTTATGTTGGTGTTTCTTAGCGTAAGCAGAATAGTCCGCAAGTGCACGGAAATACCGTTGTAGCACTTCACCCGAAAGTGTTCAGGGTATCGATTTCCACAGGGAATGGGTGTTAAGTCGGGTTTGACTAACTACCGGGATGAAGATGGAAAGGGTGAACTGGGTAGTGAGTTTCTACTACAAAGAGATTATCCTAAAGCCAAATTACTTCTTTTCTTATACATTCACGTCGCCACCGCTCTCCCCCCGGTCCGCGAAGGGTTCGGCCTCCGGACTACCGCACGACCCGGACGTGGAGGAATACTAAGGTCAAACAGGGGCTGTCACCACCGCCGCCTACCTCACTACCGTGGGTGAATGGCAAACGAGGGTGACTCGTAGTTTAGACACCACGTCTACACTACTTATCACGCACTCTAGCGTCGGCCCGGGAACATCCGTCTTCATCGAGTCCTCTACTAGAGCATCTACCGATATGGTAAACAACAAACCGGCGAACGTATAATTAAAGTAATAACTCAAACTCAAAGATAATTATCATGTAATTAGAACACGGACCTCTTACTCCAAACCAGTAGGATGATCCGTAGAGGTACAAATGCGGAGACGGGAGCCGACAGGTTCGGAACTCCGTCTACCTGAGGCAGAGGGGTCGCTACTCCTCTTCTCCACACTTCCTCCTCTCTCACTCCCTTCTAATTCTAACTTAGCTCCTTTCCTCTACTCCAATGTGTACTAAGTGTGAGTGGTGGAGTGGAGTGTGTGAGTGAAACAATGAGTGAGTGAATGCTTGTGTGTGTGGATGTGTGTGTCTGTGTTACAAGTGAGGGGGTGCCTCTCTTTATATAGTGGAGAGGAGAAGTGAATGGAGGGCTCTCCTTGCTTCGAGGTCTTCTTGGCGGGAACGAAACTTTGCACCGCATGCAACCGCCGCGTGAAGACCGGTCCAAACCACCCGAGAAAGGGCGGCAAATTTTGGCGAAAATTTGCGTCGGCCGCCCCCCTGCGCCGGCCGGCCCTCGGGCTGGGCCTCCCGCCCCGGTCTTCTCCTCTTGCGCTGCTTTTGTCCTTCAAATGTTGGGCCTATGATGGTGCATGGGCCAAATTGTGCGTGGGGTTTGGTCCTCTTGATTGATCCACTCCTTGGCGTCTTTTATTCAATATGCTTTCTAATTTATTTGACGACTTTGTACCTATTTCCACTCTTATACCTGCAAAACATAATTTCTACGAATACAAGTGGAACTAGGTTAGAAGTAAAGGTATATGTAACATAAGTTTGCCCCTTTCTCATGAATTGGATAAAGGTTGGCGGTGTAATAAACTCGATAATGACCGCCAACAGCTTACATCTTGGAGATTGAACCACTTTAGTCCCTGTGCCTTCACTCGAGGACGAGTAAAGGGCTAAGTGTGGGGGAGTTTGTTGACGGTAACCAACTGCAAATTAAACACCGTCAACATAACACCAAAACAACCTAGAAATAGGGATTTCAACTAACATATTCCAAAGTTTTGGTGTTTATTTGGACTTGCAGGTACCAACTCAAGAATGATCACTTTGGGCCAAAAATACAAAGAAAAAGAAATAAAACCAATAAATAGAAAAAGGCCCAAAGAAGCAAATGGCAAGCCCAAACAAGAATCGGAATAAAACGACAAAACCCAGGCGGGGCCAAGACCACCGCACAACTTTTCACAAAAAGGAGGCCCAAATGCCGAAGCCCGAGCGAAAGCGGCCCCGGCAAGGTGCGCGCGCACACCACACAGTGCGGCCGCACCACTCGGCTAAGGCGGTTCGGGCCCGGCTTCGAGGGAGGCGGTTTGTTACCTTCCAAACGGACACTACCGACGTTGGATGGTCGGTTTGGCGGATATGGAAGGTTTTCCTAGGTCGGTTTTGGTGTTTTTAGCACTTAGGCCCCTCCCCTTGTGTATAAATAGCTCCCTCCTTCACCTCTCTACACAACAATTCCAAGGAGAAACCAGTCCACTTGTGCAAGAGAGTAGAATTAGTTCTTCTTCTTCTACTTCTTCTATTCTTCTTCTAAATTCTAGAGAGTGAGAGAGGGAAAAGCTGGAAAGAAGCTTTGTTCTTTCTACCCGGAGTTGCCGGTTAAGCCCCTCGGTGTTCCGCGGTTCCTAGCGGGATCAGTGCCGGACTTGTCGGTACCGCCCGGCTTATACCTCTGCAAGCTACTTACACTTTGGTAAGGAGTCTTGTGATTATCTTGCAGCTACTTAATTTCCTTCAGATATTTCTTAGTCAAGTTGTAGACTTGCGGGATTGGTAGATTGTCTTGTTAAGAGCATTAGTTCTTGGTGAAGGAACTCTTTGACCGGGGAAACCTTGGCCAACATCAAGAACTCGTGACCAATAGTGCAAACGTGGTGTTTGGACTAGCGTTCACCTACCTTTTGCGGTGCATCCCACGGTTGAGGGGGTAGGCGGCTTGGTCGTGACAAGCCTTGTCCGTCCCTTGAAATCTCCCCACGTTCGGCTGTGTCGTAGAGCTAATTGCCGGACTCTGCCCAGTTGGGCGCGGGCCGGTGCCCGAAGTGAGTAGACAACAGACTTTAGAAATCACTGCCTGGAAAACTTAGCCTATAGATACCTCGCTACTCTTAGAAAACAAACCCTTGCCTTAGGTTGACACGCATCCGTAAAAAGTCACTGCTTGGCGACCGCCCTTGTGTAAAATACGATACCCTCGCTACCACCGGGTGAAGTGCTACAACGGTATTTTCGTGCGCTTGCGGATTTCTCTGTGTGCGTAAGAAACACCAACAAAGAATTATCCTAAGATGGATATACCGAGTTGTACATACTTGAACCCGACAATCGACCGCTACAATGTTGTTATCTAGTATTTTTGTCGTAGGAAACTGCAACTACTGCTGCATATTTTCTTGATAGATGATTATGCGTGCTCAAGAAACATGACAGCTATCTATAATACTATCTTGTCTTAAAAAAATTGCCTATTACATGAATGGTTACTGAACTACAGGCACTTGTAGATACTGAACTTGACACCGGCTGCTACTATAATGTAGTTATCTGTGTGTTTTTGTCGTCATAGGAAACTGCAAATACTGCTGCTTAATTTTCTTTATACATGAATCTACGTGCTCGAGAACAATGACTGCTCTGGAGAGTACTTAAACTATCTTATCTTACACGAATGTCCTTGTTAAAACAACAGCTTACTAAAGTACGTTTCATTATATTCCTCTATTCCCGAACTACATTTTTTTTTTTTTTTTACGCCTCGGTGGTTTGTGTAGTCCTCATAGCCTCGCCTATTACAAAATTGAACTGTATAATATTAGGCCCCCGCTAATTTTCAGGCGACTGAAATTTTTAAATCTGTTCAGCGATGAAGCTACTTTCAGTGATTTCCATCCAACAAAGAGGCATCAATGCATCATCGTGGATAGATAGAGAGCACGCAGTGTCGGCTGAATTTTTCACGCCTACATGAGGAAAGGTGATAATTTTGTCCTCGGATGGATACATGGAGTTGTAGATACTTGAACAATACACCCGACCGCTACTATAATGTTATTATCTCTGTGTTTTTGCTACTATAATATTATTATCTGTGTGTTTTGTCATAGGAAACTGCAACTACTGTTGCTTGTTCTCTTCATAGATGAATATGCGTGCTCAAGAAACACGACGCTCAGTAGAGTACAACTATCTTACAAAAATGATCCTATTAAACCAACTGTTGCTAAACTACGGTTTGTTTATATTCCTCTATTTCTAAACTACATTTTTTTTTTTCTCTGCCTCTTTGGTTTGTTTAGTCCTCATAGACTACCTATTACAGAAATTGAACTGTATAATTTTATCCTCGATGGATATGTCGAGTTGTAGATACTTGAACCCGACATCACAAAGCTACTATAATGTTGTTATCTGTGTGTGTTTTACGTCATAGAAAACTGCAAATACTTGCTCCTTATTTTCTTTATACATGAATATACGTGCTCAAGAACAATGACTGCTCTATAGAGTTCTTCAACTATCTTGCCTTACAGAATGTCCTTATTAAAACAATCTGCTACTAAAGTACGCTTTTGTTTATATTCCTCTATTCCTGAACTTTATTTTGTTGTTCTCTCCCTTAGTGGTTTGTGTAGTCCTCATAGAGTGCCTATTACGTAATTGAACTCGTATAATATTAGGCCCTCGCTATTTTTTGAGGTGACTAAAATTTTCAAATCTGCTCAGTGACGAAGCAACTTCAAAGATTTTCATCCAACAAATAGGCATCAACGCATCATCAAAGGGAAGAGATAGGAGCACACGATTAATACTTGTAAGTGAGGAAAAGGTGATGATTTTGTCCTCGATGGATATATGGTGTTGTAGATACTAAACAAGTACACCTGACTTCTACTACTCCCTCCGTCCCTCCGAGTTTGTCGCCCGATTTCGTGCCATCTTTTTCAATGCTTTGTCTTATTCAAATTTTTTACACAAATATAATTTATTTTGTTACGACTTATTTTATCAATAAAGATACTTGAATATTGATTATTTTATTTTATGATTTGCATAAATATTTTGAATAAGACGGATGGTCAAAGATGAAGTTCAAAAGTCAAAAACGACAAACTCCATGGGACGTAGGGAGTATAATGTTGATATCTGTGTGTTTTTTGTCATAGGAAACTGCTACTACCGCTGTTTATTGTCGCCGCTATTTGTAGGCACAAAAATCCTACTCCTTACGCCGCGCACACCGACAAGCCGAATAGCTAGCTTTACCCCCGCCCGGCGTCTTGAATCGATGGCGTGCCAATTCCTTGACCTGTTAATTGACAAGGAGGTAAACGTGAGATCTGGAACATGCCCGGTGAGACCAAGACAGTTCATAAGTATGGCTCTAAGGCCGATGTAAAGATATATAGCTATCAAAGCTATCTCTGTCGATGAGTAATAAATGCATTCGGTAAGCAAATATGAAGATATGACGTGCAAACAGCTACCGAATGATCATAAAAGACATGTCTGAACAAGTAAAGTCGATCATCATGATGTGTTAATGTAAAGCTCTATTGCATAGATAGAATTAATTGACAACATGGAAGAAAATAAATCATGAACATCGTAATAGACATTCACGACACATGAAGAGGGAGCTACCCTACGTAAAACGATACGAACCCTCAACGAAGAAGGAGCTACCGTGCGTGCGCACGTATACGAACCTGCTAAGAAGAAGGAACTACCACACGTATAAATGTACACGAAACCTGCTGCAAAGAAGGAACTACCACACGTATAAACGCATACCTAACCTATCATCAAAAGAAGGAGCTACCGCACAAATAGACGCGTACGGACCTGCTACAAAGAAGGAGCTACCGTGCGCATGCACGTATACGAACCCTCAACGAAGAAGGAGCTACCCTACGTATAAACGTATACGAACCCAAAACACGTGATGACTTAAAAGCATAACCGCGTTCGGCAAGCTTGCCGAATCGGGGTCCATGAAGAAGGAACTACCTTACGTAAAAACCTATCGATTAAACTGATCTCTAGTCCACCGGATGACTAGCTCTAGATTAACCCAAAGATCCAGATCCACCGGATGATACAGTCTGTCAAGGTCTAAACGATTCACGAACCCACAACATGTGACAACTTAGATTGATCTAGCTCGGCTACGATGAACAGATAGATCTAGTAACAAGCTAATGATAAACATTGAAAGAGTCGATGACAACTAGATCTAACAAAAGATAAAGCCGAGACGTCTCAATCTAAATTGGGCAAAAAGTGTGTGTAAACATAATTAAATAAATAAATTGAAAGCACTACAGACACGTGGTAACTTAATGAATTCATTAGATCTTGCCGGAAACTAATGAAGCCGATAACTAGCTCTAAGCAAGATCTTAGCCCACCGGATGGCTCAAGATCGACAAAAGAATCCTCTTGCCCCTGATAGCTTAAATCCGCCTGATGATACTAAGCGTGAACAAGACTTCTTGCAATAATCTAAATCCGCCTGATGATACTAGACATGGTGCAAGGTTGCCGGTACTTACAGAGGTCGACGGGTCGATGAATCCTCTTGCAGTAGATCGACGACACGACTGGACTCGAAGGTGGCCGGAGCCAAGGCACGGAGCCGGGTTGTTTGTATTGAATTGGGTATATCTTTACAATATACGCACACCCTTTATATTTATAGGGCTGCTGGATACAGGACCCGGCGTGCAACTCACGCATAGGAAAGCTAAACCGAATACAATTTGACTACTTAAATTAATATGTAATAAAGAAATATCTAAGACACGGACTCCAATTTCCTTGTTTAAAGTCCTTGCTAACGAAGTCTTCTCGACCGACGCCATGTGCCGTATCTTTTTGGATCACCATATATGCGTATATGCACTGCATGGCTGCCGATCTCTTTCTGCATCAAGTATCCGTATCATAACAAGCATGGATTTGTCTTGATGGCTCTCACCCGTGGCCGAATAAAATACTCTTTTCCTTTTTTGCACAACCGGCCAAATAATCCAAGATTATGCATATATACGTGTACGGCTTTCCTCTGGCTTTTCCTCTTTAACCGTGCACGATCGACCAGTATAGACCAAGCTTCCTTGTCTATGGATTCCGGTGATGTGTATCCATATACCAAATATAATTGGTCATCGCACATTATTGCCAACACCCATGTTCACGTGTCTTGCTCTTGTTTTCTTTAACTCGATCGGCTGATATGCAATTATCCTGGACTTTGCCTCTGTGTCGAATGCTCTGCCAAATGCTTTGTCGAATGGTTGACGTCAGCTTTGCCGAATGCTCGATGTCAGCTTTGCCGAATCCTCGCCTTACCGAATATTCTTTTCCTTCCCGAACTTGATCACCTTATTTGCACGCAATTTTGGGCGAATCTCCATTGACCAAAATCTGGTGTTAACATAGGCCCCCAAGTTCGAGTATGAATTTTCATGCTTCGAACTTGCTTCGATCAGCCGTCTTCCCTTGATGCACTATCGTTGTCGGTGAATCTCTTGTTCCCTTAAAATATGCTCACTTGGAAAGTCAACCTCCACCATATTCCCACACTCCTGTACGCAAGTCCTGTAAAACAATAACTCTCCAATACATATGGAAATAGGTTAGTAGCAAATGCATGTGTATAAATGTCATAATCTTCCCCATCTTAGTTGATCAAGAGATGCTGCAATGCCGATTACATTTCAAGGGTATCATGTTTATAACTGAAATCTCTTTTAAATTTGAATAAAATGGTACTCTACTCATCCATCTATCTCTTCAATCATGGGGCTTTTAGTTCCTGCTAAATCTTCAAGCAACTGCAAAACAGAACAGCTACAGAATTGCTTATCTCTCATCCTTTGATCACTTTCCTTCCGGAGTTTTTCTTTCTTTATTTATTTTTGATTAAAACTTTATCACATAATATTGCAAAGTCAAAAACTGAACCAAAAGGAGATACAAGTCATAAACTTAGATCAAGAAATGCAAGTGAATATTTTTTTGTATTTTTATTTTCCTTGTACATGTCATTCTCTCTAACCATTTTAAAATTATGAGGCTATTGGGCCTTTGGCCATCTTTTCATTTTTATTCGCGATCATGTGACCGTCATTTTTTCTTTAGGGCGGGCATCGAGTACCCATTGTTTTATTCTTGGCGGACACGTGTCCGTCTTTTTTTTTTGTATAATATATTTTAGAATAGCCTCATATTTTATTCTAATCAAAGAGAGAATATCCATGCCTCATGAAGGAATTAATTATTTATAACGTGTATGTGATTCTTGATCTTGGGAATATGGCTATAATCTCACTAGCGGTCACAACAGTTCGACAAAAGCTCAATATGACATCAAGCAAATTTTATTTTATTATTTTACAAAATTCTCCAGATCTCAAGTATCTCTTAGAACAATGTCATAGCAAATTCTATTTCCATTCAGATTTCACGACCACTTTAGACAAAGCTCAAACTTTATGCAACCCACAAATTTCAAAGATTTTAGGACAAACATTACAACCACTAAACCCAAATCTTAAAGAGATCGGTTATAAATTAGACACAGGTGAAACATAAAACAGAGCATCGATTTATCATTTCAACAAGGGATAGACTAAAACATTTATATCACATATATAGCAGAATTATTCTCAGAATTTTAGTTTCAACAGCTTTGCAATTTTAATATTTTAATTTCAAATCTTGAAACCGCTGATGAAATAAAGGCATAGTTGCACGTACCACCGTTGAAGATGAAGAAGTTAATGGAAATCAGTCATTTTGTCCTTCTCCATGATGAATTACTCGGTGTCGTTTAACATGTATGAATTGCAAGCATAGGCCCCCTAGGCTGGACGCGTAGCTGACGCTGAACTTATTCATCTCGATGCCCTTCCTCGGTGTCTAGCTCCAGTAACAAGTAGTTGCAGGTACACGCTGACAGGTACGAGCAAGCCAAAGCAGATACCTTTTTCCAAATCTGAAAATAGTACTCTGGCTCTTAATAACCCTTTAGGAAACCGACTGCTATTTTTCTCATCACTGATTACTTTATGTTCTGATGCTCACGGTTGATTGATTCAACGTGCTAACAATTGGTCTTGATGTCCTGGTCCATCAACTGTTTGCTAGGTGCACAGAAGTTAAAATAACCGACTAAATCTGAATGTGATAGTCAGGCCATGCTGATCTTCCGAATCTCCTGTTAGCTTCCTACGCACATGGCATTCCTAATCTCATATGCCAGCCTAAATTTGACTTACATCAATCCATTTGGCCGACATAATTCATGCTTCGAGCTTAAAAATCACTATGAGAGCCGACTACCTCAATCGGCTGTTGATCCTTGTAGCAAGTATATTGAGAGGACCTTCTTTTCACTCTCTTCCTGAGAAGCATTCCACGCCTTCATATTCCCAGAACGATGGCTCAGTAGCGGCAATGCCTACCGAATCGTCAGCTTGAACTATCTCGACGTCATCACCGTTTCATTGGATGAGGACTTGATGCATGGTGGATGGAACGCAACAGTTAGCATGGATCCAATCTCTTCCAAGAAGCAGGCTGTAGGACCCCTTACTATCAATCACAAAGAAGGTAGTGATCAAAGTCTTTGAGCCGATCATCAACTCAACGTGAACGGCTCCATGGGTATTTGAAGGATTGCCAGAAAAATCTCTAAACACGATGTCTGTCTTTAGCAAATCCTCCTTGGTCATCCCCAACTTCTGAAAGTTGTATATGGCATAATGCTGATTGCAGCTCCTCCATCTTCTCCTTCTGGATCCACAACGGCTTGTTCTGTAGGAGTTGCAAACTCTAATGGGATATAAAAGACCATGCTAACATCTGCCGAACGCTCGCTTGCCGAATTCTCTTCTGCCGAATGACTGGGTTCCTGAGTTTTCTTCTTTGGACGCCACACTTTCCGACGTTCGGCTGCTGCTTCCTTTAGCTCCTTGTTTCTCAGGCGTTGTACTCTTCTCTTCTGGCTCTTCCTCAATCCTGGAGGGCACCACTGTCCTTTCTGCCATATATACTCTTGAAGAGAATCAAGATCATCTTGGTCTTCATAGTCGGCCCACGCCTGGTTGGCAACTCTTCTGCTGCTATGTGAAAGTCATGATGGCGAAGCAGGCGTGAATGCACTGTAGAGGACGATGATACACTCGGCAGCATATAGATACGTGCGCGACGGGCTCAGGCCCCCCGAGCGTAGGAGATGCCGAGCGTACTTATCTCCTGGATGTTCGTTGTACAATTCCTGCGTCGACCTGATGACGGCGAGCAGGATTTTGTGTCCTTAGCTTCCGACATCTATGCAAAGGCCAGAATTTGCTTGTCCATAGCATGAATTATTCTTGAGCCGACTCGATTTTGACTTCAATGCCAGGAATAAATAGCTCGGCCTTTTAGCAGTCACCATGATTGTGGGCTCCGTTAGATCTCCCCAGATTGTTCTTTCGGCTGTTTGACTTCATAATCTGGCCGATTGCCCATGGCTTCCTTCGGTTTGTGTGACCGCCGACGACCATCTAACCGATTATCAGCTAGAGAATGATGCAGTAGTACTGATCAGGGTGTTAATGACCATTCCGTATAACACCCGCTCTTCGGTGACGCAATCTAGTTCGTTGCTGAGCCCCCTTGCATCTTAGTTGGTTTTATCTTGCACATGACTTGTCCATTGCTTTGGTCTGATATGTCGTGACGACCAAGCCAATATGCGCAGTTGATGCTTTATCATCGGCTTTTGTTTCCATAATTTAGGATTATATACTTTCTGCTCGTATGATGAACTCCTTGAATAACCGATTCCACTATCCATCGGCTGATTCACGTACACTAGTGGTCTTGGCATCCGTTTGCTTCAATCGGGAGATAAATAATTCTAGACCGAAGATCAAGTAGTGGATGGGCACCAATGAATCCCCAGCATTAATAAAATATTCAGTCGTGTAGTCGCGGA
This sequence comes from Hyparrhenia diplandra, assembly GCA_015847255.1. Lineage (NCBI taxonomy): Eukaryota > Viridiplantae > Streptophyta > Magnoliopsida > Poales > Poaceae > Hyparrhenia > Hyparrhenia diplandra. The sequence continues at coordinate 149,792 of JADLZK010012083.1, read as the reverse complement.
CCTGATGATGGCAAAGCCGATCGATCCACTTTGCTGGGTACTGTAGCTGCATCCATTGCCTGGTATATCTTTTCGTGCTGTAACTAGGACAGCTGTAGTCGTCATCGGCTAACCATACTGAAAGTGCTTGAACGCTGATACTCCTGTAAGCAGATAGCAGAATTGGCAGGTTCATCGAGATCAATAATCGACTTCTGATCCAAATGCGATATGTTGTTTTTCACTCCAATGTAGTCCAAGCACGCGATGTATTCTGAATACGCTTGCTTCCATGTTTGAAATTGTTTCCTTTTCTTCGTCGTGCAAGACTCCTGCTGTATGCACCTCAGTTGATAGCCTGATGAAATTTTTTAGTAGCCGATGCATTTCCTCATTAATGTTATCAGCTGTCTGCACGCATTGAACGAATGTATTTCCTCTTTCTTTTCACCTGACTACTTCAGATAAGATTGTGTTGTTCTCTAACCAAGGAGCAGATGAATCTTACTCAACCGTCTCTGGTAACTGCCACGGGAAGAAGAGATTTATGCCAAGGTGATGAGCTTGTGCGGGTGAGCAGAATAATCGGAGCCGATATTCTTTTGTCCTTCGGCCGTCAGCTGCCGAATCATGTACAGAGCATCATATATAAACTATCTTCTGTTGCCGAATGGTGTACAGAGCAAGCGTACTGCCATTCGGCAAACCATAGTGTCATTCGGCAAACCATAGGCTTTGTGCTTTTCTTGTTGTGTCATCAATCTGTGACTTAGCCGGTCATGTTAATCTCTTGAATCTTTTGTTAGCTTCTTCTCATCATTAATTTAATCTGATCTTCTTCTGACAGTCATGCTCTCGCAATGATTCCTTTTGCGCCGGAGAGGATGAAGATAAGCTCAGCTGTCTACGGATATGTGCGCGATGGGCTTAGGCCCCCCGAGCTTGATGCAGGAGAAGCCGAGCGTGCTCATCTTTTGATTTCCTGGTACCAACTCCTGCGGCAACCTGATGATGGCCCTTAACTCCTGAACTCCAATCATCCATATCATGAATGCTACCTTGCATGCAGCGTACGTGATGAATGCTTTGGAAATTTCTCCATCAGCCAGTATCTTCACATCTCCTTCTTCCAGTATTGACTCTGTCGTTGAAACATCCTCCCGGTGCTGAGCGCATACCAAGCCAAGCCTTCGTCTGATTTAGCCATATTGCATCTACCAAGCCAAGCCTTCTGAATCACGATGGCCCCCCAGGCCAATCTCTATGCATTTTGTCTCGGTCAATTAGCTTCAGATGGCTTCGTATACAGCACGGACTGCTCGTTGGATCACGTATTGCTCTTTCCCCATGAGACGTCCAATTTCGTACTAGCCTTAAAACCTGCTTCAGAAATTTTAATAAACATCTTCCGGCCAGCCAGATGCAACAACGATCAAAATAATCATGACCAATTTATCCTCCTGATGGACCTGGTGATACGATAACTTGTTTGTTAGCCGAGTCGATTATGTGCCAGAATAAGACTCCCCACTTTCTTGATTCTCCACGGCCATTAGCAAATCCGATTGTGCGTACGCAGTTGCATTGCGCAACACGTTGGATGTCTTCAAGATGCACGTATCCTCCATCGTTACTTTTTCCAAGTAGACAATACTTTTTATTCGGCAACGAGTATTCATCTGGCTCTTGCTTCGTACAGCACTTGGATCTTTTTTTTTTTTATGCCTGCCGAACAAAAAGTGCCTCTCTTAAAAGCCTTCACACTGATGTAAAAGATATCTGGTTGATGGAGCACGAGCTGATTGCACAATGTGATCTGGAAGCTAATAAGTATTCAAAAACGATTTGACTTCCGATCAAATGATTGCGGTCCCACCGAGCGTGTCAAAAAGTGTGTAGGCACAAAAATCCTACTCCTTGCGTCACGCACACTGACAAGCCAGAATAGCTAGCTTTACCCTGCCCGGCCGTCTTGAATCGATGGCGTGCCAGTCAATTTGACCTGTTAATTGACAAGGAGATAAACGTGAGATCTGGAACATGCCTGGTGAGACCAAGACAGTTCCGCATGTATGGCTCTAAGGCCAGATGTAAAGACATATAGCTATGAAAGCTATCTGTCGATGAGTAATAAATGCATTCGGTAAGCAAATATGAAGATATGACGTGCAAACAGCTACCGAATGATCATAAAAGACATGTCTGAACAAGTAAAGTCGATCATCATGATGTGTTAATGTAAAGCTCTATTGCATAGATCGAATTAATTGACAACATGGAAGAAAATAAATCATGAACATCGTAATAGACATTCACGACACATGAAGAGGGAGCTACCCTACGTAAAACGTATACGAACCCTCAACGAAGAAGGAGCTACCGTACGTGCAGACGTATACGAACCTGCTAAGAAGAAGGAACTACCACACGTATAAATGTACACGAACCTGCTGTAAAGAAGGAACTACCACACGTATAAACGCATACCTAACCTATCAGTAAAGAAGGAGCTACCGTACAAATAGACGTACACGGACCTGCTACAAAGAAGGAGCTACCGTACGCATGCACGTATACGAACCCTCAACGAAGAAGGAGCTACCGTACGTATAAACGTATACGAACCCAAAACACGTGATGACTTAAAAGCATAACCGTGTTCGGCAAGCTTGCCGAATCGGGGTCCATGAAGAAGGAACTACCTTACGTAAAAACCTATCAGATTAAACTGATCTCTAGTCCACCGGATGACTAGCTCTAGATTAACCCAAAGATTTTTATCCACCGGATGACATAGTCCTGTCAAGGTCTAAACGATTACGAACCCACAACATGTGACAACTTAGATTGATCTAGCTCGGCTACGATGAACAGATAGATCTAGTAACAAGCTAATGATAAACATTGAAAGAGTCGATGACAACTAGATCTAACAAAAGATAAAGCCGAGACGTCTCAATCTAAATTGGGCAAAAAGTGTGTGCAAACATAATTAAATAAATAAATTGAAAGCACTACAGACACGTGGTAACTTAATGAATTCATTAGATCTTGCCGGAATCTAATGAAGCCGATAACTAGCTCTAAGCCAGATCTTAGCCCACCGGATGGCTCATGATCGACAAAAGAACCCTCTTGCTACTGATAGCTTAAATCCGCCTGACGATACTAAGCGTGAACAAGACTTCTTGCAATAATCTAAATCCGCCTGACGATACTAGACATGGTGCAAGGTTGCCGGTACTTACAGAGGTCGACGGGTCGATGAATCCTCTTGCAGTGGATCGACGACACGACTGGACTCGAAGGTGGCCGGAGCCAAGGCACGGAGCCGGATTGTTTGTATTGAATTGGGTATATCTTTACAATGTACGCACACCCTTTATATTTATAGGGCTGCTGGATACAGGACCCGGCGTGCAACTCACGCATAGGAAAGCTAAACCGAATACAATTTGACTACTTAAATTAATATCTAATAAAGAAATATCTAAGACACGGACTCCAATTTCCTTGTTTAAAGTCCTTGCTAAAGAAGTCTTCTCGACCGACGCCATGTGCCGTATCTTTTGGATCACCATATATGCGTATATGCACTGCATGGCTGCCGATCTCTTTCTGCATCAAGTATCCGTATCATAACAAGCATGGATTTGTCTTGATGGCTCTCACCCGTGGCCGAATAAAATACTCTTTTCCTTTTTTGCACAACCGGCCAAATAATCCAAGATTATGCATATATACGTGTACGGCTTTCCTCTGGCTTTTCCTCTTTAACCGTGCACGATCGACCAGTATAGACCAAGCTTCCTTGTGTATGGATTCCGGTGATGTGTATCCATATACCAAATATAATTGGTCATCGCACATTATTGCCAACACCCATGTTCACGTGTCTTGCTCTTGTTTTCTTTAACTCGATCGGCTGATATGCAATTATCCTGGACTTTGCCTCTGTGTCGAATGCTCTGCCAAATGCTTTGTCGAATGGTTGATGTCAGCTTTGCCGAATGCTCGATGTCAGCTTTGCCGAATCCTCGCCTTACCGAATATTCTTTTCCTTCCCGAACTTGATCACCTTATTTGCACGCAATTTTGGGCCGAATCTCCATTGACCAAAATCTGGTGTTAACAAGCGCCAATAGAGCAGCTCGTGCTATGTTATTGCACTTTTTGGCGCTATTCGCGCTATTGGCGCTATAGCGCACTAAGCTCAAATAGCGTCATAGCGCGCTATTATGGCGCTATTGGCAAATTGATCAGCCTAGCCTAATTGTTAGTGATTGAGTGATTTCAGTAACTTTATGATTGTTTGCTTATGTACTTGACTTGATGCCTTAATGGTTGTTTGCCTTCATGGTTGTTTGTTTTGAGGATGAGAACTTTATTATATGGTTATCATTATCACTTATCAAATTATAATTGTATACTTGTCCTGATTTCCTGTTATTTGAAACAAATAGCGCGCTACAGCGTGAAATGCATCCTGACGTTACGTTGCAAATAGCGCGCTATAGCACGACCATAGCGCCGCTATAGCGACCGCTATAGCGGCAATAGCATCCAGAACAGGCTGCCTCTAAATTTCATAGCGCGCGATCTAAAACATGGGTCGTAGGAAACTGCGACTACTGTTTCATATTTTCTTTATAGATGAATATACATGCTCAAGAACACTGATTGCTCTGTAGAGTACTACTACTACTTTGTCTTACAAAAATGTGTCTATTAAATGAACTGTTACTAAACTACAGTTTGTTCATATTCCTCTATTCCCGAACCATATTTTTTGTGATCTCATTGCTTCGTGGTTTTGTGTAGTCCTCATAGACAGCCTAATATAGAATTGAACTGTATAATATTAGGGCCTTGCTAATTTCCAGGCGACTAAAATTTTCAAATCTGTTCAGGCGTTGAAGCTACTTCAGTGATTTCGATCCAACAAGAAAGACAACACATCATCAAAAGGAAGAGACAGAGCATGCAAAGTAGCCTGAATTTTTCGCTTGCCTATTAAATGAGGTGCCTTGGGATAGTTGATTATGCGGCACTCTCCAAAGAGTGGGCGAAGGAGGACAGGGAATTGGCCGCCAAAGGAATCCAGAATCCTTGGGACAAATATCCACAGAACCTTGCTCGGGCTTTTTTGCGTGCATTGAGCATACTGCCAGTGTCAGGTGACAAGGCTGAAATTGTTTGGACCTGTGAAGAGGCTCGGTCTTTATCTGAGATAGTTTTAGAGAAGGCAGCCCGTCCTTCTGATGTCATTGGTGTAAGGGAAAGATATGAGCTCACAGGGGCCCTGGCACCCCGGAATCCAGACAGGCGTCTGCGTGGTATGTCTACATGGGTTGATTGGAAGACGGATGATGGTTCCACAGGGGTGGCTTACGGGAGATGTTACTCAGAGGGGCAGGCATCCGGGCATGTGGGTGGTATGTACAGCTTCGGTTGGTTGGAAGCCTTGGTCTTTGCGACATGTGCATAGATGAGCTCGGGGCTAAGCCGAGGCGATGGAATTACAAGGCCACTGCTCAACGCCTGCCAACACCTCTAGCCCTGTAGGTGGTCTGTAGAGCAGCTGCACCTTAGCCATTGACGCAGCCGGACCGGATGCTGCAGTTGAGATGGAATTGGAGGCCGAAGCAGTTAGAGCAGAGCCTAGAGTTGCAATAGATGAGCTCAGGGACCTGCAGTTGGGAGTAGCTTCGAATGCCCTTCTGTTCGCACTGCCCAACCCTAACTACCAGTATGGATCTCCAATGCTATCACCGAAGATCTTCAAAAGGCGGGGGCCTTCTTGTGTCGCTCTTCATGAGTGGTACATGCGAAGAAGCGACCACAAACAGGCAAAATGTGGCGTTTATCGCAGGTGCCCGTGAAAGAGGTTTTTTGGCGTGACACAGACGAAGAGGCTGCGATCAATGTGGGTTTCGACGATTTGTTTGACCTCATGGCACTGGATGTATTGGATGTGTCCATCCTTCGCTGCATGACACTGTGAGTACAATTTCTTCTATTCTCGCACTCACTTGGGATGCCTCTTCATCTATTTGCTTGCTAAATTTGCTTTGCATGCCTCTATTCCTAGATGCCTTTCGGGGAAGCTAGGGCCATGTCTTTGTCGGTTGGCTTTCTTGATCCCGAACCATTGACCTTCGAAGGGTCGACCGGGCGGGCCTTTGGCAAATGGGCATTACATATCTAGAATGGGGCCTAAGGAAACATCTTGACAAGGATTTTGTCATGTTTTGCGCATAACCCCGTGGACACCGGATTGTTGTTGTCATTGCTATCGAAAGTGGAGGAGGGTTTATTTCGTTGACTCTGCGCCCGGCTTGAAGTCGAAGTCGACACGCTTCCGTTGAAAACCGCAATAAAAACAAGGAGTGTTTCCTAACCTACAACCGACCCATGCATTTTTTTCTTAATTATGTTACTAAAAAATAAAAAAAAAGAATATGACATTTTACATTTTACTCATGTGTAGGCTTACTTCTTGGCGTGTTTTCAATCCCACGGCTAAGGAGGTGACGAGGACGCAAAAGTTTTTGGTTCACCGCAAATATCACGAAAGTAAGTAGAGTGCTTCAATTGAAGTTGTGCGCTTATGCGTTTCCATTCGAATGAATAACCATTGTGTTGTTGAGATATTAGGCAATTTCAGTTAATTTCATAAAAGTAAATCATGACGAACTGAAAGCGGCTAGATTAAGCATGTGTACTAGCATAACACAAAAGCATATCAAGATCATAGCATGATTCAACATCATATAGCATAACATGATCATAACAACTAGTGCAAACATTTGTATCATACTAGCATGACTTAGCATCATATAACGAGCATAGTCAGATCCCCTGTTCCACTAGGCGGCGCCTAGGCTGCGCCTAGGCACGCTTTTTAAGCGCTTCGGCGGAGGGTCCCCGCCTCGCCTAGGGGGTGGGCGGAACCCTAGGGCCGGGCCGGGTCACCGGTGGCGGCCGGCATGGCGGCGCGCGGAAGCGGGGGCGAGGAGAGGCGGCGCGCGAAGGGGGCGAGAGTGGTGGGCGTCGGGCGGCGCGGATCCGGTGGGGAAGGAGGCGGAGGCGCCGGGCGGGGGAGGGGAGCGAGGCGCTTGGCGGAAGGAGGCGGCGGCGGGAGTCGCGAAAGGCAGGGAAGAGTCGGGAGCAGAGGAGTCGGGAGAACAGAGGTGGAGGGGAAGTTGGGAGAGGATAAGGTTTTGGTGGGGGTTACTTGGGGTCATTGGGGGCAATTAAATGGGCCTTCTTCTCCTCTTTCTCCCCAACATTGAGCACTTATCTCCTTTTTTTCTTTTATTAAGTATAAAAAGCATATATTAGCTCTTTTGTTAAGTATAAAAGCATGTATTAGTCACCGCCTAGAAAAACGCCTAGAAACGCCTAGGCTCGCTTAATCCCGACTAGGCTCTAGGCTGCGGGTCACCCCCTAGAATCCGCCTAGCGCCTAGCGGAACAGGGGCTGTATCCAAAGCAGTAAGTTCTGCCTCTACGGTTGATTTAGTCAAAATAGTCTGTTTACAAGACCTCCATGACACCGCGCCATCCCCAAGAGTAAAAACATACCCACTAGTGGTGTAGATTTGATCAATATCAGAAATCCAGTTTCGCATCACTATATCCCCTCTAGCACGGTTTGGTGCCCTAATAGTGAATCACCGAATCCCATAACTCATTGTACCTTTAAAATAGCATAAGGCCCTTTCTCGTCCAGTTGCACTAGCTAGATACATGAGTGGACCAACAATTTCAGAGCACGAACTTCAATTGATCTCTGATACACTTCTTATTCTTTTGCAATGTCACACTAGGATCATAAGGTGTTGGAGAAGACTTTCTATCCATAAAGCCAAATCGGCTCAGGACCTTCTCAACATAGTGAGATTGTGATAAAGTAATCCTACTCTCTTCCACACCTTTTGCTCTTCACCTTTTACTACAAACCCATCAGTTGATCCATATAAATCTCCTCATCCAACTCTCCATTAAGAAAAGTCGTCTTCACATCCATTTGATGAATCATCGACCATATGAGGCAACCATAGCCTTCACCAATAATTTGTCCATGCTTAGACATAACTACTTTATTGGACTCCAACACTACCTTAAACCCAACTCTTAAAAGTGACCAAGCTCTCCACTAGTGTAGCAAGGCACGTCATCATTGTTTTTCTTCTTCCGGGTGGTAGTTGTTAATTTGGCATTGGAAGATTTATTCCTACCTTTGGTCTTCCATGTGGGTTTTCCCGCACCAAATTCGTGCGAATGGCTCGGTTCCCCTTCTCAATAGTGTTCTTTGCCCTAATCTTTTCTTCAACATCATCAAGCGATGCTATCGGGTTTTCAACTGATATTTTCTAGCTCTTCTATGAAGAAGGCAACTTAGCATTAATGCATACGGCTACAAACTCGTTGGGTATGACACACTTAAGGAGTTCAAGTTCTTTTGCCATGTGTTTGAACCTCATGAGCTTGCTTGACTATAGATCGGTTAGCAACCATCTTGTAGTCATGAAAGCTCTCCATAATGCACAACTTAGAATATATATCCGATGGTTGCATTCAATCAATAGTGTTGCCCCCTCGAATCTTCTCTTGAGAGATATTTCCCTCGTGCAAGCCAACAATAATCCAAAACATTTTAGCCTTTGTAGCTAGAGCATGGCCTTAACTTCGCCGCCTCTTAAAATTTGCACTAGAAATTTTTTTTCTAGCCTCAAAGACGTCGAAAAAAAAGCCATAGTTAAATCAAGAAAAAGGCTATAATAAGGTTTTTGGATTGTTGAGATATTAGGCAATTTCCGTTTAATTTCATAAAAAAAAATCATGACGAACTGAAAGCTAAGATTAAACATATGAAGCATACTAGCATAACATAAAAGCATATCAAGATCATAGCATGATTCAACATCATATAGCATAACATGATCATAACAACTAGTGTAAACATGTGTATCATACTAGCATGACTTAGCATCGTATAACAAAGCATATCATGATCTAAAAGCATATAGCGAAGCATGACATGATCCAATAGTATATAAGAAAGCATGATCATGGCAACCGATGTAAACATAGCGGTTCACCGCATGCAGATTTAACATGATGAACAATAAGATTAGAACACGATGTAATACCCGCGATGTAGAAGTACCCGGTGGTGTTGATGCGGACGACGATCGCGCAAGCTTAGTCGATGAGTGTTCCTTGTTGATGATCCCGCGCGCCTTAAGCCTTATGACGACGGGATGACGCACTGATGAAGAGAAACTGCCGTGGAAGATTTGGGAGCAATCACGCGAAGAGCGCTTCCCAAAACCTTATTCGACGGACGGGATGGAGAGACTATGTGCGAGAGGGGGAAAAGGAAAATATTATTTTTACTACTTTAGGATTTTTCTAATTGGAAGGGCTGGCCCGATGCAAGTGGTGCAAGTGGTCTACCGCCTGTAACCGGAAGGTCCCGTTCAAGCAACAGACCTCCGCATATTGCACATGGTGTGGGTAAGGCTTGGCGCTAAAATACTCTTCCCTGCACCTCGCGCGGTCGCGGGAGCCTACGGCGCCGGATACGCCCTTTAGGATTTTCTAATTGAAACTCCCAATTATAGTTGTGGTGTTGTGTCTAATCCCAACAAAGCTTGGTACAAATATATAGGGAGGAAAACTCCCTACCTCCACATCAACCAGCCAAGATGATACTAATTGATATCGCACCTCGCACCTTTACTCATGGGTTGAAACAATAAAGCCCATTAGGGAACACAACTATTGGGCCTTTGAGATTTATCGAAATTTCTTCATATGAATTTTAGGGGAACTATTCATCATATATAAATTCTAGCATGTGTTTCATATGTTTGCAAAGGCCTCAAGGCAAACCGATAAAGTGATAACAAGATATGTTGGTTAATTTTTTCTTTCTTTCTAGTTAATTTTCAACTTCAGCCTTAAAGATTTTAAAGTAGTCTAATAATGCCTCATCTTTAGTTTTCAAAGAAGTAAATATAGCAAAATCTAGAAGCATCATCAATTAATGACATGAAATATCTCTTTCCACACACCATTCATCTCACATAGATCAGAATGTATGAGTTCTAGAGGTGCCAAGAGCCTCTCCACTGCCTTGTGAGGCTTTGGAGGTTGCTTAGATTGCACACAATTATGACACTTAGAACCTTTGGTAATGGTGAAATCTAGAATTAACTGCAAGCTCACCAAAATTCACATCTAGAATTAACTGCAAGCTAGATAGATGTGACACCAAACTTCACATGACGTAAACGAGAATGCCAAACACTTTCGAATTATCATTAATTGTGTCACAAATCTGATTCACTGACTTATTACAAAAATCTGCCAAACTTAGGCGAAACAAACCTCCGCAACCATAGCCTTCACCAATAAATTGTCCATGCTTAGACATAACTACTTTATTGGACTCCAACACTACCTTAAACCCATCTCTTAAAAAGAAGGTAAACTTCGGATCTACTGTATGTTTGCGAGATATTGGGCCTTTTGAGATTTATCGTAATTTCTTCATATGAATTTTAGGGGAACTATTCATCATATATAAATTCTAGCATGTGTTTCATATGTTTTGCAATTGCCTGTTGCAAACCGATAAAGTGATAACAAGACATGTTGGTTAATTTTTCTTTCTTTCTAGTTAATTTTCAACTTCAGCCTTAAAGATTTTAAAGTAGTCTAATAATGCCTCATCTTTAGTTTTCAAAGAAGTAAATATAGCAAAATCTAGAAGCATCATCAATTAATGACATGAAATATCTCTTTGCACACACCATTCATCTCACATAGATCGAGAATGTATGAGTTCTAGAGGTGCCAAGAGCCTCTCCTCCTTTGCCTTGTGAGGCTTTCGAGGTTGCTTAGATTGTACACAATTATGACACTTAGAACCCTTGTTAATGGTGAAACCTAGAATTAACTGCAACCTCACCAAAATTCACATCTAGAATTAACTGCAAGCTAGATAGATGTGACACCAAAATTCACATGACACAAACGAGAATGCCAAACACTCGAATTATCATTAATTGTGTCACAAATCGATTCAATCGACTTATTACAAAAAATCGCCAAACTTAGGCGAAACAAACCTCTGCAACCATAGCCTTTCTCACCAATAAATTGTCCATGCTTAGACATAACTACTTTCTTGGACTCCAACACTACCTTAAACCCATCTCTTGAAAGAAGGTAAACTTCAGATCTACTGTATGTTTGTAGATTTTTTTTTTTGAGAATATATGTTTGCGTATATTGGGAACACGTATATTGGGCCTTTGAGATTTATCGAAATTTCTTCATATGATTGCAAAGGCACATTTGCAAACCGATAACAAGACATGTGGGTTCTACACGATGCACCACTTGATGGTCTGCGATGAAACAAGTTCATTTGGATCGTCACGAGGTAACTTCGGCGTGCGACTCCATCTTGTGCCTACCTTTGTTTGGCAATATAGACCATGTGTACACAAACACTTACGCCTACCGTCTTTGTATTAGGATTTTGACTTGACGGGAGATTCCATCAATTTGGAGGATATTAGAGAGAAGATGGCCAAGTTTCTTATGGAACATGTCATCAGCCCCGAAGCGAGCATTTCGTTTCATAAACCGTGAGTTGATTCTGTTTCCCTTGCTTTGCATGACGATCGGTGGATACATGCATGTGAACCGTGTTCTTGTTTCCCTTGCCGCATGACGATCAAAGCCGGATACATGCATGTGAACTGTGTTATTTGTGTTGTGAACAATCTGCGGCGCGTGTCTGAGAACCGGGTACATCCGTGTGAACAATCGAGATACACCTGAATTTACAATCTTCTTTGCGCCGCCCGCCATTTGTTTGTGATCGGACATGTCCATCTCGTATTATTTGTGTTTGCCGGTGTCTACCATTTTCAATTTCTTTGATAGTTGAAACGGTGCATTATCTATGTACGGACCACAGCTGTTGATGCGCGCCTGTAGGTTTCGTACTAAATGCCTGTCGCATAACCGAAGAAACGTCAGAAACACCGAACAAGCGTCTGAAAATACGTAACGTTCTGATCGTGCGAGAATCAAAACGATTAGTGCGTAAAAACGACTAAATCCCGCGGCGTGGTTACAAAAGAACGTTTGTAATAGCTGGAAAGGAATGCAGACGAGCTTACTAAAACGCGTCTGTAGCTCGTGTGTTACTTCCTGACACATGTTGCGAACAACCGTCTGTAACACGGGGGCACATTGCGGACGATCATTTTAGACATGCGACTGTAGTTCTGTACGAGTTACAGTCGAACGACCCACGGAAGCGTCTCGAAAGCGCATTAAGGTTCCGCAGACGGTAGTACAAAACAAGCGTCTGTGAAACTGGAGTGTAGTTACATCCGGGCGATCTAACTACGTCAGCCCAGCTCTACGTAGGCGACACGGTGTTTGTACCACAGGCGTGCGTAAAGTGCGAAGATATCACGAACTGCGTTCCACACGGTCTCGTATTTGAATAACGGTTTTACGTTCCCGCTTATAGTGATCGGGTGTCTTTGAATGGATAATGGTTTAGAGGCGCGCGATGCGCCTGGCGCCCGTGGGTGTGCGTTAGTGGCACGAGACGCCTTCTTGTGTAAGCGTCCGCACATTCGAATCATTCAATTATACCGGCTTCGTCGGCGTCACTACTTTTGGGCGCGATACGGTCGATTACGATGCCGCGGGTCCTGTGACGTTTCAGAGGTAGGTCGCATCTTAGACAATTATGTTCGTAGATACTCTAGACCACGGTCGAGCAAAACCCCAGACACGACGCGTTCCACGGCGTGTGTGTAACAAGGGCTCACTACGGATGGGAAGTTTGAGACGCCACGAAATCTCGTCAGTATTAAATCTGTTGCGGGCGCCGCTACGGACAGTCTCAGAAGTCGACATTTAGAGACCCTAATGGGCGACGCTGGCTTGATCGTAAAAGCCCTCAACGCGCCATCAAAGAGGCCTTTTTTTACATAGTGAAAAGAGAAGGGAAAATGGAAAACCGAAATGAGCAACGGCCTCACTTCCCTCCTCTCCACCCGGCCCAGGCCGTGGCCTTTCTCTTCCTTCCTCTCGCCCCGGGCGAAGCAGGCCGGCCCCACCCGCCTACGCATCGACAAGGCCCAGCTCGGCCGCAGCCAAGCCCAACCGTGCGAGCCCGGCAGAAAGTATGGGGCCAGGGCGTCGGCATCATCCCCTTCCTCCCCTCGCGTCCCGACGGCACGCGCGACACCGCTGCCCCGCTCGACGCTGGCCCCGCCATGTCGAGGGGGCGAAAGACCTCCGCGATGCGTCGGCGCCGTCGTCGACCGCGCGCCAATCCGTCATATCGTCCGCCATCCCTCGCCGGCCTCTGTCAATACGTGATGGGGAAGACGACCGAGACAACCGGCCGCCGGTGGGTCTCGATAAGACGGAGCGACGCGGCAGCACCGCCGAGCGGACGGGAGCTCCACGCGCGCCCCGACAGCCCCCGCGAGGCTCAACGCGCACGAAGGAGCGGCGACCGCCGGCCACCGTTGCCCACCCGCATAGTGCGGCGGCGACATAGCCCACGCGCCCAGGCGCCTTGACGCGACGGGTCGACGAGCCAGCCCCGCCCGGGTGACAAGACCCGACGTCAAGACAGATGAGCAACCGGCCGAGCACCGGTACGGATGTCCGCCGGAGTCCACACGCGCGGCGGCTGCCGGAAAATATCGCGGGCGGAGAGAAAAATCATGCCGGGCGAGACTCGACGGCGCGCCTATAAAAATCCCCTCCGGCCCCCGATCAACCCTCGCCCCTCACCCAACGAGCCGCCAGAACCTGAACGTGCGATGCTCGCCTCCGCCTCCCTCTCCTCCCTCCAACTCCGCTCTAATCCGACTTCCCCAAACTGGATTTCCGCTGCCGCCGGATAGGGTTCGAGGTTCGCCGACCGAGGTCACCGCGAGGTGCAATTAGTGGACCGGTATGTTTTCCCAGCTCCTCCTCTTCCCCATTTGCTTCACTTGTGTGGTCGATTTGTACTTGTGTAGCCTAGTGTCCGAGTGCTGCCGCCACCGATATGCCGCCCACGCACGCCGCCGCCGTGGAAGAGCCCGCTCTCCTCCACTCGGACCCCCACCAGGTCCGGGATGACGAGGGGAGTCGAATGAGCCCCTCGCGGCGAGCTATGAGGCACGGATGGCCCTATTCCGGCGAGGCTCCGGCGAAGCACCGCCGCAAAAACACGACGGACGAGGACCAACCGATGTCACCGCCACGCACCGGCCACGGCGTCCGACGAAGGCCCGGTGAGCGCCGCCATGTGGCACCACCGTCACTCCCCGCTACTTGCCACATAGATTGGACCCACGGCCCACGTCAGCCCACGGGCATCCAGGGGACCCACCGGTCACCGCACAAAGGTGCAAATGTATGCGGCCGACGGGTACACTAATGAAAATGCTAGGTGTACCCGATATTTGTACACGGGATGTATAAACGATATTTCCTGTGTTAGAAAAATTCCCAGAAAATTTGTAAATTCATTATTTGAATTATAGAGTTTTATCATGTAATTATTTCCAATTTTGTTACATGATAAAATTATATTATAATATTACCCTAATGGTTTAATTAGGGATTAATATTATAAAATCCGTATCTCATGCAAATTAACTCCGTTTCGCGTGAAACGACTTCCATAATTCATCTAAAATCTAGCTCTATGCATCTAACCTATTGACACCATAATGTTCTATGTTTGCTTTGTATGCCATAGTTCGAGTTAGGTCTATCAATGTACCCGAGGTAGTTTTCGACGATCCGATTAGGAGTATCCGTCCGAAGTAAGCTAGGAGCGTTCGACGCCGTGCCGATTCGTAAGAACCTCCCAGGCAAGTCCTTACCCCCCTCCCCTAATCCTGACCTTTAATTTAGTAATAATGATCATGTTGTTAAATAAGAAACAAGAGATCATGAGCTATTATCGTATGCGACTATGAGATGATGATGAGCTAAGTGCTCGATGTTATTTGAGGAGCTGAGTGCTCGATACTATTAAGGGGCTAAGTGCCCAGTTATTGATGAGATGTTATGGACATACGATGATAGCCATGATGTTAATTAATATGGTTTAATGTTAAACTGAGTTTAATCAACAAAAGAGGTGAGTGGTGGTAGTCTGGTAGAACCTAAATACCACATCGGGAATCGCCGTGAGGGGTTCCTGTGGAGAGATACTCGCCTCCCCTAAGGACCTGGTTCATAGACCGTCTACCTAGTGAGATATTTCGTACAGCCACACGTCGATATGGGACGACTTGATTCCACACCCCGCTAGATTAAAGTATAATCTCCAACCTAGGAGGCCGGAGTAGGCAAGCGGTCTATCAGGAGTCGACACGAGAGGAACGGCTCGTGGTCTGGTTGGCGTGGTCACTATGTGATCCTCCACGTAAGTTTAGGGGTTATGGTATTGGCCATATTGTGCACGGATTAGATATGTTGAGATGTTGACTACGTACAGGGATGCATCCTCCGTAGCACCGTTCACTGCGTACAGGGATGTCGGCCTCCGTAGTTGGTTTTCCTCTGCGTACAGGGACGACGTCCTCCGTGGTGTGGATGGTTGTGCTCCGTAGGGCAGACTACGAACAGGGATGGCCTCCATAGAGGGACTACGTACAGGGCTCATCCTCCGTAGTACCAACCCCTGAGAAGCCGTGGTAGAGATTATATGGACATCTAGGGTGACGGCCCAAGCGGGTACGGAATCTCGTTAGGCCTGGCTAAGCCAAGTCGCGATGGTGAGGACAGTGCCTTTCGTGTGGGGAAAGTGTACAACCTCTGCAGAGTGTATTAAATCTATTCGAATAGCCACATCCTTGGAATGGGCAGATGCTAGGACAGATCATCTATGATTAGATTCACACTATATGACTAACCTGTTGCGACCATGATGATGACGACGATATAATATAACTCGGGAACTAGCGAGAGCAGTTTTAGAGACTCTGCTAGGGCCCAAACCCTTAATAAATACATCCACCCCTGGTTGGGACTTGCTGAGTACGTTTGTACTCACCCCTCCTCTGTTTTTACAGACATCGGCACATCAGGAGGTAAGTTCGTCGTTAAGGAGAGATCCAACGTTTCGTAGGAGTTCGCAAGGTGTTCGCTTAGGAGAAGGACGTTGAAGCCCAGAGTTCATCCATGCACAAGTCTGCCTGTGGAGTACGGGGCAGTGTCATGGTTAATCCACCGCTTCTCGGTTGGCTAACTCTGATATCGTAACCCGGGTTGGTGACCCTTCGTCGCCACTATAAGCCCTTTCTATCATATCTTTATTAAGCTCGGATTATTATTATTCCTGTATACCATTATCTGTGACTAATAGACGTGTTTGTGGCGTGATCCTGGCGCAAACACGTGTGATTAACGACCCATTAAAAGTGGGGCGTGACACCGCTATGGGCCGAACTATGGGTCATCGGTCCTCATATGGCTAGGTGTGTCGGGCCCGTTAGTTGAGTGTTTGCAGATGGGCTTCCTTGGGCCGTTTAGTGGGTCGGAAGGTGCTCTGTTCTTCGATTCCTCCAAGCTTGTAGATTAGTTGGTCTGGCGGTTGATCCCCTCTTTCTTCTTTGGTTTGCGGCCTGAATTTCGTCTTGGTTTTATTTGGCCTGGCGTCGATCTTTGGGCCAGATCCCTTTTAGGGCTTATGGGCCGCGCCGTCCCGCTTTGGGCTGGAATTGTTTGTGGGCCGATTATTTAGGCCCCGACATATAAGAACCAAAAAATTAGGATCGTGGAACAACTCTTTTCTTATAGCACCTTTGATTTTGATGTAGAACGTCTTTAATAAAGCACCTAGATTTTTATAAGATATACACAAATATCAGGTGTAGGAGAGAGGCAAGTTTTTTACTCTAAAGCGAAACTATTTATAATTTGCAAAGTATATCAAACTAACATGTTATTTCTTTCTGCAACAAAAATATTATTTATTTTTTCTAGTATCAGTTTATAGTCAAAGAGTATTCCAATCCTAAGAACCTTTCACCTATTAGCTTATGGCTGTTTTGGTTGGACTCCGGTCCGCTTCCTCCTATCCCAAGCATCTTTCACCTATTAGCTCTCCTATCCCAAGCATCTTTCACCTATTAGCTTAGGGCCAGTTTGGCAGGACTTTGACTCCGGCTCCTTGTGAAGCAACTTCTCTATTAAAGTAAGTTATTTCAGAAAAGCTTTGGTCAAAATGCTATAGCGGTAGTTTTGTCATAATTTGTATTAAATTTATGAGCAGGAGAAACAAACACTTTTAGGGCTTCAACTTATCGACTTCTTAGTACAGATACATATCTAAACTAACCCTCCAAGATCGTTTCGAGGAGCCATTTCCTCGAAGCTCCCAACTTCAAGGGCCATTTTTAGATGGTCATTTGGCACAACACAACGACAAGAGCAGCGAGAAGCCGAAGTAGGAGCCACGCCAAAAGAGGACTTCGCCATTTAGTGGATTTGGACACATGTGTATTAATGAGATTGGGAGGGTGCATAATGCACTCCGATAACCAGTTTGGTATGAGCAAACACTACTGCAGAAATCTCATCATCGTTTGAAACTCTTCTCACAATTTTTATTTTTTTTAATAACAGAATTACATTCCGGCCTCTGCGGTAACGTACACAACCAAAGCCTCTGCGTGACCACACACAGCTAAACTTATTACATAATCTAAAAACAAAAAGAAACTTTAATACATGAAGATATGTGTACTAAAGATCAACTTGCATCCATAGCGTCGAAGAATTGACATCCATGGACACCCCACCTCAACGCGCCCGACGAGAAGGCAAAGCGGTATGTCGCCTTCGGACATCCCCCCACTGCAGCTAGCAAACCGGCCCACGCTTGATCCAAAAACCAGAATGTGGATCGATCCGGCGATGGATATGCCGCCGGCTCTATGTTATACCGGCTCGCCAGGGTGCATCAGGACGCCGAATGGTCGCCATTGGAGAAGCACTTGTCCCCGACGAAAGAGAGGTCGTTGCTCGTTGTTAGAATGTGTGAGCAACGGCCGCCGTCATCGTCATGTCGGCGAAGACAGGAAGTTGCCACTAGATCTGCGACTCCATCCTCTCCTTTTCGACCTCCACCTTGGGCACCCTGACCTGCAGCTTATCCGCGAGCGGCGTGAGGTGCTGCCGCCGACATTGGATATGCTGGCGGCGTGAGGTCCGAATCATGAGACACGAGACGACTGATTTGGCCTCTTGAAGACGGCCTACTCGTCGTTGATCTCGACCGGCGGCGGCTTGGTGGTCGATGGACCGGCTGCCGGCGTTGCGGTGTAGATCAGCGCCCTTGGATCTCTCCTTCGTTGCGCCAGGACCGTGGCACGTCTGGCCTCCGGATACATGGCGCCGTGCCGGCGGCTGCCCTTCAGATGCCGATCTTCTAGATGCAGATCGTCATCGCGCACACGCACTTCCTGCTAGGCAGCCGGGGATCGTAGGGAAGGCCGATCGGAGGCCGGAGGCGAGGATGCCGCTGGGGCGCCGTGGCAGTCACACGAGGGAGAGAGATTGCGAGAGGCGGCTAGGTTGGGAACTCCCCGCTCCTCACATTTTTGATAAGTTGAAGCCAACTTATAAAAATTGAGGACCCAAATTTTACTACCAACTCCAAGGACCTTTCTTGAATTAAAGCCTCCAAACATGCGACCTGTCAGGCTCTTCCGCTTTGTCCTCCGCCGCGCCGCGACGGCTTCCTCCCCGAGCCTCTCGGCGCCGCTTCTTTCCTTCTACGATACAAGGACCGTGCTAAGCACCAGTGAGTCACCGAGATCCCCGCCGGGCGCCGGCTACCCGGCCCACCCCTTCCGCTGCTGTCTGCCTCGCCGAGCGGCAGCCCCCACCGCGGCGGCGCCTCGTGGCCCTGCGTGGGCGCGCTCCGCCAGTCCGCCGGCTGTGGGCGTGCTAAGGAGCTGACCGGATTGCCCGACGACCGCCCAGTACCCCCGTCGGCCCTGCGCTCTGGCCCCTTGCTGGTTTGATCCTGTCTCTGTCTCCTTGGTGAGCTTGTGTTTACTTCTGAACTTCTGAATTTGATTTCGATGCTGCACTGCATTGCAGAAGTCTCTCATACACCCAACCTGATGTGCATTGCAGAAGTCATGTTTGTCTCTGTTATATTTGCAAAACTGTAAATTGTCATGGCTGTAAAGACATGGGTGTAATTGACATGGCTTTCCTAAATGTCTGATCAGTTTATTTTGAACAATTTGAATCAGATCACTGAACATAGATCACCACTGCTGATCAGTTTTTCCAGCACTTCCTGATCAGTTTATTTTGGCCTTTCAGTACTCACAACCTGATCAGGTTTACTGAACTTGTGTGTGGCACCGTTAGATAGGTGTTCACATGTTATCTAACAGATAGCTTGTACTGATTGTGGCCTTGTGGGTTGCGAGACTGATATGCAGCGGCGCCCACTCTTGTATTATGCCTGCAGCTAGCCTTCTCTACTCAGAAAATAAGTACCAAGCTTTTACATGTTTGTCCTGTGCAAGCAAATACTAAATTGCTACATGCTATCCTAATCATATTTCAACAAGTTTTGTTCAGTGTGATCTTGTTCAGTCATTCAAACTGTGATATGTCAAAAAATATTCAGCTAATAATCAACAATATGCAGGTGGAAATTTCTCGCCTTTCTCAGCTAACAATTCATCTAACAATCAACAATATGCAGGTGAAATTTCTCACCTTTTTAGACTATTGAACAACCAGCTAACAATCAGCTAATAGTAAGACTACACTGAAGTTTCATTCCCACTAAGGAAAAAAAAAAATAAAGAATTGAGGATAAAAGGCACCTCAACCATCTTCAGTGAACCAAGTCAGATAAGAGTAAGACTGAAATATTGATGCCTACCAGTCAGCAAGAATCCACAGGATTGTTAGCGTAATGGAACATGTGACCTTATTTTTTTTAGAGTTCAAGGGTGGGGACACCCCAACCTTTCGATTAATATCAAAAGACAACAGTTTTACAACACTGTTTGTGACCATGCCACTGCCATCTCTTCCGACCATGGACAAGGTTTACTGAAATGAAAATAAAGCTAATACAGGAACAAACATCGACCAAAGTTCCAAAAACTGGGAACTGAAAACAGCAGCTAGGAATAAAACTTCTGACAACTCATATTGTTAGACTCAGCAACCCATTATCAATGCTTGACTTCAGATCACCGGTGTAATGTACGGGCACACGTACACTCGTCGTCGCAGGGCGCGCGACGTTAGGCGCGCTGCAGAGCGTGCAGGGCGACTGGGACAGCAGGAGATCGGGCCTAGTGGCTAGATTAGAAAGAATAGAAGATTGATTGGTGGCTTTCCTTTCTTAGTCCTAAAGTCTAGGAGAGTTTGTTGGGCCTATGGCCATATATTCCTGTAAACACTCACGGGAGGGAGCAATGAAGAATTATCCCATCCAATCTTCCTCTCTCTCTCAAGCCGGCGGCGAGGGGGCATAACCCGTCGACGAAGAACGCGGCGTCTGGGGGTATAACCCGGTCGGTCACCACGGGCGGGGACTACGATCTTCGTGGTCGCGGTCCTCCTACCCTCGGGCTCTACGCCCTTGACAACTGGTATCTCGGTCTCGTCGATCCTCTCCCACCACATCCACCCAATCCTCCACTGGCTGCTGCTGGCATCCAGGCCCACCGGCCGCCACCATCTCCCTCTTCCCCGTCCACGACCACCTCTTCATCGCCAACCATGGGCGTCAGCCACCATTGACGACGTGATGAAGCTGCTCAAGACCTTGACCACCGATATGGCCAAGATGCAAACCGACATGGCGACCATGCGAGGAGAAGATCGGCTCATCCGCCGACTCCAGCGGCCACTCCGACGGCGGCGCCGCGAGCACCCCCGGGTTCCAAAAGATGGATTTCCAGCTATTTACGGCAAGTCCGACCCGCTGATCTTCCCCGAATCGGTGTGAGTCCTATTTCCGTCGTCGGCCAGCGCACCATGCCGGGAGGAGAAGGTGTGGATGGCGTCATACAACATGGAGGATGTGGCCCGGTTGTGGTTCCTCCAGCTCGGGAGGATGAAGGTACGCCGCCATGGGGGCGCTTCAAGGAGCTCCTCAATCTTCGGTTTGGGCCGGCGCTGCTGCGATCCGCCCCGGTTCGAGCTCACGGAGTGCCGACGCACCGGGTCGGTGGAGGAATACTCCAACCGTTTCCAGGCGCTTCTTCCGCGGGCTGGTCGACTGGAAGAAAGCCAGCGTGTGAGCTCTACACCGGCGGGTTGCTGCCCCCACCGAGCCATCGGTGCGCATCCACGCGCCGGAAAGCTTGGCAGCTGCCATGAGTCTGGCCAGGACGTTGGAGCTGGTCGAATGGATAGGATCAGCCCAGCGCCTCCTCCGGGCAGGCCGCGCGAGGCCCTCTGCCCGCCCCGCCCCCTCGCCCAGCTGCCAGGCGCCTGCGCCCCCCTCCGCCGGCCTTCCGGTGCCGGTCCTCCCAAACGCCGCCACGGCAGCCGGCCCTTCCCCGGCGCCCCCACCACGGCGCGCTGGTCCCCTCCAAGCGGCTCGCCCGGGAGCAAAGCGGAGCGGGCGTCGGCTTGGCCTGTGTTACAACCGCCCACGAGCCATACTCCCGCGCGGCACAATCGGGTGTCGCGCATCTTCTACATTGACGGCATCGAGTTTGGAGGACGCTGCCCGGCGGCTGCCGATGCCGACCTCATTTGCACCGCTGTTCTCCCTTCGTGCATGTGGCTGGTATGCCTATTTGTGACTCCATGCAGGTGCGCGTGAACGTGGGCGCGGTGACGCTTTACGCCCGGACACCGGTTCCACGCACAACTTCGCGCGGAGGCGGGGCCGGCCGCGCACGGGGGCTTGCTTGTCTGATCCAGCCCGCGCCCTCACCGCCCCCAGTGGCCAATGGGGAGGGCGCGCCTGCCCGGGGCGTCCCGTCGAGCCCCGATCGCCATTGCGGGCGAGGACTTCTGCGTCGACCTCTACGTGATGCCGCTCGCCGGCTACGACGTCGTTCTCGGCACCCAGTGGATGGTCACGCTGGGCAAGATGGTGTGGGACTTGACCACGCGCACATCGTGGCCTTCACGGCGCCATGGCCGCACCATCTCTGGGAGGGGCGTGGCCGCCCAGCGAGCACCGCCTCCTCGACAACATCACGGCGCCGGCAGCTTTGCCGGAGGAGCTGCTGTCCGCGTTCGGGCGGCCTCTTCGCCGAGCCCACCGGCTGCCACGCGCCGCGCGCGTGACCACAGCATCGTCCTCAAGACGGGTGCGCTGCCCCGGCGGTCCGGCCGTACGGTACCCGGCGGCCCATAAGGATGAATTGGAGCGGCAATGTGCGGCGATGATCGCACAAGGCATCGTGCGACGCAGCGACTCCGACTCGTTCTCGTCCCCCGGTCCTCCTCGTCAAGAAACCGGACGGGTCGTGGCGCTTCTGCGTCGACTACCGGGCGCTCAACGCTCTCACGGTCAAGGCGCCTTCCCCATCCCCGTCGTCGACGAAGCCGCTGCTGGACGAGCTCCACGGGGCGTGCTTCTTCACCAAGCTCGACTGCGCTCCGGATATCACCAGTCGCATGCGACCGGTGGCGTACACAAACGGCGTTCGCACTCATGGCGGCCTCTACGAGTTCTGGTCATGGCGTTCGGGCTGTGCAACGCTCCCGCCACGTTCCAGGCCTTGATGAACGATGTGCTGCGGCCCTTCCTTCGCCGCTTCGTGCTTGTGTTTTTTGACGACATTTTGGTTTACAGTCGCACATGGGCGGATCACCTGCGTCACCTGCGTGCTGTTTTCAGCGCACTCCAGCAGCACCAGCTCTTCGTGAAGCGCTCAAGTGCGGCGTCCGCGGCCTCCTCCGTCGCGTGCACTGGACACGTCGTCTCGGCAGTCGGCGTCGCCATGGATCCCGCCAAGGTGCGGCGGTGCGGGATGGCGGCGGCCGCCGTCGGCGCGCTACGGTTCGCGGCTTCCTCGGTCTCGCCGGTTATTACGGAAGTTTGTGCACAACTATGGCACAATCGCCGCGCCCGCCGACCGCCACCTCAAGAAGGAGGGGTTCGTGTGGTCGGACGAGGCGGCTGCGGCGTTCGCCGCGCTCAAGGAGGCGGTCACGTCGGCTCCGGTGCTCGCCATGCGGACTTCTCAAGACGTTCGTCGTCGAGTCGCGACGCCTCGTCACACGCGGCTTCGGGCTTTGGTCGGGACGACCCCCGGTGGCCTTCTCACCGGCCCGTGGCACCGGTGACACCGCTCCCCGCGCCGCCTATGAGCGGGGCTGATCGGCCTCGTCCGGGCCGTACGCCATTGGAGGCCCTACCTGCGGGGCGCCGCCAAGTCAAGACCGACCACTACTGACCTCAAGTATTTCTTTGGATCGGTTTTGTCCACCATACCGCAGCACCACCGGGTGGGTAAGCTCCTTGGCTTTGACTTCACCGTCGAGTACAAGCCGGGCACACCAATGCCGTCCGCGGATGCTCTATCCCGCCGCGACACACCGAGGGAGGGCCTAGTGCTGGCACTGTCCGGGCCACGCTTCGACTTCATCGACCGGCTCCGTCAGGCACAAACCAGCGACCCGGAGCTTGCTGCCCTGCAGGCCGACATCGGCCACGGCTCACGGTCGCGGCCCTGGGCGCCCGACCGACGGGCTCGTCCACTATCTTTGGGCGGCTGTACCTCCCGCCGGCCTCCCCGCTGCTCCAGGAGGTCCTGGGGGCTGTCCACGAGGAAGGCCATGAAGGCGTTCAGCGCACCCTGCACCGACTCCGCCGCGACTTCCACTTCCCTAACATGAAACGTGTGGTGCAGGACCTCGTTCGTGGCTGTACAGTCTGCCAAATAAGAACAAACCGAACACCGGCACCGGCGGCTTGTTCTTTGCCACTGCCCGTGCCGCAAGGTGTCTGGTCGGACATCGCCATGGATTTCGTCGAGGCGCTGCCGCGCGTCCGGGGCAAGTCCGTCATCCTGACGGTGGTGGACCGCTTCAGCAAGTACGCCCATTTCATCCCCCTGGCGCACCCGTACACGGCGGAGACGGTGGCCCAAGCCTTCTTCACCGACATCGTCCGGCTCCACGGCATTCCACAGTCTATCGTCTCCGACCGGGGACTCGGTGTTCACCTCCAACTTTTGGAGCGAAGCCGATGCGCTTGGCGGCACCAAGCTTCGATGACGACGGCGTTTCATCCTCGGTCCGACGGCCGGTCCAAGTCGGCTAACAAGGTCATTATCATGTATCTCCGTTGCTTGACAGGAGACCGTCCCCGCGACTGGCTGCGCTGGCTGCCTTGGGCAGAGTACACCTTCAACACCGCCTTCCAGTCGTCGTTGCGCGACACGCCGTTCCGCGTCGTCTACGGCCGCGACCCCCCCTCGCTGCGTACCTACGAGCACGGGGCGACACGGGTGCCGGCGGTGGCCCGAACCCTGGAGGAGAGAGCGGAGTTCCTGGAAGATATCCGCCACCGGGCGGGCAGGCCCAAACGATGCAGCGCCACTATGATCGTCTACACCGCGAGGTCGACTTCCAGGTGGGCGAGTGGGTCCTGCTCCGTCTACGACAGAGGCCGACCGCCTCTATGCCCACCACGTCGGCTGGCAAGCTGAAGCCGCGGTTCTACGGGCCATACCGCGTGGTCGAGCGTATCAACGCTGTTCTTTGTTCAATCCGGCCCTGCCTCCTCAAGCTCGCCTCCACGGCGTCTTCCACGTGGGGCTCCTCAAGAAGTACCATGGCACACCTCCGCAAGAGCCCCAGCGCGCCACCTGTTCGTCACGGCGCCCATTGTTCCAGAACCGGAGCGACGGCAGTCAAGATGAGGGGCGGCGGGGCGTTCAGCGGAGTCCTCATTCGGCTGGAAGGGAGCATCGCCAGCCTCCTCGACACAGGAAGATGTTGACACGTTCCGAGCTTCATATCCACTCTTTCAGCTCGAGGACGAGCTGCCTCTCGAGGAGGGGAGAGATGTAATGTACGGGCACACGTACACTCGTCGTCGCAGGGCGCGCGACGTTAAGCCGCCGCAGCGTCGCGACCGGGGGACAGCAGGAGATCGGGCCTAGTGGCTAGATTAGAAAGAATAGAAGATTGATTGGTGGCTTTCCTTTCTTAGTCCTAAAGTCTAGGAGAGTTTGTTGGGCCTATGGCCATATATTCCTGTAAACACTCACGGGAGGGAGCAATGAAGAATTATCCCATCCAATCTTCCTCTCTCTCTCAAGCCGGCGACAGGGGGCATAACCCGTCGACGAAGAACGCCGTCCTGGGGGTATAACCCGGTCGGTCACCACGGACAGGGACTACGATCTTCGTAGTCGCGGTCCTCCTACCCTCGGGCTCTCTGCCCTTGACACCGGTTCCAACACCATCTCCAGCGAGTTCCACCATTTGGTTTGCAGTTTGTTCTTCCCTTCTTCATCATTTCGCCAGAATCTTGTAGCCAGCATTTCTTGAAACAGAAGGCTTCCATCTTGAATTCTGCTATGCTTCATGTATCTGGTAGCCAGTGGACTGTTTGTGCTTCTTCCTTGATCCTTGTCATATAAGATTCCAGGACTCCCAATTTTTCTTTTGGGCACAGAATTTTTCCAATTCTGCAAATGCCCATGGATTTTGTAGTACAAGGTTCCCATGTTTCTCCACCCTATGTTCTGAAAACAAGCATCATTTCTGAGCTTCCATATAGACCAGATAACAACAACAGTAATCATGTTAATAACAATGTATTTCTTCTTACTAAGCCAGCAACTACCTATCAACTCTATACTTCCACCCACTTGCTTGTCTATGATTCTAGAAATGACCACCCAACATTGAGTAGCAACAGCACAATCAAAAAATAAGTGGTGGCAAGTTTCAAGCTCAGAACAGAATAAACAAGTTTTATCCTTCACCTCCCTTCTTTTGGCCAAATTATCTCTAGTCAAAACTCTATTATTGCATAAAAGCCATAAGAAAATATGAACCCTGGGAGGAACTTTGATGCCCCAAACAGCAGAAATGTGGACTTGTTTGATTCCTCTAAAATTGATTATCTTATATAAAGACTGAGAAGAGTAAGAGCCCTTAGAGGTAAATTGCCAAACCATTTCATCTTCCTCATTATTTAGAGTAACAGTAGATAGCAGCTGTACAACTTCCAGCCAACTTTGAAAAAGCTCCTCACTAACAGTTCTCCTGAAGGTACATTTCAGATTAGTCCCATCCCAAAGCTCTGCTAAAGTCTTTCCATGTTCATTTATTTAT
Source organism: Hyparrhenia diplandra (assembly GCA_015847255.1). Lineage (NCBI taxonomy): Eukaryota > Viridiplantae > Streptophyta > Magnoliopsida > Poales > Poaceae > Hyparrhenia > Hyparrhenia diplandra. The sequence goes on along the minus strand of JADLZK010012083.1, from coordinate 123,446 downwards.
AATCCTATACAGAGGCCAATATTGAATGGCCAAGCAAGTAGACCCTATCCAGGTGTCCTCCCACAGTCTAATTTTTTCTCCATTACCAACCTTCCACCTGTAACCCATCCTGGCTGCCTTGACAGCCCACATAAAACCTCTAAAGAAACTGGAGGAATTATAAGTTTTTGTTGCTAAGATATTAGGTTTATTTGTTTTGTACTTGAAATCTATCAACTCTTTCCACAATTTGTTCTTGTCAGAATTATATCTTTTGAGTCAGGACCCAGTAAACTAATATTCAGCTCTCTCATACTAGGGATGCCTAAACCTCCATGTTCCTTACACATAGAAACTGTATACTGATGCTGCAGATGCCATAACAAGCTGAATGTTGGGCCTGGTAATCTGATCCCATGCCATCTCATGATGAGATGCAACTTTTAACATAATACTGCTTGCCTTTTTTTTTGAAAGGAAATATATTGCTGCCTAATTCACATCATTAAGTAAATGCTTTTCAGAAACAATTGGCAAGATATTTTTTTATGGAGACATGTGAAACTGTTTTTGTGCAGTGCAGAATTGGCCTCAGATAGTATATGCGGGGTGGCGGTAGATTAGCATCTACAAACTTTATTCAATATTTTATTAAAAAAAAGAAGGTTGAGAAATATCAAGACTAGATTAGCATCTACCAACTTTATTGAATATACTTGTTCCGAGTAATATTCCTGAAAATTTCTATTGACATATATAATGATATAACCGTATTCCTAAATACTCTTTGTTGTAGAGAAAAAAATTGATCATCATCTGAAAATAATAATAATATATTTATGAGGTCCTTGAAATTTATGAGTGTTATGTATATATTCTAGGCGAACGCCTGCGCCTCCGCCTCTGCCTTAACCATGGCGGCGTACAATCCGTCGCGATGGGCCGCTAGGAGCTCCTGGTGGCTGCCAAACTCGGCGACCTTCCCCCTGGTGACCACGGCGATGCGGTCGGCGTCGCGGATGGTGGACAGGCGGTGCGCCACCACGATGGTGGTCGCTCGCCGCGACACTCTCCGCAGGGCCTCCTGCACGTGCTTCTCCGACTCGAGGTCCAGCGCGCTGCTCGCCTCGTCCAGCAGCAGAATCCTCGACTGCTTCACGATGGCTCGTGCAATGGCGATCCTCTGCTTCTGCCCTCCTGACAACTGGACCCCACTCTCCCCGACCTGAAAATTATTTGAAGAATGAATTTGCTTCTTTTCTTGTAGCAATTTAGCAAAGAAAAGAAGAATGAAATTGCTTTTTCTTTGCAAAGATTTTGCTGTACCTGAGTCTCATAGCCTTGTGGTAGGCCGGCAATGAACTTGTGGATGTTGGCCTCCTTGGCAGCCTCTTCGATTTCTGCCCACGAAGCCTTTGTGTTGCCGAAGCCGATGTTCTCCCTGATGGATCCACTGAAGAGCGCGGGCTCCTGTCCGACCATGGCGCACTCTCCCCGGAGCCACTTGAGGTCCAGCTCCCGCACGTCCATGCCGCCCACCATCACCTTCCCATCCACCGGGTCGTAGAAGCGCTGCACCAGCCACACCACCGTCGACTTGCCGCTCCCGCTGGCGCCGACCACCGCCACCGTGCTGCCCGCCTTCACGCGCACCGAGAACTCGTCCAGCACCCTCACCTCCGGCCGCGACGGGTACGCGAACACCACCCTCTTCAGCTCCACGTCGAGGGGCTTCCCGTCCTGATCGCTCGCCCCCTCTTGCCGCCGTCGTTGTCGCTGATCGCCGGACGCCGCTTCAGTATGGAGAGTATGCCGGCGATGGCCACCGGCGCGCCCGACGTGTCGGGGGCGAGGCCGGCCAGCTGGCCCACGGAGAAGGAGCTCAGCACGAGGATGAGGAAGATCTTGGACACGTCGCCGAACTTGGACAGGTCTCTCTTGATGAAGAGCGCGCCGGCCCAGAGCGTCACCGTGTAGGCGCCGTACATGGCGCCCTGGGAGAGGCCGAGGATGACGCCCATGACCTGCGCCCTCCGACGAGCCTTGGACACGGGCCCGTCCAGCGCCCGGTTGAAGGTGGCGACGATGTTCCCCTGCGCGCAGAGCGCGGCCACCGTGCGCACGTTCGACACGGCGCCGGCGGCGATGCTGCTGGCGCGCGCGTACGCGCCGTCGTCCGTCTTGGCGCCGACGTTGATGAGCAGGTTTATGTAGCTGGCGCCGAGCGTCAGGGGCGTGCATCCCATGGCCACGAGCGTGAGCCGCCAGTCCAGCGCGAAGCATATGCCGAGCCCGACGCCGGCGGAGCCCACGGCCATGAGCAGCACGGCGTACCTGTCCCCGAACATGGACCGGAACGCGACGGCGTCGCGCGCCAGGCGCGTCACCAGGATGCCCATGGCGTTGTCTTCCTCGTCGAACCACGCCGGCTCCTGCCGCATGATGGCGCGGAACAGGCGGTCCCGGACGCGCGTCGTCAGCCGGGCGCCCGCCCACCCGCACAGCCCCTGCTGCCCCGTCATGGTCAGGATGCACGCCACGCCGAGCCCGACCACGGCCATGGCCAGAGCGCCCACCTGCCGCTTCATCTTGGAGGTGTCCGCGTCGAAGTAGACCTCCACGGCTTGCCCCAGCAGCAGCAGGGAACACCGAGAAGATGGCGCCCGCGTTGATGCCCATCAGGAAGCCCAGGATCAGCAGCGGGCCTTCCTGCCGCTGCAGCTGCCAGATCTCCGACACGCTCACCTTGCTGTCGCCGGCGGCGTCCTTGGTCTGCTTTGCGTGACCATGCTCCGCCTCTTCTCGGGGAACGTCCGACGAGCGCCGCCGCCGCCGTACCTTGACCTGGACACGGACGACAACATGTCGTCGTCGTAGACGCCTGAGTCGTCGGTGAAGCTGGTGTACGCCGTCGCGCCGCCGGCAGCGGCAGGTAGTTTGCCGCCGGGAGGTGCGTCTCCATCAGACGAGGACCTGCCGCTGTCCGACGACGCGAGCTTGACGAGCGCAGCGTACGGGCCGCCCCGCGCGACGAGGTCGTCGTGGCGGCCGGACTCGACGACGGCCCCGCGGTCGAGCACGGCGATGGTGTCGGCGTTGCGGACGGTGGCGAGGCGGTGCGCGATGACGACGACGGTGCGGCCGACGGCGAGTCGCTCGATGGACTGCTGCACGACGGCCTCGGACTCGGCGTCCAGGGCGCTGGTGGGCTCGTCGAGCAGCAGGACGCGCGGCTCCCGGATGATGGCGCGCGCGAGCGCGATGCGCTGCTTCTGTCCCCCGACAGCTGCGTCCCGCGGTCGCCGACCTGCGTGTCGTAGCCGTCCGGCAGGCCCAGGATGAAGGTGTGCGCGTTGGCCTTGGCGCAGGCGGCGATGGCCTCCTGCCTCGTCGCCCCCTCCTTCCCCATCATCACGTTCTCCACGATGGAGGTCGCGAACAGGACGGGCTCCTGCCCGACGAGCCCCATCTGGGAGCGCAGCCACCGGAGGTTGAGCGACGACAGGTCCTGGCCGTCGAGCGTGATGTTCCCGCGCGTTGGGTCGTAGAACCTCTCGAGCAGCGCGAACATGGTGGACTTGCCCCCGCCGCTGACGCCGACGAGCGCCAGCATCTTGCCCGCCGGGATGGTCAGGTTCAGGTTGTACAGGATCATGGCCTCCGGCCGCGACGGGTACGCGAACTCCACGTCCTTGAACTCGATGCGCCCCCGCACCGACGACAGCGACCGGCCGGCGCCGCCGTAGGCGTCGATGTCCGGCGCGCGGTCGACGATCTCGAACACCCGGCCCGCCGCCACCCGGCCCTGCGCGAACTGCGCCAAGTAGGACAGCGACAGCGCCAGGCCTCTGCCCCCGACCATGACGCCGAAGAAGCAGGCGATGGCGTCGCCGCCCTTGATGTCGCCGCTGGCGACGAGGCGCGAGCCGAGCCACAGCGCCAGCGCCCACTGCGAGTAGGTGACGAGGTAGATGACCCCCATGCCGGCGCCCTTGGCGAAGCCGAGCTTGATGCCGATGGGCGCCGCCCGGTTGAGCCACTCGGCGTACCTGTCGGCCAGCCGGTCCTCCATGACGAAGGAGAGCACCGTCCGGACGGAGCTGATGGCCTGCTGCGCCACGCTGCCGGCGCGCTTGTACGACGCCTCGTCCTTGGCGGTGAGGCCGCCGTAGATGGCCTTGTAGGCGAGGCCGCACGTCATCATCACCGGCGTCGCGGCGAACACGGCGAGCGCAATCTTCCATGACTTGATGAAGCCCACCACGTAGCCGAAGATGAAGGTGAAGACATGGTGCACGAATCCGGCCATCTTGTCTCCCATCACGTCCTGGATTTGGGCGACATCGCTGGAGATGCTCTGCATCACCTCGCCGGTGCTCACCTCCGTGTCGAAGAAGCCGATCTCTTGCCGCAGCACCGCCTTGAGGTACTCCCGTCGCATACGCAGCGCCGACCTCTCGCCGATCATCCTCCAGCACATGATCTCTGCCAGTACGCTCATCACATCGATCATCACTTATCAGGGGATGAATGCCAAGAATTCATTGATTGAACACACTCGTGCATGACTTCTTACCAAGATACGCTCCTATGACAACAGCGGCAGCAAGGAACAACATGTAAAAGCTGATCTGCATTGTATCCAGAAAGGCACTAGTGTAAATAGAAGTTGAATTTTACAAATTCAGCTAGCATGATCGATCAGCATATATTACCTGCTTGACGTCTTTCATCATCTGCGACTTGTCGCTGTTGACAACCTTGTTGATGAAATTCCCAAAGAGGTACGAGTACCATGGCAAAGATCCACCGTTGATCATGGCGCCGACGCACCCGAGAACGAGCAGGAGGACGTCGAGCGGCGCCGAGTACTTGAAGAGCCCGGCGATGCTGACAGGCTTGCCGATCCTCACCTCGATCTCGCCGTCGTCGTCCAGGTCGAACTCGTCGTCGTATTCGTCCTCGTCCTCACCGTCGTCGTAGTACTGGCTCCGGCTGTAGGACGTGACGCTGACGTCGTAGCCAAAGCTCGGGTTGTCGCGCTCCCGCCGCGCCGGAACGTAGAGCTTGTCGTGGTTGTCGCGCGAGAAGGAGACTTCACGGGACATGTACGTGTCGCTGTACTTCACCATGGCTCCACCTCGGGTGCGGGTGGTGGTGGTGGCGGTGCTGATGATGTCGTCGTTGCTAGCAAAAGAGGTGTTGGGCGCGACGACGATGGCGCGGCTGGCGTCGGTCACGACGCTCTGAAGCTCCAGCCGCTTGTTGCCGCCGGGGGCGGCAGAAGCAGAAGCAGCAGCAGCAAGGGACCGGGACCGCGACGCCGCCGCCGCGGACCGGGACGAGCGGTCGCGGTACATGAGCCTGGCTGAGCGTTTGGACAGGTAGTAGTCCCTGGCGGTGCGGCGGAACAGCGCCGGCCCGCGGCGTGAGGCGGCGTCCGACCCGGCAGGCGCCCATGGCCCGACCGCGGCGCCGAGGCCGTGTGGCTGCGCCCACGACGTGTCCGGCTGCCATGACACGGAGGTCTGCCACGACGTGTCGTCCAGGCCGACGCCACCGCCACGGCGACGCAGGATCCCACGAGGCGTACCGGCGCCGCCGGCGAAGGAGGTGGCGACGGAGTTGTCCCTGGTGGAGAACGGACTGCGCTGCTGCCGGCCGCGCGGCTGGTGCGTGCCGGAGCGGGAGAAGGAGAAGTCATCCATGCAGGCGCGGAGAGCAAAGAGCGTGCCAAGTGGTGGCGATGAGTTTGATAAAAAGGGCAGGAGTCCTCGGGTGCAGCTCCTGATGATGCCAAAAGCTCGAGATGGTGCCAAATGCTTTGGAGTTAGGGATGGGACGGCGATTCCGGCCTGCCGGACGGCCGTACAGCGATGTGAATTGGCAGCTGGTGGCACCCTAGCTTTACATAAGAACCGTCAACCTCAATTTTATTTGGAAACTCATCACCTGTGAAGTGACAAACATGTTAATCACTCGAGACAAATGGACGTTGTTGCTGCTGGACATGTATATGGCCAAATAGGCCGGGGCAGACGGGTGAGATGAGGGATGACGCAAAGAGTGAGGGGGATCTAGACTGAATCCATTGCAAGTTTGGCAATATCTCAATATATTCCCTTGCTTATTAGCCTCTACAAATTATCATAAAACAGAGTTGCAACTGTTTTATCATAATGCAAATATGTTTTTTCTAGAGATATTGCCAAACTACATTGGTGTCGTAGGACACCTAAATAAAGAAAAATAAACTGGATTCACCTTATGAGGCATGCTTGTTAATTAAAGCATGACACAAGCAAGACATGATCAGTGTACCAACACAAGAAGCAACACCGAGCCACGCTCAGCTCCGGCTCAAGCGAGTGCGTCACCCAAACTGCAGTAGGGCTGCAGTGCCAACACTTGGGGTGCGTTTGATTTGCGGACCAAGTTTTTTTTTCGACCTTTCATTAAGTAGAAGGAAGATTTTGAATCTCTACTATAATGTCCCAGTTGATGCTATTTTTTTAGATCAAGGCTCACCAACCTACGAATCTCAGAACCGAGGGGCTGAAATCGAAAGTTTGTGCAAATGTCTTACACCTCACCTCCCCGCACGCCTTTTGTCCGACGCATGCTTCTCCGGCAGGGATCGAATCCCTGCCCCACTACCTGTGTCTCTTTTATTTTGTTCCTAGAAAAAAAAATCTCTGGAATTAACTACAAGATCTAGAATGTTCTTTTTGGTCACTCAGGCTATAATATGTAAATTATTGGTGGTTGCCAATTTTTTTTTTTTTTTGTAGTATGTCAAAAATGGGAAGGTTGTTTATGTATCCACTATATTATGATATCATTATTGTTATGCAAGTAATCTTCATTTGCTATTAAGTTTTCATAAGAATTATACTATGTGATCGATGATAACTACCATAGGATCCACACAATTTTGGTTGTTAAATTTGTCCTAAATACCACCGTAGCGTTAGCACAGGCAATATACTAGTACAATAAGTAGGGGACTACAACCAGCCCGACAACTGCTCGCGCGCAGTTGTGCTTACAAAGAAACGATAACGACTAAAAGGCAGAAATACCCAAACCTACACCTCGTCCTCCAGCCCGGTCAGGACCAGGATCAAGGTTGTTACATCGATGCGTTCAAGCAAAAAGTCTGAACCCGCTCCTTCTTCCTTCGGACCAAGACGACGTGTCACGGAAGGCGGCAATAAATTTGCTTTCGAACTCCGAAACAACAGCATCCTCCGCAACCGCGATACCTAGTTTCTGCAACAACAAGTTTTGGGCCTGCTTGGTTGCATTCTCCGCCCGCGGCTTGACAACAATGCGGCGACTACGCCGCAACGTTGAAGGAGAGGCCGACGTCCTGGGGGCGGCGCAGTAGCGGCCTCTCGAGGATAGGCGTCTCCAGTGGAAGAAAAATCTCTGCCTCTAACCTCTCTGGGCCGTAGCGGCGGAAACACCAGCACACCAGCAACAGCGGGTGTCCCACTGTCATCGGCTACTATCGGAGGGGGAGCATCCTGAATCCCCGATATGCGGCAGGCTGGGGGACGTGCAGTGAGGCGACGACCTTAGCCACCAACGGATCCTCCGTCGTATCCCGCCCAACATACCCAGCATCCAAGCACACATAAGACGGTAGCTCAGAGGGCTCGCTCACTGCAGCAAGCTCGGACCACACAACGACCAAGGCATGGACCTCCTCCAACATGGGGTCAGCCCACGCAGGAGGCCCCTCGCACGCAGGCAACTCAACTGCCAAAGGGTCCTGCACACAGCAGCGTGCAACTTCAGAGGCAAAGGTCGTGGTGTTGTCGTCGCGGTCCTCAGACACCACAACACAGACACCACGCGTCGGGCGTATGTCGTCTTCGCCGCCGCCTGCATCAACGTTGTCGGGTTGACCCACCTTCCCCTAAGGCATGTTGTAGGGCCACCTCGGAGGGGGGGAGGGGATCTTAAGCCGCGTGCTAGGATGCCGGTGAGTTGCCGCCACGAACGGGCGGGCGAGGCAGGACGATCGTCACCGACGTCACAGCGCCCTTAGCCGCTTGCAGTCCTGGCGAGGTGGTGGATTGCAGACTAAGTTGGCTAGGATATAATGATCTATGGGAGATAGATATCCATGATGCATGTTTAGTTAGGTGCATGGGACGGACCATTTTTCTATTTGGTTGTGAGGATCAAAGTGGATGGGATTAGAATAATGACTAAGTATATATATTTTTAAAAATAATAACAACTAATTAGACATTAATAAATATGCACTAATACTAATTTTGCCCTGATAATTAGTAATTTAAAAATAAATATGTTAATTAGCACCACTAATAATAACCTAATTAGAACAGAGAAACCTGAACTAATAAAACTAATCCTCGCCTGCGCCCACTGAGAGTTGGTCACTAGTGATGATGACCCCCTGCCGGAGCGCCCCTCGCCTGTGCTATCCCCCGGACCCACGGCGCGGCCCGCAACGGCGCCGCTGTGCCACGCCACAGGACCGCGCCGTGGCCACGCAAGAACACCGGCCGGCCTCCAGCCACCTCCCTCGCGGCGCTTCGTCCTCGCGCACTCCTGCTGCAGCGACGGCCACGTCTGCCTCCTGCCGGCATGCTATATAATATTCTGAGATCAGTCATGACTGGCTTTGCATAGCGAATTGGTCTGAAGAATAGATTCAGAAAAAATAGGTGGGTTACAATCAATCTTGCTGGGCTAGGTGTTCACATTTCATATAAAATCACTTGCTTAGGTTTAATTCAGATTTCGATAGACTGGCCAATACCTAGGTTTACCATTCAATATATTTTGTGAAGTACGAGGCAAGTTCAAATGAATATAGAATTTAGGTGCCTGTTGGGGTCGTTATCTAAAAAAAAAAGGTGCCTGTTGGGGAAGCCGCATTGGGTCAGAGTCAATTTAATTGAGCTAAGTGTTTGTGTTTGCATGTGAGCCTTTTGCTTACGTTCCTTTTAGGATCTTCTGCAACTACTTTCTGTCTTTGTTCTCTGCATATTATGATTGCTGTTGCCACTCATTATTTTTAATCGCAAGGTCTAAATCCATTGCTATATATTAACTACGTTGCAGCTCTTGCTGGTAGGTAACCATGGTCTTCCTAAGGCTGACATCATGTGTCTGATCTTGCCGGCACTGAATACCTGATTACTAATAATCTAATCCAGTAGTATGTGTGTATACTCAACAATGAATAAAATAGCTTCTGTCTTCAGTTGATACCCTTTGTTTTCAGTACAAAGAAAGTGCATTTCCAGAGCACATGAACAATATTCCAATTGCCTATCTCGAGTGATGAAATAGCCATCCATTCGGTTTTCCTGGTGCAAGTCCGCAACCGTAGAAGCCTTTAGTTTAGGAATTTTCTTACATATCAAACTTAAATAGCTCTGTACTATGCCAACACTATTCTGCTGAATCAGAACCCATCTGTAACTAATGTTACTAATTTTTTTTCCAAGTACAATGCTATAATTCTGGCTTCCTGGCCACGAGGATACCTGCATTTTTTTTATAAGTCTACGGGAGAGGATAGAATCCCCCACCTGATTGATTTGATTAATTAATATGAATTAGCCTGAAAGTTCACAAATCGGGTTCTGAAAGCTTATCGCTAAGTTTACATTGCACTACTAATAACTGAACACAAGTAGCAGCTATTGCCGTGTCGTCTCTGGGCAGTCTTGCACCCCACAGATACCTGCTAATTGATGATGTACTTAAGTTGCGAGCTCTTCTCGCTACCCTTAGTTTTCTTTACCATGAATCATCTTTAATTTGTTATCTCTAACTCAGGTTTAGTCCATGGTGCATAGTATCTTCATGTAACCACTACACCGGCTATCAGCTATGTCCATAGGAAACTAAATGGCTCCCTTTCGCCATAACACAGGATACTAAATGATTCCCCTGCTTACAAGGTAACAATTCAGTATGAGTTCAGTACTACCCTGTATTACAAAAAAAAAAAAAAAAAAAAAGGAAAACTTTTGCTGCAGTATGTACACCCAGAAACAATACTAAATGGTGATAGATTATTACATGCTCTATTGCTTCTTTAACTTTGGGAGATTTTGCTCATACTAGGCAGGTTGCAATGCCAGGTGATAAGAACCAAACCATATTTACTAATTATGTTTTTGGTTCCACATATTGTTCTTTGAATTGCGAATGATATCCTCTGATTTTTTTTTAAAAAAAAAACTAAACTAGAAACTTTTCTGTCCGCCTACACAGTTCAAGGTCCTCAGTGTTGCATTGTCTTCTTCCACGAGCAACTCATCTTTTATGTCCGTATTCAGCCTCAACCGTGCCTCGCCATATGCACGGCTTTGCTGAACATTTAAAGTTCTTTCACCCATTTTTTTTAGAAAAAAGAATATATTAGTATCTCAGCCTCTGCAGTAATCAATGTCCAATTGAAACAGCTCTGTACTATGCTAATATTATCCTATCTCAAATGAAAACCCCATATGTAACTAATGTTACTGATCTTTTTGTTCCATGTGTAATAATATGATGCGCTGTAATTCCTCCTTGGTGGCCCGTGACAAGCACCGGGGTACCTGCTAGTTAATTATATATTCGCTCAATTGTGCAGAACAAGAAAGACTACAACACGGAGTTAAGACAGTCACATAGTTCCACACGTTTCACAATGCCCATCTCTCACAATACGATATAAATGTTGTTTGTCTCTCTTCTTCACGTTTGATAACTTGGATCTAGTGGTAGCTTATATATTGTTAATGACAACCTAAATGTTGCCTGGGTCTTGAATTGAACCAAGGTAGTAGTGTTTGCCAACAAATGGGAGCAGAATGAAGTGAATTTGCTGTGGCCAATAAATCTGTCGACAGCCAAAGCACTGACGTAATTGTTTTTATATACGGTTGGTGCTGGGACGTTTAACAACTTCTGACCACGAAATGTATCTTGTTCTATCGCCTGTCTGCAGCGGGATTATATTTGCTGGCCTAGGTGATGATGCGAGCCTGTGACCAATGGTCATCTCATCTAGGCACTCGATCGCCAAAGCCCACTTCACCATCAATCAGGCCAACAGAAACCATCCAAGAGAGCCGCTCTCGATGCTGTACGCGGCTCAAACTTTTAACAGAACTGCTTTTGTTGATTTTCATAGTAGGCCGGAGCAAGATTATTTGCTCCACATTTTTTTTCTCTTTGCGAAAGAAAGTTGTGCTGTGAAAGTCGCATTTTATTGTTCCTGCTAGTGCTAGCAGAGGATTAAACGTGAGTTCTTCGGAGAATGCTGTGCCGGCCAACTGTTGCGCCACAATGTTGGTGCTCTCTCTCTCTTTTTAGTTAGATTCTTCCAAATGGCACGAGAGGTACACGTAGTGAGATATGTCTTTCTTGCCTTAAAGAATACAGGCGTACGGGGTTTTGTAATATTATTTAAGGTTGGGTGCTGGCGTCGGAACTCAGTCAAGTCATTGAAATCGTCACCATCCAAATGTTTGGCATCGTGGAAGGATTGTTTATCATATTGCTCATGAGGTTAGGAAACTACGCGGAAGCTAAAAAAAACAAACAATCCTCCTTTGTACCATGATCCCTCTAGTGTGTTCCCTGCATCTCCCTATGTTTGCGTTTCTCGAGCTGCCTCTGTGTTTTTATTTTTTCTGTTTTAATTTTACTTTTTTCTTATCTTGTTTTTTTTAAAAGAATAATTTCAGTAGGGGTCGAGAGGCCTTTCATGTTTTTCCTAAAAAAAAAATAAGTTGAGGATAATGTCCAAGCTAAGGAGGCAGGGAGCCACAGTCCTAGCCCCATATATCAACTATCTTATTATTAGTAATTCATCAATATATATAATCAGTCCCTCACTCGGTCCTTTCCTCTGCCCCGCGTCGCTCCCATAGGCGACTCGGGGAACCCCCTAGCGCCACCACCAGCCCCGCTTTGCTCCCTCTCTTTCCCCGTCGTCGCTCGGCGGGTGGACGGAAGCTTCGGCACTTGCAAGGAGGGAGGCGGCTGGGTGCTCTTGGCGGAAGGAGCACCGTTGTCGACGCATGGTGCTACTTTCTCCTAGCGTGCTGCGGTGATTTTTCATCGTTTCGTTTGGATCCACAGCCTCCATGGGGACACCAACTGTTACCTGGTGAAGGCCGTGGTGGTGGAGACACCATCAGCAGCCGCAGCGGGCCTCGCGACGACTGTGGTGGCAGCTCAGGTCGTTTCAGGATCTAGGCGACCCAATCCGCCACCTAGATGACCAGATCTAGCACCCCCTAGGCGGGGGACGGCGCCTGGCATGCTGGTTAGGGGCCGGCAGCGGTCGGCGAGGTGGCCGGAGCTGGTGTCTTGGTCGGCTACGGTCAGACAAGGAGACGTGCTCAAGGTGGATAGGTTTGGCGGCCTGGTTGGATCCAACGCCCCCTGTGGTTGGCGGCCTTGACCTATTCTGCTTTATGGAGTCCCTTCTTGGTGGCAAGATCCACCTCCCTCCACCCGGTTCCGCGCCCTCGGCCATGGTACTATTGCCTCTGGCCGGCCGTGCATCTCGTTGACTGTGCGTCACGGTGGCGGTCGGTGCGCCATGGTGGCCCGGACTAACGGTCTCCGGTGGTCATGGTGCTAGCCATGGTTCTCGGATGAGTTTTTGACTGATGCAGGCAACGACGATGCTATGGTACATCGTTCTCCTTCTCGAGGGTGTTGTTGTGAGAATCTCAACCTCCAAGGAATCCTCTAGGTGAAAACCGAAGAACTGATGTTGGTTCAGGCGGCGGCAACATCTTGATGTTTCCTTCCTGCTGGGGCGTCGCTATGGAGTCCTTGCGAGGGCAATCTTGGCCTTTGTGGAGGGATGAAGAGAGCTGACATACAATCGATGATCCGAACGTACAATGCAGGGCCCTTATAGACAGTTAGGTCCTATTTTTGGCAGCATGTACTCTACCATGCACCAAACAGGGCGCTTAAGGACGGGAGCGCCGCTAAGCATCGGTGCCAGGACAGCTCGATCTTATGGAGGCGGGCACTTGGATGCGGCACATGCAATTAGTTAGTTGAACGCTAAAGATAGCTAAGCGCCTTGAATCAATTTTTTTTCCATTGTAGCTAAGTACGCTTATTTTTTTCTCTCACAATTACTAGCCGTCATCGCCCAACCCCGTGGCCACCCAGAATCACTATATGCGCCGAGTTTATCTAGGAAAATTATAATAAGGTATCATTTTCAATCAGAGATTCACTTGCCACAGAGAATTTAAAGCATGAACAGCTCTACTAAACTGCCTTGCAGCAGTTCAACGATATAATTCATATTTCTACATGTATGAAAAGAATCTAACTAATAGAGTATCTTAATCCATGTTGATCAGAGACAATTAATATTAAAGTCTAAAACGTAACTGTTTTCTACAACTAAAAGGACCAAAAACCACCATCAAGCCTCCCTATATAGAAACCCATAAGTAACAAGAATACATGATACCAAAAGCGCTAGGTAACGTCCTTAAATGTTTTATCATATAGATGCATGCACATGAAAAGATGATTATTATAAAGTTATTATGTAATAAGGAGTTCTCAAAAACTTGCTTTTCTAGATGCTCCTCAAAACTTATCAGTCTTTAGCTTCAACTCCTCAGCTATCTATCTCTGTTGTTTACGGACGACTCTCTTCCTACTCGTAGGTAATGACAGGGAAATGGTTGGAGATGACATGTCTCCACAACAGCCGAGATAAAATTGGTTTTTTTGTTTGATTTAATTCGGACAAAAGTAAACTAAAGAGCTTGTTTTAGGAGTCCATGCTTCCATAACTCTTATTTTTTTACATAAAATAAAAATTATGTAATTAACGTGTCAAGGAGAAAATCTCTAATTAAAAGTTCCAACATAAAGACATTAACAATATTACATTATAAAGTACAAAAAGAACAAGAAATATTCAATTTTGTAGCCGTGGAGGGATACATGTTATAAGTTTAGTGCACACAACTTTACTTCTTTATGCACAACATGAGTTCATTACCTTAGAGACTCTCATGCATGTCTCTTTATGTTTATGCATATTTAGCAGAGGTACAGCCCAGCTTGTGCTTGCTTTAAGTTTAGCGACTATAATATGCACACGTATTTAATTCATGCATGGTTTATTTACAAATATCTTATTATTTGTTTGGACCATGATATAGTGCTAAGTTTTAACTCAGCCCCTGTTGAATTATATATTTGGATATGTGTATATTTTGAGCCACGACATTCATTTTGATAATGCCATTTCATTTGGAATATGTCAGAGAGGATCAACTATCAAAACAATGTATTATGCAGCTTCAATAGTATGTAGCACTAAAATGCAATCCCCATCCACTAAACAAAAGAAAAACTATATGTGGCACCGTCAATAGATTTTTTTTATATATGTAAAAATCATCAATAGATTTTCTTTTTTGCCAGCGAAGTGTGCCGGATGGAAACTTCCGTACAAAGTTTAGTAAGAATGTTGTCAAAAAAAAAAGTTTAGAAAGAATGAGCAGTAGCCGACATCATTTGACCCATGGGCTTTATACTTGTGAAGTTTCGAATTGGCTTGGCCCATTTTTCTGTGCATTTCGGCCCATAAAAGCATGTTCCTTCTCTGTCCGTGGCTCCCCTCTCATCTTCCTTCAGCCCATCCCCACCTGCAAAAGGCAGGCGCCCGGCGGCGAAGGACGGCGAGCGGAGATGACGACAGATGGTAACACGAATCATCCCGGTCTGATTTTGTTCGTTAGGTTTGCCTAGGTTTACCGATGAATGCTGTGTTAGTATGTTGCGACTTGCTAGAGTTCTGATCAGGAAAAAAAATATATTACCGGCGCTAAGCTGTCACTTCGTGCCTCCTGGGTCTCGCTAATCACACCTTAGGGCCTAACTCATTGCGAAATTCCTTTGGCCTGTTCGTTTGATCACAAAATCAAAGGGATTGGAGGGGGTTGAGGGGCATTTCGACTTGTAGTGGTTTTAGGCCCCCTCAATCCCTTCCAATTCTCCTTTGTTTTGTGATCAACAAACAAGCCTTGGCCTTAATTTGTTTTTTTTTTCATTGCAAAATTATGATCCTCTCTGGAAATTTTGAAATGGGTGATGTTTTTAGACCCATGAACAGCAACAACCAATAATTTGTAAATTGTTCTTTTATAATACCAGCAAAACATGCCAGTGCGTTGCACCAGGACGTACGTGTCCATGTCTGATACTGAAGCTAATAGCAAGTTCAATACTTGTGCTAATAGCAAGTTGTCTATATATGCAATGAGACGTATTATTGTGCACTCACTTAAACCTAACTATTTTATTTGATGTTAGCCTTACCTGTGCGGCCGGGGAAAATCAACCATGAGGGCGCGCTTGTCCATGTCCGGCGTGCACGAAAGACTTGGCTAGATGCGTGTGCAGCTGGCCGCGCACGCATGGGTAGACGACGGCCCGGGCGCCCTTGGCTAGTGGCTTGGAGGCGGCGGCCCGGGCGCCCTTGGCTGTCTAGACGTGCCTGATTTTCCTCAATTGGAATCTGTCTCTGATTTCTATTTGATCGATTCTTGCATATGGGATTTGTTTCGTTTTGTGATGGCCTCGATTCAGTCTGTTTTATCTTGATTTGATGAGTAGTGGTGACATGAGATGCGATGCCTAGTATTTATAGTCTTGTTGGTATTCGATAGGTTTTGTATTGTACTTAATTTTGTATTACGTTGGACTCAATTTTGGGAAGGAGATCCCAGAATGATCTGGGTGGCCTCTATATGTGTTTGGGAAAGGAACGGGGTATTACGTTGGATTCGATTTTGGGAAGGAGATCCCAGAAATATCTGGGTGGCGTCTATATGTGTTTGGGAAAGGAACAACAACTGTTGTTATGACCGGTCTCCCCTACAAGCGCCGCAATAAGCGCAATAGTGGCTAGAAGAGGCGCATGAAGGAAGGAGGAGGAGCCGGCATTGCATGGGCTAGGCCCAATTTATCTTTATAATTTACTATTATTAAGTAATTTGCTATTATTAGAAGTTGAGAGAGAGACCTATATATTGTAAAGACTTTGCATGATGGAAATTAAGCTGATTGCAACCTAATTGTTGCCGGCTTCCCTTAGGGAGCCCGACTCCCTAACCCTAGCCGCCTCCTGTCTTCTCCCTCGCAGCAAGCACGGCGCCCCAGCGCCGAGTTCATCCCCATCCTCCAGCCAGGCACCCATACGAGGTTGAGAGAAGTCCGTGGTAGGCTCGGGAATCCTACCAATTTGGTACCGAGACCTTCGATCCTTCTCCGGCCGCCATGAGTGCCCCACCACCCGCCGCCACCACCACCCGCCGCCCCGCCCACCCCCTCCGTGCCGCTACCCTCCTCATCCGCGCTCCCACCACCACCAATGCCATCATCCGACCATCGCTGCCCCTCTCACTTGCCCCCTCTCCGGTGTGCAGTCCTCGGTTCCCCCGACGAACCAACGGCTCACCCGACTTCGCTGATCCACTTCGCCAAGTCCATCAAGTCCCTCCAAGGCGACATGGGGGTGATCAAGACCTTCCTCATGGGCTCCCGGGCGCTGCCCCTATCTGCCCCGACAGGTGAGGATGCATCCTCATCGGTGCCGCGGCTCCGTTCTTGCCGGCGACTTCAACACCGGGCTGCCGCGCCCGCCGCCGCCGCCCTCGTCCGGAGTGCCGATCACCCGGATCAAGCGGCGCGCTCCCCGTCCCGAATCCCCGCATGGGCCATGGGGCCCTGCCGGCGCCTCGGCCTCCTATACGGCGCCAATCACGACGGCGTGCCGCGCCTTCCTTCGATGACGGCGGCCATCGGCAACCCGGGGCATCCCGCCTCCGGCACCCTCTACGGTGGCGTGGATGGGCCGCCGTTCCGATCCATCGTGGGCTGCTCCCCGCCCGGGCGCCCCGCCGGCCGACCGCGCCTCGCGGCGGCCGCCGCCCCGGTCCCGGACGGCGACCGCCGCCACCACCGTTCTACAAATTGGAGTTCACCACGTCACGGCGGCTCCGAGGACCCGCGAATTGGCTCAATCACTGCGGCGCAGTTTTTTGGGCCAGCACCTTGGCGTCCGATCATACCTGGCTGGCGTCGTATCACCTCCGCGGTGTCGCGCGAGATGTGGTACTATGCCCTCGAGCAGAGCGAGGGGATGCCGTCCTGGGAGCGCTTCAAGGAGCTATGCCATCTGATTTGGCCGCCGGTCCCGCGATTCTCGCTTGGCGGATCCGGGGCGTCTGCCGTTCCGTTCGACCGTCCAGGACTTCTCCGGCGCTTCAACGCCCTCGTCGCCATGCACGTAACATTGACAATGTGCGAGAAGGCGAGCTCTTCGTCGAGGGCTGCGACCACATCAAGGTGGGCGTGGCCATGCGCGCGCCTCAAGACTTGCCGACGGCCATGTACCTCGCCCGCGCATTCGAGCCGTGCCAACGCGATGCTCGCCATGCTCCCCTCGACACCGTCCGGCCATCTCGGCCTCCACGGCGGCGGCAACACCGGCCCGGCCCGGCCACGCCGGTGTGGCACAACCCGGGCGACCACACCGCGGGGGGTGCTTTCGGCCAGCGGCCGGCCCTTCCGTCGCCTCACGCCGGCGGAACAGCAAGAGCGACGTCGCCTCGGCTTATGCTTCAACTGCGACGAGCCTTTTGTTGGGGGCCACCAGTGCAAGCGGGTCATGTTCCTTGAGGCCCGGGAGGACACGGAGGACTTGGAGACCCCGACCATAGCCGAGGAGGAAGCCGCCACGAGTACCGACGGGCCGACCACCGACGCTGCTGTCCACGCGCTGGTCGTCTCCCTCGCCCGTGGCGGCATTCGCCGCGACCAACTCCATGGTGGTTCCCCCGGCGGCTCAAGGGCGAGCAGTTCCTCGCCCTCCTCGACACCGGCTCCACCCACAGCTTCCTCCGCGGCGGCACCATGCGCCGCTTGGGGCTGGAACCCTCTGATGGTGACAACTTCCGGGTCACGGTGGCCAATGGCAACCTGCTGCCGTGCATCGGCGTGGTACGCAATGTCCCCGTTATCATTGGGGGCACTGCTTTCTCTGTTACATGTGCAGGAATCGACTTGGGCAGCTTCGACTTTATCCTCGGCGTCGACTTCCTGAGCACTTTGGGCCCCATCCTCTGGGACCTTGCAGCGATGACGGTGTCCTTCTGGCACCGGGGCACACGTGTCCAGTGGCAGGGCGTGCCCGCCCCAGGCGCCGGCGCGCCTCAGCAGCAGGTGGCTGCCCTCACCGTGGGATACATGTTATAAGTTTAGTAGACATAAAACGTTAAGAAGATTACATTATAAAGTACAAAAAGGACAAGAAATGTTCGATTTTGTAGCAGTGGAGGGATACATGTTATAAGTTTAGTAGACATGACTTTACTTCTTTATGCACAACATGAGTTTATCACCATAGAGGCTCATGCACGTCTCTTTATGCTAAATATAAGTTTGTACTTGTTTAGCAGAAGTACACCCTAGCTTGGCTTGTGATCAGGGACGGATGCAGCACTGGGCTAGGGGAGCTCTAGCCCCTCGTACCGGCTGAAACCCCATGAAGCCCCCCTAAGCCCCTCCTACAAATTTTAGGAAGAAGAGGATAAGGAGAGCCTAGAGGAAAAAGAAGGGGAGGAGAGCCCTTGCTAGGGTTCAATCTTAGCTCTGTCACTGTTTGTGATTGCTTTAAGTTTAGCGACTATAATATGCACATATATTTAATTCATGCATATTCTTTTTTACAAATATCTTATAATTTGTTTGGACCATGATATAGTGCTAAGTTTTAACTCAGCCCCTGTTGAATTATTTGGATATGTGTATATTTTGAGCCACGACATTCATTTTGATAATGCCATTTCATTTGGAATATGTCAGAGAGGATCAACTGTCAAAACAATGTATTATGCAGCTTCACCAGACACTACGATGCAATCCCCATCCACTGAAGAAGGGACATTTGTGCGTAGGACACCTAAAGTGACGTTCTTTGGCTGGCGGGCATCGCCTTTCTCCATATTTGCCAAAACACATTGTCGTTTGATGTAATTTAGCCCGTGGACACCAAGGGGAGAGAAACTCACCACCTAAACAATCGCCATTTAAAAACCGTAAGGCCAATGGCTATAAAATTTTAATAGCAACAAGATATGATAGTTATCTACAAATCATCTAATACTCACTTCCATAGAAAGCCTAATTAAGGACATGATATGGCGGACTTAATTATTCTTGATGTCATATCATGTCCTTAATTAGGTTTTCTATTGAAGTGAGTATTAGATGATTCGTAGATAATTATCATATCTTGTTGTTGTTAAAATTTTATAGTCATTGACCTTACGGTTTACAAATGGCAGTTGTTTTGTTGGTGAGTTTCGCTCCCCTCGTTTACGGGCCAAATTACATCAAACAACCGTGTCTTCTAGCAAATATGGAGAAAGACGATGTCCGTCGGCCTAAAGGACGCCGCTTTAGGTGTCTTATAGACAAATGTCTCACTAAACAAAGACAATTGTATGTGGCACCGTCAATAGATTTTTTTTTTAAAAAATCGTCAATAGATTTTCCTTTTTCCCAGCGAAGTGTGCCGTGGAAACTTCCGTACAAAATTTTGAAAGAATGAGCAGTGGCCGACGTCATTTGACCCATGGGCTTTATACTTGTAAAGTTTCGAATGGGCTTGGCCCATTTTTCTGTGCAGTTTCGGCCCATAAAAA
This sequence comes from Hyparrhenia diplandra, assembly GCA_015847255.1. Taxonomy (NCBI): domain Eukaryota; kingdom Viridiplantae; phylum Streptophyta; class Magnoliopsida; order Poales; family Poaceae; genus Hyparrhenia; species Hyparrhenia diplandra. The sequence continues at coordinate 103,716 of JADLZK010012083.1, read as the reverse complement.
GCATTTTCCTTCTCTGTCCGTGGCTCCCTCTCATCTTCAGCCCATCCCCAGCTGCAAAAGGCTCACGGCGGCGAAGGTCGGCGAACGGAGATGACAGATGGGTGGTAAGCTGCAAGCAAGAGCAGGAGAAGAGCAGTTACTCAGTGAGTACCTCGCGCCCCGATCCATTGCCATAACAATCTCGTTCACGTTCGGCATTCAGTTTTGATTCAGCCAATTTCCGGCGTGGTATGGTAACGCGATTCATCCCGGTCTGATTTTGTTAGTTAGGTTTGCCTAGGTTTACCGATGAATGCTGTGTTAGTGTGTTGCGACTTGCTAGAGTTCTGATGAGAAAAAAAAAAAAAAATACCGGCGTAGCTGCCACTTCGTGCCTCCTGGGTCTCGCTAATCACACCTTAGGGCCTAACTCATTGCGAAATTCCTTTGGCCTGTTCGTTTGATCACAAAATCAAAGGGATTGGAGGGGGTTGAGGGGCATTTCGACTTGTAGTGGTTTTAACCCTCCTCAATCCCTTCCAATTCTCCTTTGTTTTTTGATCAACAAACAAGGCCTTGGCCTTAATTTGTTTTTTTTATTGCAAAATTATGATCCTCTCTGGAAATTTTGAAATGGGTGATGTTTTTAGACCCATGAACAGCAACAAACAAGAATTTGTAAATTGCTCTTTTATAATACCAGCAAAACATGCCTGTGCGTTGCATCGGGACGTACGTGTCCATGTCCGATACTCGTGCTTAGCAAGTTCAATACTTGTGCTAATAGAAAATGTGTCTATATTTGCAATGAGACATAGTATTGTGCACTCACTTAATACCTAGCTATTTTATTTGATGTTAGCCTTACCTGTGCGGCCGGGGAAAATCAACCATGAGGGCGCGCTTGTCCCTGTCCGGCGTGCACGAAAGACTTGGCTAGATGCGTGTGTAGCTGGCCACGCACACATGGGTAGACGACGGCCCGGCGCCCTTGGCTAGTGGCTTGGAGGCGGCGGCCCGGGCGCCCTTGGCTATCTGGACGTGTCTGATTTTCCTCAATTGGAATCTGTCTCTGATTTCTATTTGATCGATTCTTGCATATGGGATTTGTTTCGTTTTGTGATGGCCTCGATTCAGTCTGTTTTATCTTGATTTGATGAGTAGTGGTGACATGAGATGCGATGCCTAGTATTTATAGTCTTGTTGGTATTTGATAGGTTTTGTATTGTACTTAATTTTGTATTACGTTGGATTTGATTTTGGGAAGGAGATCCCAGAATGATCTGGGTAGCCTCTATATGTGTTTGGGAAAGGAACGGGTATTACGTTGGATTCGATTTTGGGAAGGAGATCCTAGAAAGATTTGGGTGGCGTCTATATGTGTTTGGGAAAGGAACAACAACTGTAGATTTAGATTAAGATTCTTTTTCCTATTTGATTCAAGAATTTGCTTTGAACCCAAACGGCCTATATGTGTTTGGGAAAGGAACAACAACTGTAGATTTAGATTAAGATTCTTTTTCCTATTTGATTCAAGAATTTGCTTTGAACCCAAACGGCACGAACACAGGCAGATGAGAGGGGGAATATATATGGCGGGTGAACAAGTCTTTCCTCTCTACAACAGAATAGTAGTACGGGTGGGGTTTTCCTTTTCTACCTTATTTGTTTAGGTATAAAAACAAACGGTGCCGTGCGTGATTAGCGGCTTTAGAGAGAGCGGAAGAAAATTTCTCACCATAAGGGGCCGAAGAAAAGAAGAGGTGAAAAAAAAATATGGCAGAAATTTTCTCTCTTTATTAATAGGTATAGATTTTTAAAAAGTTTTGGACATCTCAGGAAAGTTTGATTTCATATCAAAGTGTTTGGCTATGCATCTTACAAAAATATGACATGACCTCTAGTGTTGTAAGAGCAAAGAGGAGTTTGAATGGCGGTGCCATCAGGGTGAAAGGGTATCTCAATGTATGCCTGAGGGCTGCACTTCGTGGATGATCCTTAAGGTCTCAAAAGTTGGGAAAATATGAGGAAAATGTCCTCTATGCATATGAACGCAACCTCTCATTCTCTCTTGGAACACTTCTGATGACTCCAATTAGGCCCTGTTTGGTTTCTTTGGGACTAGGGACTAAATTTTAGTCCCATTTAGTCCCCAAATTACCAAACAAGAGGACCAGAGACTAATTTTTAGTCTCATTTAGTCCCTAGTCCAATAGACTCTTAGGAGGGGCTAGGGACTAATTTTTAGTCCCTATTAGTCTCTAGTGCCCAGTCCCTCCAACCAAACAGCCCTTTAGTGTCCCACACACCTACATTTGTCCTAGGAGTCTTATAAAACGGCACAGAACTTTGCACTGATGGCATGGAGAATCATACACCTTTGTGATATTGCAACTGTCCCTTTCGTAGCATTTCTTACATGCACCAACATATAGTAGATAAATATTTACGAGGCATGCTGTAGTCCAATTGGATTTATTTGCAGTTAAGCCTCAAACCTGCTTATAGTTGTGACAAGAGCATTCCAGCATGTTGTGAATTTGTGCCTTTTTAGACAGTATTTCCTAGTGTTGCAGAGCTCACCAACTGAGTTCTTTTGAGATCACATTTTTGCAGTACCAAATTTTGCTATGACCTTGTCTATTCCCTTCCTATTTCATTATTTTTTTTTCTTACCCATTGTCAAGTGCAAACACTGTTCTGAAGTCTACTTATGAATTTCATCATCATATTATAGGCCGCTATGTAGGTACACTGGTTAACCAGTTGGCACCATTGTTATAATAAATTACTTAAAAGGTTTGATAATATTGCAATTTTGAATGAGCACTGCCAGCTTTGATTTAGACCTGTCCCACAGTTTGAGCTTGGCTCTAGGCCTTTTAAGTTCCCAGAAATTAGCTGAGCAGAGTTAGTGTCTGAACAACGCTCTGACCAAGCAGATGCAAGTACCTCTTGGAATCCAGGGATGAGGAGATGAGCTCTGGGGATGACAAGGAATATGATCTGAAATTGGATTTTACAATGTGAAGGATTGATAAAAAAACTGAATTTAACCTGAATGCATACTCCATTCTGTCTCTTTTTTGTTGTCCTGTTCAGTATACTAATCTGTTGTTATTCTGTAATTTCATCATTGTGAAAGATGTAGATATTCTGGCGTCCATATTTTGTAGTTGTATTAACTTCATGTAAGGTCATGGATAGTGAATGGAAATGGATAAAATATTGTAGTGTAATCTGTTGAGCAGTAGGATTATGTTATTGTGTTGTTTACTTGTTTCTTGATGGAACATTGTCTTGGTTTTCAGCACTTAACCCTGATAAGTGGTTAGAGTTCAAGCTCCAAGAGAAGGCAACGGTTAGCCACAGTCTAGAGTTATTCAGGTAACTATTGAAGACATTTTTCCTTCATTTCATGACTTTTGGAATACTTCTTTGTCTTGTCATTTGATGGAATATGTGGCTAGTGCTTTTACTGTGGAGTATCTTAATCTTGTGTGGCACACTGTATAAGTGCTGAATTTGTTTTCATCATGATTCTGGTATGTATAAGTGCTTCAATGTGAGACTTATGCAAGTTAAGTTTACCTTGTATGTTTTCATTTGATCCATAAAATAAGCTGACTTGAACTCAGTAGAGTACCTCTTAATACCTTTTTTTTCTTGTAATAGGATCAGCATTATGGTAATTGGGTTATATTTGAGTTGTGTAGGCTTAATTTTGTCTTTTTCATAACTGGAATTCAGTAAAGTACCTCTAGAATTAAATTTTCCTTACTGGAATTCAGTGTAGTATCTATGGAATTTAATTTTTCTCATTTGAATTCTGTAGAGTATTTATGGAATTTAGTGGAGCCTTACTTTTGTGGATCATTATGCTTGAGTTTGTGGTGTCGATTGGTGGTTTATTGAGCGGTATTTTAGTGGTTGCAAAATCTGGTAGTGTACTAGAAATGTCTGTGGCGTTGGCGCTTATGGCCGGTGTGTTGTTGACAACGTTGATGGCCAGAAATTAATTGTATCAAATTATGTTCAAGTGAGAATACATATTAAAGATGAGGGATCGTGTTGCGTTAAAAGAGCTGCTCTACCGAGCAGTAATTCCTCTATCTCTTATCCATCTAGCAAGCATGAGCAACAAATCTCTCCTATGCAGCGCAAGGAGTAGCAACAGCAAGATAGTTATTGTTAGTTGCCAAAGAGGAAATGCAAGTGAGAATACATATTAAAGATGAAGGATCATGTTGCGTTAAAAGAGCTGCTCTGCCGAGCAATAGTTCCTCTATCTCCTATCCATCCAGGAGGCATGGGCAACAAATCTCTCTTCTATGCCGCGCAAGGAGTAGCAACAGAAAGATAGTCATTGTTAGTTGCCAAAGAGGAAATGCTCAGATACACAAATAAATATCATTGGAGATTGGTAATATTCAACAACCTGGATGGCAACTTAGGGTGTGTTTGGTTGCATCACTTTTTCCTAACCAGGTCGGGCCGGGCGGATTTTGGGTGTTTGGTTGGTCGGCCACCTTCTTAGCCCGGCTAGACTGAGCCAAAAAGGGGGAGATAGCCTGGCCAGGGTAGGAAGCCCGATTTGGTCTTCCCAACTCAGCCCGGCTATCTGTGCTTTAAGGTTCGCGCAAAAAGTGTTGTTCCGTCACCTCCCGTGCGCGTTTCTCCTTCCGGTGTCCGCAGCCACGCCCACGAGCGCTGGTCGGAGATCCCGCGCTCCTCCTCCTGGTGTGGCCGGCGACGTGCGCTGGCGGAGGTCTCGTGCAGCTCGGGCCGCCAAGGGCGATGGCTATCGCCTTCTCGTCACCTCCCATGTGCCTCTCGGTCGAGATGTTTTTGCGGATCCATGGCGAGATCCCCTGCGAGCGCGGCAACGGGATGCGACGACGCCACCAAAGGGCACGACCTCCTCCTACGACGTCTACTCCCAGCGCGCGGGCGTCGACGTCTGCAACCCCGTCTTCTTCGATTCCGGTCAACTCCTCTGCAGTCCCGTCAATTCGCCCTGGATGCGGCACGGGAAGTCGTCGTGCGGCATGGCTGACGATGCGTCGTTCTATTTGGCCTCAAGCACAGATGGCGCCATGGCGGGCAGCCTCACCGGAGAGCGCAACGGCGGTGGGGAGCGAGCCACAAGAGCGTGCAGACGGAGTGGAAGCCGCACGACCAACAGCGGTAGTGCATGCCGTGAACGCCCGTGTCGCAGATGTCGCAGCGGCGGGCGCCGCCGTCGTCCACGGCCGGCTCGAAGGCGAGCGGATACTAGTCGTGGAGAACCACCACGCCGTACCGGGCGCAGTCACGTAGGCCTCGTGCAGGTCGAAGTCGCACGCCGCAACGGTCGTCGTCGACCATGGCAAGTTTCTTGGCATGGCCATTACCGTCATCGTTGCCAACTAGGACAGCCATGCGCAGGCAAAGGGCGACCAGCATCCAAGCACAGGCAAAGGGCGTCAATGGGCATGTGGACCGGGTCCTCTCCAAGTCTCCAGCGAGCGTGCTGGTTCTTCCCCTCGCCATGCCACCACCGTGCACCACACCTGTTCGACGAAACGCTTAGAAGGAGGTGAACATACCAAGTCATGGAAGAGGTGACGGCATGCAAACCTAAGCCAACCAACCAAGCACAAACTCATCCTAGCCAGGCTCAGCAGCACGGACAACCAAACAAACGGGTCTTGGCTTGCTAGGGCGGCTGGCCTGGCTAAATTTTGCCAGCCTGGCTAGCTTAGGAAATAAACCAAACACACCCTTAGTAGCTAACTACTGCTGGCAACAAAGCACACTGCTTACAACCTTGGCACTGAACAAACTAGTATAGTATGCCTTAGCAGAAGCAGTGAACATATACTTCTCCTCAAAAGGTAGATATCTAACAAGCTGTGTTTTCAACCAAAAGGCATACTTCTCCTTAAGATGCCCATCGGCCAACTACTGCTGGCCGTCGTCTCCCTAAGCAGAGCTGGCGCAGGTGAGCAGCTGCTGCCCAAGCCCTGCGCGCGAGGGGAGGGCGGCAGCGCTGCGGGCCTGTAGCCCTGCACGCAAGACTCAATGGAGCGCGAGAGCAACGACGCGGGCGTGCGCGAGCAGCAGCCGCCGCCGCCGCGGGCGCGTGGTCGAGCAACACGCACACGCGAGCACCTGCAGTCCCAGCTCCATCACTGCGGCGCCAGTTTCCTCCATCGCATCACCTGAACGCGAGCCAACTGATTCGACAGAAAAGAGGCGAAGGAGATAAGCAGAGTAGCGCCATGGCAACGGTGGTCAGCGGCCGGTGGACGCGCGTCTACACGCTCGGCTGCGGCGCGTTGGGTGCGATGGTGTCGCTCGCCGCCGCCGCCGCCTCAGGCGCGCTCTTCGTGGTCAAATCCGCGCCTGCGGGGACAGCCGTGGTGCACCTGCGGCGCGACGGGAGCACCCTGTCCGCGCACCGGAACCCGCACGGCCGACGGGGAACGCTCTGCTTCGTGACGCAGTCCAGCATGCGTCGGTTCTCATCTCCGACCACGATGCCGACGTGCTGCTCCTTGTCCCAACCGACCTCACCAGCCACAGATGAGATGGTGGTGTGCTGCTCATGGCCACATCGCACGCCGTGGCCACCATTTCGTGCTCCATGGCCACCATCGATGTCATGGGCTAGACTTCGCCGGTCCATAGCGCAGTCCGAGCATCTGCTGTATTCGACTTACTACGGAATGACGATGTGGATGCTGCAGATGTCGAACGAGAGTAGTAGAACGGGAAAAGGACCCGCTCTCCTCCGATGGGAAGCACTTCGATCTCATGGTTTGACGTCACAGGTTCCATGTACATGCATGATGCATGTACGCACGTCCTTCGCGCGGCCAGGGGAGCACAAAGCCTCCTCGGGAGGAGAGTGAGCTGCATGGCCGGCCGAGTTCGCCGGAAAAAGCATGGCGGCGGCGGCACATGAATCTGGAGTGCCTTAGTTTTCTCTCCTCATCGAGTAGCAGCAAATCAGTGGCGGAGCGTGAAGCCAACCAAAGGGGGGGCCATTTGTATCGACAGAAAACATTGGTCCTCTTTAAAAAAACATGTGAGTTGCTAAATCCCAATCCATTGGGAAAAAAAACTAAAAACCAGGCTAGGTCACATAAATCACGCATAAATTATGTTAACAACATAAAAACATAGTAGAACAACCCTTGTAAATATGTGAACATTACGACATGTTGTCACAGAACACATGTAACAAATACAGATCAACAAGTTACAATTTTTACCATGAAAGAACAAATGACAATCTCTATCTATATAAGCACAATCAAAGATGACAAATAGACAATTTTTTACTATGGAAGGACAATAGACAATGACAATAGACAATTTTACCATGAAAGAACAACTCTTGTAAATATGTGAACATTACGACATGTTCTACGGATGTTTTATGTAATATTTGCATAATATATAAATGATGTTCTACGCTCATCGCTTGATTTTTGCCTTTGCCAAGGCGACTATATATAGTATAGGAAAAGTAAAAAAAAAAACATTGGTCTCTCTTTATCTATTTATATTCACATAAAAAGATATAAAACTACTAAACCGTATGAACTATGCAATTAAGTGATTATATGGCCTAAAACTACCGAACATGCATGTCTCTCTGTATCGGTTTGCTTGCGTGTTGACTGGTAGTGCATGTGTTAGCCTTGCATGTCGCCTATGGGGTATGCTTGTGAACTAAATTAGCCATCATACATGAAAAACATCTTAGCAAATAACATGCACACCATCATTGATCCTCATTTTTTTTGCATGGCAAGGGGGGGCCGGAGCCCTCTATGGCCATAACGTAGCTCCGCCCTTGGCAGCGATGCTACGTGGGCCGCAATAACTTCAATGGGACGATCTGTTATGGCTTCCTTCACTGTTTGCTTGCTGCCGCAGGATCAACATCGGAGGGCAAATGGCGGACTACGTCGCTGGACGTAGTAGCTCGCTATGTTAGAGGAGCCGGTTCCTCTCCCGCCCCTCTTCCCCTACGCCGCCGCCGCCGCCGGGTCATGGACTCCGACACAAACACCGTATTGGAGCTGCGGATGAAGAAGGCGTCCTTCCTCAAGAATGTCTCGGAGGTGCTCAGCGAACTGTTCACTACTGCCGACTTCAAGTTCTTCAGCACGGGCCTCGAGCTCCGTGCAACGGACACCATCGACTTCCCGCTCGTTGTGCTCCAACTCCGCTCCAAGGGCTTCGATCCCTACATCTGCGACGACGACCTCTCCGAGCGCCTAAACCCTGTGAAAAAATCTCGGTCCGAAAAATCCGAAATTTCTGAAATTTCCCGTTTACCGTCGGGTCCGATATTTTTTATTTATCGTCCGATATTTTTAAAATTTTAAAATCTGTCTATACAAATAGACCCCAAAGCCTACCCAATTAATCCATGCTTTATTTTCTCTCCTCTTCTATTCTAGGTTCAAGTTGCCACCGTCGTAACACACTTTCGCACGCTCCAGCTGTGTTGTTGTCTTGCTCATTGAATAGGCAATTGATAATATGTTTTGCTTAGTTTTTCGTGTTAAATGGTTTATAAATGATCTATGTCTTTTCCTGAATAAAATGAGTTATTTTTTGCCTAAATTTTGTCCGAAATTTTATTTCTATCGCCGATAAATTTCCGATATATCCGATATTCCCGTTTATCGCGACCGCCGAGATTTTTAAAATATCGGTAGAGAAAACACAGCCCTAAACCTCGCAGACTTGGATGACCTCGCCAACTTGGGCGACCTCGCCCGACTTGGGCGACCTCTCCGTGCGCCTGAACCTCGCCGACATGGACGACCTATCCGTGCGCTGAACCTCGCCGACATGGGCGACCTATCCGTGCGCTGAACCTCGCCGACATGACCAAGGCTTTCAGCCGCAACAACAACGACGACATCGTCACCATCAAGTACGAGAATGGCGAAAGATCATTACCATCTCGTTGGACTCGCCGGGTAAGTTCGGGACCCGCATGTCTTTTGCGCTAGCTGCTCTTTGTACTTACCCCGTGCTGATTTTGGGTTTGTGGAAATGAACGAGAGGGTGCTGTGATTTCGGTTTTGGATTTTGATTTCATGCCCGTCGACATCTCGGAAAACCCGAATACCAGCGATGCCATAGTCCGCATGCCCCGTGTCAAGTTTATGAATTTTTGCAACAAGCTCAGCAGCTTCTGGGACACCGGGGACGGGAAAACTGGTACATAGATTTTATCCTGGTGATTTATAAGGCTAACTGTTACTGTTGCGCATGGAGGATTCTAGTTCTGTACCTTGAACCATTTCCATCTCCTGCTGTAGGCTGGCGCTGCGTATCTCGGTGGACCAGGGACCGTGTCGCCTTCTCCACGATGGAAAATTCAAGTCATCAACAATTGTCTGCGCTGCGGGACCCAAAATGATGACAAGGTACCTACCGGTTTGACCCTCTTAGCCCCTCAAATTGGAATGTGTATCATCCTCTGAACATTTGTATGTGACTGTAACATGAAATGCAGTGAACAATCATATCTGTGATGTGAATGCCCTAATGTTGTTAGCAAGTGTGCATTCTTGGTTAGGTTACCTTTTAGCCTGGCTGGTAGATAGACACTAGATCACTAGATTAGCGAGAACATGCATACATATACTGCCTTAGAATGTCTTTGTCTCACTAATGTTGCTCTTACGTGTTGGGAGTATTAGTTTAGTCTGTATAACTGGATTTGTTAATTTGTCTACATGCATAAAGCGGAACATGATTCTTCATTTGGTTGATTACATTGGTAGTATAGGTAAATAGGATTGAATTTGGCGTTTGCCTTTTAGTTATTGCTTATTTCCTTCTTAATGTAAGATCTGGGTGGAGGTGCGCAGTGCGAGACTACCATCTTTTGTTCTATAAATTTCAATTGGTTCTATCAAATGGAGTAACATCTTTATATCTTGTGCCATTCAACTACTATTTTAAGAAAATTGTTGAATGGATCCTGTTTATGCGTATGTGCACTAGTTAATGGGTCATGTTTGTATCAATGCAGCCAAATGAAGCTACCTGTATAGAGATGGAAAAAATATTTCCACGACCTTTGACTGAGGTACCTGAAGAACTTCTCCATGGTGTCTACCCTGTCTGATCAAGTGACAATCAAGCTTTCGTCCGACCTAAGCTGCGGTGTTCGAGCACAAGACCGCAAAGATGGGCTACATAAGATATCACATGATGTCGATTCTTGATCCTCCTCCCGCCCCTCCCTATACTGATCCCCCGGTCTTGGAGCTGCGGATGGAGGAGGCGACCTTCCTCAAGAATCTCCCGGAGGTGCTCGGCCTCGGCGGCTGTTTCGGTAAAGGCCAACCCGAAGTTTTCGGCCACGGGTCTTGAGCTCCAAGCAACGGACACTCTTTGCCGCGCTTGTGTCGTGCTCCAACTCCGCTCAAGGCCTTCGATCCCTACATACGCAACAACGGCGGCCTCTCCATGGGCCTGATCCTCGCCGACATGGCCAAGGCTTCGGCTTCGCCAACAACGGCGACATCATCACCATCGAGGCCCGGGGCGGGGTCGAGGCCGTTGTCATCAAGTTCAAGTCGCTTTGGTAAGTTCGGGACCCACCGTCTTTTACATTAGCTGCTCTTTGCCCGACCACCTGTGCTGATTTTGGGTGCGTGGAAATGAAACGACGGTAGTGTGATTCAAATTTTAAGTTGAACTTCGTGAGTGTCAACGACGTGCCCGTCCCCATTCGAATACCGGGAATTTCAGATGCGAGGCCATAATCCGCATGCCCTCTCGCTAAGTTTATGCATATCTGCAACCCGCTCGGCAGCCTCACCGACATGGAAACTGGTACATAGATTTTCTCCCGGTTATAAAGCTAGCTAGCTGTTAATGTTGCGCATGGAGGATTCTAGTTACGTACCTTGAACCATTTTCATCTCCTGCTGTAGCTTTTGTGCGTATCTCGATGGATAAGCGCCGTGTCGGTTCTTCACCGATGGAACGCATGGGTATTTAAAAATTGAATGCCAGCTGATCCAAACCGTTGACAAGGTACCTTCCGGTTTGACCCTCTTAGCCCCTCAAATTGGAATGGAAATCATCCTCTGAATATCTGTTGGATCAGTAACATGAAATGCAAAGTGAACAATCATATCTGTGATGTGTTGTCAATTCTTAATGCCCTAATATTGTTAGCAAGTGTGCATTCTTGGGTTAGGTTACCTTTTAGCCTTTGTCTGCGGTGGGTAGACACTAGATTAGCTGAACATGCATACATGTACCGCCTTGGAATTTCCTTGTCTCACTATACCGTGTTGAGTTGCTAATTCACTTTGTTTGCTAATGTTGTTCTTTTGTATAGGGAATATTAGTTTAGTCTCTATAACTGGATTTGTTAATTTGTCTACATATTCATAAAGCGGAACATGACTCTTCATTTGGTTGATTACATTTGCTTATTTCCTTCTCAACCTGTAAGATCTCGGGTGGAGGTCTGCGGTGCATATTATCATCTGTTTATCCTATAAATTTATCATATGGAGTAACATCTTTAGTATCCCCCTGCCATTCAACTACTACTTTAAGAAATATTGTAGAATGGATCCTCTTTACGTGTATATGCACTAGTTAATGGGTCATTTTTGTATCAATGCGGTCAAAACAAGCTGCTACCTATATAGAGGTAAAGATGAAAGAAAATGTTTCACGGACCTTTGGCCCGAGGTACATGAGCTCCTTATGCAAGGCGTATACCCCTGTCTCGGCAAGTGACAATCAAGCTTTCATCCAAGCTACTGCGGTGTTCGAGTACAATATCTCGAAAAAGGGCCACATCGGATATCACGTGATGCCAATGAAAATAATCGAGGAAGATAAAGATGCGTAACCCGATGACTAGCGGGGATAAGCATGATCCTTTTGCCTACTTTGCTGCAATTGCTTGACTATTGTTTGCAAGCAAAAAAAATATGTTACGTTTCATCTGTTTTTTTTGGAACATGTCTCATCTGTTTAGAGAGTTTCAGCTGCTTGTATCGTGTCGATTCTTTGAGTCCTTGGATTTCTGATGAATTTAGATTAGTGGATTTGTGCTTTGTGCATTGGTATATCTTGTCTTTGTTTGATCCGGTCACACAATTTATTTACGTTGCTACGGGTAGCAAAATATTTAATAGTACAATACACAAATTATTCAACCATACTAGTATGAAAGAAAGTACTAACATATCAAAAGAAAATTCAGTTTCTACTAACAATGGGATCATATATATTCAGTAAATCTCAGTATTTGACATATATGTAACAGTTGTCTGTCGCCTCTTGATTATCAAATGAGGTGTGTGGTATCATATCAGATTCAGTCCTGACCTCACCTCCTTGGTGTTCAGTACTTTCAAACACACCATGTGTATCTATGCGATTCTTTGCTTCGCTGCAACCCAAAATCAAGCTTGTGCCGCCATGAAACTAGGTAGACATGTGTGGGACGGTGGGTGGGTTGTGGGGGGGGGGGGGGGGTGCTATCATGAATACTTTCCAAACACTTCATATATGTCTATATATATGTTGAAACCAGGTAGGCATGTTGGATGTTCTATTTTGAATACTTGTCTTTGGGAGATCTTCTTTCACCATTCAAATTTCAGAAGTTTTTTGCGTAGCAGCAACCATCGACAAGGTTATCTAGTCAATTAACCAAGTAAACCGTCATGAAAGTTCCTTGCAGAGGGGGAATGGTAGACAGTGAGGTTTCCAGATATTTAGAGAGCCCCTGCAAGGCACCCCAAACATGTCTGGCGGCACTCCACACATGCACATGTCCGAGATTTCCGTGAGATTTCAGGCTTCGCCGCACCGAGGTTCACAAATGTGCGGGGTCATACCGCGACATGTCTGGTCTCTCCAATCAATTTTTCAGACCTCGGCGATGTTGTGCTTGCTAACATGTCTGTGGTGCCCTCTTGACCTCTTCATCGACCCTTCTTTTCTTTGCCCCTAACTCTGATCAGCCCAACCCGACCAGGCCCTCCCCTTCATTTCCACCACCTCCCTTGCCGCCCCGTCGCCTCGATATAGAGATCGGTCGGCAATGCGAGGCTGGCCCCATGTGGATCCAGGCAAGCGCGGAGTTGAAGAAGCCAGGTGAAAATCCGGAGGAGAGGGCCGTGGCGGGTAAGCCCCTACTCGGCATTTTTTTAGCAAAAAGACTGGGGGAGATCCCCACAGCATTTGTATTAAAAAATGGATATGTACAAAGGGATAGAGGGACTACCTGGAAATTAAGCTACTGTCTCTAACCACTGAATGATAGCTAAGCGTTTGTCCTCTGCAACCCTCACGAGTTGCAGGAAAACCTGATTTCTAAACTCCCTACGCCACAAAGCTAAAGAAAATACACCACTATAAAAAATTACAGAATTTCAGAGTTTCCATAATTCCCACGCAGCCATGGTGAAGATCTCCACAAAAAACGCAGAGGTAGAATTCCTGAGTGCATCCATGCCCCTGTCAATAATGTCCAGGTTTAAATTCCAGTGTATACCAAGCCTGCTCAAGCATGATGAGGCAAATGGGCAGGTGAAGAAAAGATGATCAATATCCTCTTCCACATTCCCATCACAAAGCACACAGAAGGCATTTGGTTGCACATTGTAATTCCTGCGAAGTAGCATGCTTCTAGTATTCAAATGATCCACCAAGACCAGCCAGATGAAGAATTTGGTGCGTGGTGTGCATTTAGACTTCCAAATGGCCTTGAAGATTGGTGAGGCTGGGAGGAAACTGAAAACTGATTGAAAGTATCTTCGGGAAGAGTATGTTTGGTTACCCAGATGAGAATCCAGGAATCATTAGTTTGTGAGTCATATGCAATGTCACTTACAAAAACCTGGAGTTGTAGCAGTTCCTCAAAAGCTTTAGGGGAGAGAGGTAGGTGAAAGAGTGAATCAAGGTCTTCAGCAAGCATAACTTGCTTCACAAAAACAACATCATTTATGACAAAAGAGAATAACTGTGGGAACATCTTCGAAAGGATCTCCCTGAAGGTGACAGTGGACCCATTGCCAATGGAGCATGTAGCAATGCCACGAAATAGTATGTTCAATCTTAGCAAGTCTTTCCACCAGAAAGATCCAGTTTCAGCTGAGGCATGAGGTACCTTGGAGGAATAATATCTGCTCCAAATGAGCTGAACCCAGGGTATATCACTGTTGTTGTAAAATTTACAGAGTTGTTTCAAGAGGAGTGCATCATTTTGGAGTCTGAGGTTAAGAACCCCTAGCCCACCTTTATCCTTAGGTTTTTGAACCATGGTCCAAGCTGCAAGATTTCCTCCCTTCTTCTCAGGGTCATTTCCTCGCCAAAGGCATTGTTTCTTACTGCTACCTGGCACTGCCATGGAGAAGAAAAATAAGAAAGCATATATATGTATGCGAAGTGAACTAATAAATTCATTTTAAATATACAGTTTTGAGTGTTGTATTAAGCATCTAATTTCATATGAGTGTTTCTATGTTACCTATTTTTAATTTAGGGCATATCTCCAAATAAATATGTAGGATCCAGGTGTAAGGAGAAACATGATATTTGTGAATGCATAAAGGAAAACATAAAGAGACAATCTAACAATTCCTCGAGTAGAAAACCCACGGTGCATGAAAATAATCAAGTTGCTTTCTTACTATACAGGAGTAGTGAAAATGAGACCCATGAATTGTAATAAGCTAGCATCAGGCATCAGATGGTAACATCTAATATGCTTTATGCAGTTTTGGAAGAGTAATGCATCCCCCTTTGTTATTTTTTTTTTATATACTTTTAGAATCCATGTTTTGCAAAGTTGCTTGATTTATATAGAAAACATGGTGGCTAAGTACAATTGTGTAAATAATCTGTACTGACAAAGAACTCGTATTTTCACTAAATACATGTGGTAAGATGTAGCTAATCAACAGTGAGGGACGGCTGTTGAAAGACTTAAGGGCATAGAAAGAAACTATAAGTAAATAATGTATTAGCTAATGGGCAAAATATTTTCTCAAGGTAATAGTACTTTTGTGCTTGCAGAAGATATGGAGCATCATGGCTTCATAGAGATTTTTTTAATAACGATTTGTAATGCAGGCAACAAAACATTTAAGAGTAGTATTTGATATGGTAACAAAATTGTTAACACAAATCATTCACTTGTTTGAGATAAACTACTCAGGTAAAGGGTTACTCAAGAATCCAAAACCATTAGTCACAGTTGCATCGTTTCATTTCGGAGCATATTGACAAAAGAACAAATATTTCACATGCCGAGTGATGCTATGCAGCACATGATAAAAGTCAAGGTCCAGCATCGCATGAGAAAACTACTACTATCTGTACTTGAATAGGCTTTTCAGTGCTCCTTGAACTAACTTAGTTAAACCGAGAGACATTTTAAAGCTCCATACAATTACACTGGGTAGTACTACAAAGATGAGTTATTATACCAATCATAATAGCTAAAGATAGTTATGAGAAATCATAACATTTTCATTAGATTAAACAGCACAACTATGATACTGATACTTTTTGGTGGAAAGAAATATTTAGCACTTAGCCTAAAAAACATTTCACAATACCAACTTCACTTAAAGATATGTAGCTGACATGCCTCGCATTGGACGCTTACTGTGCTTTAGATTTGCCGTCATCTCTTTTGCCTGCAAAATGAGACCAAACCACAGGTATTAATTGACAACCTTGGATTGCACAGCCCAGCAAGAAGTGTTGCTAAGCTATTTGCTGTCTGACGCTACCATCGCCTCCTTTAGATAGATTGGCATCAGAGGAAATGTAGGGAGCGGGCTAGTACTGTGCTACCATTGCTGTCCGTGTGTTAAGACAATTCAGCGCATCCGAGGACATGAGCAACACATGTGTTTAGTGAGCAGCTAGCCTTAGAGTCATTTTATCAAACAACTGTTGGGCGTCCCCATGTGGTGGCCACAGCGCCATGCTCCTCCGTTCGCTAGCCCGTTGCTCGGCGGCGCCCATCCATTGTCGCGGCGGTCAACTCTTCCCCACTCAGGCCTCTACGGATCTGAGAAGGAGATGGGGACATGAGGTTAATTTTCTAATTAATTTATGCGTCTGTGCTGTTGATCCGCATCCACTAATCTAATGCCTGCGGGCTGCGGCTAATCGCTGTCACGTGCGCCGGCAGGGCAAATGCTCGCGAGCTGCAGGCGAAGGGCGGAAATTGGGACCTTACACCCATGGCGTGGCGTGCTCAGCTGCTACTGTGCAAGGGCGTGGGCGGACCGGCGGAGGCGCGGGCATTGCTGTTGCGGCGCCGGCGCCGCGTCAGCGAGCCGGGAACCTCCGTCGTCGCACTGAGAACGCGATGCCGGGTCCGCCGCTCGCTCGCACCGCGCCACTGTGTCACCTTTGCGTGGGGCCCGCCCTAGCTGAGGCCGGTACGCCAGGGCTGCTGCGCCGCGCGATGCGCCGTCCACCAGCACCGCCGGATCGCTGCAATCCAGACAATGAAGGACTGAAGAAGACGACGAGGAGGAGGAGGGCGTGTGTGCTGTCGCCACCGCCGGCCCGCGTCGGAGAGAGACAGAGCGAAGAGGAGAGTCCGAGTAGAACGGGCAGAGTATTGGCCTGGACTGCGGGGTTGATTTTACTAAAGTGTGAGGGCTTTTCTGCAAAACAACAAAGACTCGCTAGATCTGGACCGTTTGTCCGGGCGATCCGATGACTGGTAACAGCGCGCGACGTGGCCGCGCTGGTTAGCCCTCTTTTGGTGCTGAAATCGTAGGGTGAAAGATTTGAGTTCATTGCCTGAATGTTTTGTTTAATTGTAGTATATCTGTATTGTAAGATTGAATTTTACTAACCGATGTAACTTTTTTTATGGCATGTGATCATATTTACTATTTTGTTATATTTGCCTGTTTTGTTCCATAAAAAATGATGATGTGTTTGTTTTCTTGTTTTTTTTTGTTTTTCAGATAAAAATAGTTAGTAGGAGCTTGGATGGAACCAATACGTTATACACGTCACAGGAGGGGTCCATACAGCAACCACCGGCGCTACATTGAGCTTTTCGGTTGTGCTTCACAAGTTCCAACGATTAGCAAGGAGAAGGATCCCTGCATATGTGTCACCAATCAAGATTGGACACTTGCTGGTGTGCATTAGTTGCAACCTTTGTCCGATATGCTTAGATAAGCTTTCAGAGCCGTTTAAGAAAGACCCTAGAATAACTATAGAATTTATTGAGGTCATGGTTCAAGCGATGCCTTGTGGCCATATCTTCCATAAGGATTGTATCTATAGGTGGTTTTCAGTCAGAGTTTAAGTTGTCCTGTGTGTCGATGGGTTTATCCTGTGCCTGAAGTTGTCGTAGAGAGGGAGTATGGTTTGTATCTTGTATTTAGAATGTTGAAAGTTAAACATGCTTTAAGTTGTGTGATGATGTAATATGTACAATTTGTTAAAGTGTGATGAAAGTTAACCATGAATTTATATACTGTTTATGGTTAACTTGTGTTGTTTGAGACTTGTTTCTTAATTGTTTTTCAGAAATTGTTTGCATATATTTGTGTATTGAACTTTTTGTGGCAAATGCAGGAGGAATAGTGCAGAGCAGATGCTGGTATTTTTATGAGCACACTAAAAAGATAGATTATTCGCAAACGCATAGATATTATGCAGTTTGAGCTTGGCTCTAAGCCTTTTAACTTTCCCAAACATTAGCTGAGCAGCTCTGACCAAGCAGTTGCAACTACCTCTTGGAATGAGAAGATGAGCTTTGGGGATGTCAGTGGTAATATGAACTTGACAGGGAATATGATCTATAATTGGATTTAACAATTGCAGTACCGTAATGTTTGGAAATTGTAATAGCCATGTTGGGTTTTGAAGAATAAATCAAGCTGTTGGATAAGAGTGTTGTCTTGCATATTACTCCGTGTGTATGACCTTCCTTTGAAGGGGAGTTCAATAAGGCAGAGCTGACTGATAGCAGTCATAGCACTGTTGAAAAGTAAAATAAAATATCTTGATGGCTGCCTCCCACTTGATTTCTCTTTTCCAAAGTTCGACAGAAATTAAAATACCCTATAAAAGAGCCCCAGGCTATATGAATTCACATGTCTAATTTGAAAACATAGTCTATAAAAACAGACCTAACTGGCTGCCGTGTAGGCCCATACACAGTAGTCAAAGCCACTTTTCCAAATTATGAGTGGTGGTGAATTTTATCACAATTGCAAATGATATATTTTCCAGAACTTCAGTAGTAAAGAGAGGAATTCCATAGAACTAGCATGCCTGCTGAAGCACCGCAGGAAGGCGAGAATTCAAAGCTATCAAGGCGTCTTGGGGAAAATTTTCAAACATACAGTGTCAAAAGAATCTCGCTTTGTTTCATGCAGGCAAAGTATGGGACATGAACTCTCATTGATCTCAGTTCTACTTACCCATTTCATGATATTTTTTCCCTTACCCATTGTCAAGGGCATACACTGTTCTCAATTCTACTTACCAATTTCATCAGAATATAGGTTTCACCATGTATAGGTACACTGGTTAACCAGCTGGTACCATTGTTTGGGACCTAAGAAAGGAACAATTTATTTGTGGCCTAAGATCACATGTTTTAGGTGGTTAACCATGTTTTCATTAGTAACCTAAAACATTTAAATTGTGCTGCTTATCTCAGGCTATAAAAGAAGTTAATATCATAAACCTATTGCCTGTAAACATGGCATCTTCTTACGGTCGGCTCTTTCTGTTCGTTGCTTAATTTTTAGGGGATTTTAACCGACTGATAATAATTTTATTTGCATCAGGTGGCTGGCCTTTTTTCATTAAAAATAGTTTTCTATCACACGTCTTCAGTAGTTATGTCTGTATTGTCTGGAGAAAATGACCTGCTCTACTCTGCTTCCAGCAGTTTGTAACCCATTATATTATGGATATATATTCAAATGCCATTTTCTGTTTTTCTACTCGGAATCTTTCCTCCATTATCTGTTTGATAATCTTAAAGGTAACCATGTTTGAGTGGATTGCATTTTGCTTTATGTTGCGACTCTGTGCCTCTGTGGTCCTATTGTATTACTGTTATCGACATTTCCTTTATGAAATCAGTGTTATCACGAGTCACTGGGAGTCTTGTTTCATAATCAGGGATTAATTTTCCATTTGCTTCATAGCCTTGGTTGTAGAGTCAACACAATTACATTTGGCCTTTTGGCTGTATTGTCCTCTTAATGAACTGAAACAAATTTAAATTCTTTCTGCTCTGTTTCAGCCAGCCACTTCATTAGCTGCTCATATAAAACAGAGCAGAAAAACTAATTTAATAATTACTGCATACAATGATACAACCCTAAAAAAAAATTACATTCATATATATTTTTACCAAAAGAAAGAAATGTCTTGTTAACAAAAAATAGAAATCGTAAATAACTTTTAAATATCTTGCAATCTATTTTTTTCTATATGAATATGATGTCGTCTATTACAATCACAAACACATGCATGCTACTGCTTGCTCATGAGGGATCCGAAACCGGCCAGTCACCTTATGAGAAACATCCTGACTGACGGTCGGCGAAACTCCGGTGACGGCGGTTGCTGGATCAAGCAGGACCTTGCCGCCTCTCTCTTCTCTCTCTCTCCCTTCTCGTCTGCTTGCGAAGTTGAAGCGAACAACACAGGGGCGACGGCGGTGTGGGCCGGCCGCGGTCCGCCGTGTATATGCCTCTGCTTGCGAAGGAAGTTGAGGAGAAGACAGGCGACGGCGGTGTGGGCCGGCCGTGTATATGGGCCGGCCGCGCAGGATCGGACGCCTCCCAGACTATGGGCCTCGTTTCTCAGCCTGTTATCACGGTCCAGCCCATGGTCATCTTACTGTGCTCAATTAAAACGCTGGCAGGCCGACGGGGACTGGTTGGCCCATTGGACGGCGGCCCATGTGAGGTACAGTAAGTCCAGCCTCTTCTGCCTTGCCTTGCCGCCTTCCATTTCTCTTGGAACAAAGCAGTTTGCAGAGGTGAGAGAAGAAGGAGAAGGCCATGTCAGCGGCGCAGCAGCAGAAGCAGAAGGCGGCGGCCTCGGCGGCGGGAGCGGAGCAGAGCAGGAGGAGGTGGAGCACGGGCCATTCCCCATCGAGCAGCTCCAGGTACGGACCCGGCAGGCTCGTCTCATCTCGTTCCCCGCCCAAACCCTACACGACTTCTTGGGTCCGGTTCTCGTGCCCCTCGTGATGCCCAGGAACGGGCGGCGTTTCCGAGGTCGAGGCTTTCTTGAGGCTCCGGTGGCGCGAGTAAGGAATGGAGGTGGGCTTCGTCGCGGGTTCGGGTTCTTTGGGTGTAGGGCTGGGAAATGGGTGGAGCCAAGGGCAAGCGTTTCTTGAACGTTCCGATCTGTGGGCGGTCGAATCGGCATTGGTTTTCCCCAACTGTTGCCACGGTGTATTGGCTGCGACAAACTAGGTTCTTGATTGTGATGCGAAGATTGTGAGCGATTCTGGAATTTCCAGTTCATGCGTGGTTGGTTGAATTGACATTGCCACTGCAGATTCTTTGGTTGCGAGAGCCTAGGTTCTTGATAATTCGCCACTTCACATGAATGGTGGTGAAGCTTGAAAGTTTATTAGGGTTTGTTTGGTCCTTTCTACCACGGATTGCACAATTTTTATTAATAAACAGTGTCAACGTTTAGTACATTCATGCTGTACTGAGATGATGTGCTTTCAACTGGAATCATGACTAGGCTCTCGAGTGGATTCATGGGACATGGGTAGTTGCTTCTGAAATAATTGAAAAATGAAGCATGAAGTCTCCATTCTGTTTCTTTTGAGAAATGCTCTTCTGTTAGTTGATTTTTCTGTGTCTACATCATTCCATATGGTTCTGAATTAATTGCAGTTCATTGTGACCTGGACTACATCGACCTCAGATAAATTCCCTGTGCAAACACCTTCAGAAAATGAGGAATTTGTTGCCTGAACTGCATTGGCCTGTTAACTAATAAATGGCACAATTGCAGTTCATTGCCTAAGGACAGTGTTCTTCAATTGTAGCTCAATATGCATTAGCAAAGGCTCTTATGATTGCATTTGTTTGCATCTTGTTTCTATTCCCTTGTTTAAGTGCCATTTAGGTAGTTGACTAACTGTAACTAGTTTCTTCAAACATAAAACAGGTTCATTGCTCTGTTAACATTAATTAAATTTGTTGATAATTTGTGGTCTAGGCTTCTGGAATAGCTGCACTGGATGTGAAAAAGCTGAAAGATTCTGGTTTGCACACTGTCGAGGGTGTGGCTTACACTCCAAGGAAAGATCTTTTGCAGATCAAAGGAATAAGTGAAGCTAAAGTTGACAAGATAATTGAAGCAGGCAAGTAATATGGGACTGTATATGCATTCAAACTGTAATGAGGCTATGTTGTAGGGAAGTTGTGTTGGGCTGGGCACTGTTGAACTCATAACTGTCTACAAACCTTTTGCAGCATCCAAGATAGTTCCACTGGGATTTACAAGTGCTGGGTAATGAGCTTGTAGATCCCATGATCTTAGTTTTCCTGCAGAACTTATACTAGTTACTCATAGTGATTTAGCGTTCTGTTTTGACATACCTGCAACAGGTGGGATAGAAACAGGATCTATCACAGAGATATATGGTGAGTTCTGCTCTGGAAAGACTCAATTGTGTCACACCCTTTGTGTTACATGTCAGGTGAGATTTTGTCTATCAACCCCTTCTTGGCTTTTCCCATTTTGTTTTATTGGTATAAAATATGTAAACAATTTACGTTGCAGCTTCCATTGGACCAAGGTGGTGGTGAAGGAAAGGCTCTGTACATTGATGCAGAGGGTACATTCAAACCACAAAGGCTCCTGCAGATAGCTGACAGATGATACCTTAGCTGCAGGGTTTTTAATTGTTATTATTATAACATAAATTTGATCGCTAAACATGCTCATACTGGAATCTTAGGTTTGGGCTAAATGGTGCTGATGTGCTGGAGAATGTGGCTTATGCCAGAGCTTATAATACAGATCATCAATCCAGACTTCTGCTGGAGGCAGCTTCCATGATGATAGAGACAAGGCAAGTCCAACTTATTGTTCTGAGCTTACATGTGAACTATATGTTACTTTGAGCACATAAGCATGCTTGACTTTTTATCAGTTGTGAATTAAAATTGATTTGGTTGTCTTTTGTTTGTGAATCGAAGGGACCATGCCTTAGTTAAGGTACTGATCCTTTTTATCCACATAACGGTTCCATGTGACATTAAAATTAAAATGCAGTCCTCAGATTGAACTGAATTTCACTATTATTTACTCCCTCAGTTACAAATTATTAGATGATTTGGCATTTCTAGATACATAACTTTTGCTATGCACTTAGATATACACTATGTCTAGATACATAGTAAAAGAAATGTACCTAGAAAATCCAAAACGTCTTATAATTTGGAACGGAGAAGTACACCATTATTATTGTCTATTTTCACTCTATGTGCATTGTTTGTCCATGACATGTTGCCATCCATATAAGCTAACTAGCTAAAACATGAAATGGTTAATTGGCTGAGGTATGTTTGTTTACCATACCAACCCTTGCATTGCATACATCTAATTAATTGTATGCTGGATTTCTGGTTTGCCTGTAGGCATATACAAATGCAGTGTTTGCTACTTAATCTAACATGAATCATGATGTGCTGCTTCACGATCACATCACATTAGGAAATGCAGAATCCAACTAAATTTGTCCCTGCAACTGCTACTCTGTCAATCAAACTTTGTTTCATTAATTCGGCTTACTCTGCCAATGCTTGTGCTCGTTGATTCTCAGTGTATACTTGTTATGAAAGCTAGTGATTATGGAGGTAGCTTTTCTTATCTGAATATCAATATTTGCAGGTTTGCTCTAATGGTTGTTGACAGTGCCACAGCTCTGTACAGAACTGATCCCTCAAAAAAGGGGAGCTATCGGCTAGGCAAATGCATATGGCTAAGTTCCTGAGGAGCATTCAGAAGTTAGCAGATGAGGTTGTTATAATATTTTATCTTCAAGAACACCAAGTATTCTCTTTATGCTTGTATTAACTTTCAGTCAAATGAATTGTTTACACTAGTTATCCCTTCATGATTGTTTGATTTTCTTAACCTGATTTGATTGATCATGGCAGTTTGGAGTTGCTGTGGTTATCACCAATCAGGTAGTAGCACAAGTGGATGGCTCTGCTATGTTTGCCGGACCGCAGATCAAGCCCATTGGTGGTAACATCATGGCTCATGCTTCCACAACAAGGTATATGCCAGCTATCACGAACTAACTGGTTTTATCCAAGACCCACAGGTTCTGTTCTGTTCCTATCCATATCGTTTCTTAAAAATGTTGATACTGTCTCCAACTCTCCATCAGGCTTGCTCTTCACAAGGGAAGAGGAGAGGAGCGGATTTGTAAAGTAATAAGCTATCCCTGCCTGGCTGAAGCTGAAGCTGAAGCGAGATTTCAGATAGCTTCTGAAGGCGTCGTAGATGTTAAGGATTGAGACTGTCTTATCTCTGCGTACAGTGCACAGTGGCTTCGTCTCCAGTGCTTGTCTGCTATCTGCTTTGTCATTCCTTGTGTTGGTTGCTGAGTTTCCCTGCTTTGATGTACAGAACACTTGATTTCACAGATGCGGCGACAGATGCGGCTGCACCTGTTGTAAAAGTAGCGCCAATCATGGCTGCCTATCTTGGCTTGCCATGCCTTCATGTTGATATATTTATACACTTACAATGCTTGGATTACAAGAAAGGTATTCGGTTGGATGATGCTTATCTCAACTAACATCAATCCTAACAGCATCGAGCACAATCTCAACCGAATCCTAACTATCATCATGTACATCGCCAGATCAATGTCTTGGCACACAAGTTGTACATGGTACACGATATGACACGTTCCATTCATCCTATGTTACATTATCTAACATCTCCTCTCAATCTATACTTGTCTTCTCTACAAGATTTAGATTGTTCTTGAATTCTTCAAACTTATGGAATGGTAGTGCTTTAGTAAATCCATCTGCAACTTGATCTTGAGTGGACACTAAACGCACCTCTAGTTGTCTCCTGGCAACTCGCTCTCGAACAAAATGGAAATCGATTTCTATATGTTTCGCTCTGGCGTGGAATACTGGATTTGCTGCCAAGTAGGTGGCTCCTAGATTATCACACCAGAGACGTGGTTTTACCTTCAACTTGACTCCTAATTCTCCAAGCAATTGCTCCACCCACATAATCTCAGCGGTAGTATTTGCCATTGATTTGTACTCAGTTTCTGTGCTAGATCTCGACACCGTGGGTTGTTTCCTAGCACTCCAAGAGATTACATTTGACCCAAGGAAAACAACAAACCCTCCGGTTGATCTTCTATCATCCTTAGATCCTGCCCAATCAGCATCAGAGAAACCATTAATTACCAAAGGAGAATGCTTACGAATAAGGAGTCCTGTATCTTCAGTGAACTTCAAATAACGGATGATTCTTTTCACAGCTGTCCAATGCACCGAAGTCGGCTCATGCAGGTACTGGCACACCCTGTTTACTGCAAAAGCTAAATCAGGTCGAGTCAAAGTGATGTATTGCAAGGCACCAACAACACTTCTATAATTCGTGCTGTCTTTATGTCCAAGAATAGCTCCATCATGCTTGGTCATTTTCTCAATTGGCGACATGGGAGTAGTGACCGGCTTGCAATTCTTCATGCCAACTCGAGACAAAATATCACCTGCATACTTCTGTTGAGTTAACAACAAATCACCGTTAACCTTTCTCTTCACTTCTATTCCCAAGAAGTAATGCAGATCTCCAAGGTCCTCGAGCGCAAAATCTGCCCTTAGAGCCTGTATCAACACCTTGACCACATCCTGAGATGAACTTGTGACAATGATATCATCCACATAAATCAACATATATATTTCTATGTTATTTCGTCTATAAAAGAAGAGAGAGGTGTCAGATTTGGATGGAACAAACCCAAGACTTATCAATTTGGCGCTAAGCTTCGAGTGCCAGGCTCTTGGAGCTTGCTTCAGTCCATAGATCGCCTTCTCAAGCTTGCACACAAATGAGGGTCGCTTTGGATCCTCAAACCTAGGTGGTTGTTTCATGTAAACCTCCTCTTCCAGAACACCATGAAGAAACGCGTTCTGCACATCTAGCTGCTTCAAACACCATCCTCGTGTCACTGCCAATGACAATACCAACCGAACGGTAGCAATCTTCACAACTGGACTGAAAGTGTCCTCATAGTCAATGCCATAACGTTGCTTAAAACCCTTTGCTACCAATCTTGCCTTATACCGATCAATTTGACCATCAGCCTTCCGTTTAATCTTGTACACCCATTTGCAATCAATGATGTTTCTGCCTCTTGTCGGTGGAACAAGCTTCCAGGTACCTTGTTTTTGCAAAGCATCAAATTCTTCTTGCATTGCATTTGTCCACTTATCTGATTTTAGTGCTTGATCAACTGATGTCGGTTCTTCGGCTGTACAAACATTAGCATACCTTACAGTGCCATCTGTGTACACTTTAGGACGCACAATGCCGCTCTACGAACGTGTGTGTGGACGAGATCCTGCAGGTGCATCTGCTGTCACCACGGATTCACCATGCTGCAAGTTCTCTACACTTGGTACCCCGGATCCATCTGGTGCAGAAGATCCCAGCGAGCCTGAGCGTGCGGGAGAGGGCGGCGCGGTCGTCGAAGTGGATCCTGCCCCCCCACGCGGCGCGCTCGGACTGGCGGGGATAGACCCAGACGCGGTTTCGGTTGAAACCGTTGGAGCTGGCAGCGGATCACGTTCGGGACTTGAGCCTGGATCGTCTGTGCCACCCAGATCCGTAGACTCATTAGCTGTTATTTCATGTATTTGCTGAATCTCTTCTTCTTCCTGCATTTCACAAGAATCACTTGACACAACCTGATCAGTAGCATTAGGTGCATGACAAATTACATCCCTAGGAATAAACGGACTCAGGTTTTCAGGAAAGAGAGAAATCTCAGCTCTTAGTTTGGCACCCGCATTGGGATGAAGAGAGGCAAAGGGAAACACGTTTTCATCGAAAACAACATCTCTAGAGATGTAAATGCGCCCTGTACTTGGATCAAGGCACTTGAAGCCTTTGTGCAAGGAAGTGTAGCCAAGAAACACGCACTGCACGGACCGGAAGGCTAGTTTCCTGGTGTTGTAGGGGCACAAATTTGGCCAACATGCACACCCAAAGACCCGTAAAGAGGTATAGTGGGGTTTTTCCTTTAGCAAGAGCTCGACGGGTGTGTTGTTGTCTATGACTTTGGAAGGCAACATGTTGATGAGGTAGGTAGCGGTTAAGAAGGCTTGGTCCCAAAATTTTAAGGGCATCGATGCTTGAGCTAAGAGAGATAGCCCTACCTCAACTATGTGGCGGTGTTTTCTTTCTGCTCTACCGTTTTGTTGATGTGTGTGAGGGCAGGAAACTCGATGAGAGACTCCCATTCGCTGGAAAAAGGAGTTTAATTTTTCATACTCCCCTCCCCAATCTCTCTGCATACAAATAATTTTTCTATTGAACTTCCTTTCAACAAGGTTTTGGAAGTTTTTGAAAACTTGAAACACCTCGGATTTGTGCTTTAATAAGTAAATCCAGGTGTACCTGCTAAAATCATCAATGAATGACACATAAAAGGCATGATTGCCAACAGAACTAGGAGCAGGCCCCCACACATCTGAATGAATCAACTCAAGAGGAGCACAACTTTTATTATTCGAGCTAGAATAGGGAAATTGTCTACTCTTTGCCTTTTGACAAGAGTCACAAACAGACTCATGATCATGACTAGGACTATGAGGAAGCAAATTGTTTCTAATAACTTTTTCAACAATGGGAAAGGATGGATGACCCAAACGACTATGCCATCTCCAAGTAGATGGCCGACCGACATGAAAGACTTGCTGGTGGTGTTGTGCTCCTGCTTCTTGCGGTTTCAAGGGATAGAGACCTCCTTCACACTTGCCGCAATGGAGTATTCTCCTCGTGGCCCGATCCTTGATAAGAAAATGTTTAGGATGAAACTCAATATATGCATTGTTATCTGATGTAAGACGATGAACGGAAACTAGACTCTTGTTTGCATTGGGAACATGAAGGACATTTTGAAGATGCAAGGATTTATTTGGGGTATGTAAAATTGCATGACCAATGTTACTAATCGGCATACCTGAACCGCTTGCCGTGTGAACCTGATCTGACCCCTTGTACTTGTCTCTCACGGACAACTTCTCGAGCTCGGAGGTGATATGATCCGTCGCACCACTATCGGCATACCAGTTGGTATCTATGCCGTAGTTCATGTTGATGGCTCCAGCATTCTTGGTGAAGGGCTGGTAGTCCTCCTCAAACCGATGCCAACACACATCAGCCTCATGTCCTTTCTTCTTGCACACCTGACAGATAGGTTTGTCATTCCCTTGACCACCGGTCCTTGCCGGCGGTGATGACTTGCCGACTCCACGTCCTTGATCCAGACCCACGGCCGAAACCACCACGGCCACGACCACGGGGGTTTCCACGTCCACGAGCAGCAGAGTTGACTGACGAGTTCTGGCTGGCATTGTAGTTGTCCTGCAGCATCTGGAGTCGCGCCTCATAAGCCACGAGCTGAGCATAGAGATCGCTCAGGGAGATTGGAGTTGTGCGCCCCAGTACTGCGGACACCAAGGGATTGTAGTCGAAGTCCAGCCCGGCAAGGATGAAGGTTACCAGCTCTTCTTCAAGAACCGGCCTCCCTGCCGCGGCGAGTTCATCGCCAAGGCTCTTGATCTTCGAGTAGTACGGCATCGCGGTCTGCCTGCCTTTCTTGCATGTTGCAAGTTGCATCCGTAGATTGGTTACTCGTGCTTGAGTTTGTGCCTGGAACATGTCCATGAGCACACCCCAAACAGCGGCAGATTGCTTCTTGCTGACTACCTGCCCAAGAATCTCTCATGAGAGAGAATTATTGAGATGAGCAAGCAGTTGCTGGTCCTCCTTGATCCACTTCTCGTACTCCGGGTTGATGACCGTCAGCTTGGTCTTGTCGTCCTTGACCACCTCCAGGGTTTTGGCCGGCATGAGTTTGGTTCCATCTAGGTAACCCTCATATCCGGTAGCTCTGACGCCTGGCATGAGCTGCGCCTCCCAAAGCAGGAAGTTATCGCGGTTGAGTTTCTCCGAGACAGGAGGCCCGAAGGGAGAGTGGTTGGAATGGCCGGAGGATGATGATGACGCCATGGCTAGATGGGTTTGGGAAGAGTTGCTCTGATTACCATGTAAAAGTAGCGGCAATCGTGGCTGCCTATCTTGGCTTGCCATGCCTTCATGTTGATATATTTATACACTTACAATGCTTGGATTACAAGAAAGGTATTCGGTTGGATGATGCTTATCTCAACTAACATCAATCCTAACAGCATCGAGCACAATCTCAACCGAATCCTAACTATCATCATGTACATCGCCAGATCAATGTCTTGGCACACAAGTTGTACATGGTACACGATATGACACGTTCCATTCATCCTATGTTACATTATCTAACACCTGTAACTGATCTGAGCATCCTGTTGTAAAAAGAAGTGATGCCTGTTGCCCTGTTCTGTGTTGCATGAGACCTGACAACTACAACAAATATTGATATAGAATTGTAGTTATGATGTATCAAATATCAGTTAGTTCCCAGTTTTGCGCTTATTTGTTCAATTATCACAGCAATTTCTGGATGTGCAGCGTGTAGATAATGATTCACAGAACAATGATCGATCCAAATAAAGTGGTAGTGAATGTGACTCTGACTACGGTTGACACGACCTTGAGTTCTTGACTGTTGGTGCAGGTTGCCCGGCAGTCAAAATATGACTAAGTTATTGAGGAGCTTTCAGAAGAATGAGGTCAGTTGTAAGATAGCATTCTTTTTTTCGTTGAGAAAAATTGCAGCCTTTCCCGTTATCGCTATGTCTTAGCTTTCGTTCAAAAGAAAATTCTGTTTACGCTTTGTTTGATGTTCTTAATTTGATTTTAGTAGTCACAACATTCTTGGGTAGCTGTGGTTATCACCAATCAAGTAGTAGCACAAGTGGATGGATCTGCTATGTTTACCAGACTGCAGTTCAAGCCCATTGGTGGCGTTTCCTTCAAGCATTTGATTTTCGCTGTCGTAGCTCCCTTTCCTCGTTCTTCAGGCTCAGTATTTTTTCGTCCCCAGATCATTTCTGGAGAGATTTTGTTGCTAGATCCGGATCCCTTTAGGGCTTTGGGGTTAACTTTTTTTTCAAACTCTCTATCTTAATTGAAAGGCATAGTTCTTGACCATTAGCAGGATTTTAAAAACCTCCAAAACCATGTCTCAGCTGGGGGTGTAAGATCTAAGTCGCTGCACAAATTCATCGATGTACCTCTCCTGAAGCTCCTTATCAGCCACAACCTCTTGCAGCTTCATGGCGTTCGCTACATAGACCTTCCTGGCATGCATCTCCATCAACCATCACGGCCCGCACTGTGTCGGCGATCCCCAGGCGATCGAAAGACCCATCGTCCTCATCCCTTGGCACCTGCAACCCGACCTTCCTCTCCGCCATGAGACGCGCATTCGGACCTTGGTCGCCGAAGATCGGCAGCATGATCAGAGGATGCCTATACAGAAGCCCTTCCGTCACCGAGTTCCGTCCACAGTGCGTCAGGAACGCACCGACGGCGCCGTGCGCCAGTATGGTGTTCTGGGGCACCCAGCTCGTGGTCACCATCCCGTGGCCGTGCGTGCGCTCTTCGAAGCCCGGCGGGAGGACGCCGGCATCGGGAACGCCCCTAGGCTTCCTCAGCGCCCAGAGGAACCGTGTCCCGGCGAGCTCCAGCCCGTGAGCCAGCTCGTGCACCAGCTCCACGCGCAGCGGCAGTGCGGCACCTCGCTGCCGAGCGCGACGTACACGACCGACTTGGGTGGCTGCGCGTCGAGCCACCGTACGGTTGCGTCGTCTCTGTGCATGCCAGCGCCGCGGCCTCCGTCCGGCGACGGCGGTAGGAGGCCGAGCGGGACGAGTGGCTTGCCGAGGAGCGCGGCTGCGTGCGAGAAGGCGTCGAGCTCCCACTCCGGGCAGCTCCAGATGACCGCGATCGCGCACCCGTCGAGCGTCAAGGTGCAGCGCTGGGCGACCGACATACCTGCCCTGCCGACGGGCGTGAACAGCGCCGCGTCCCTGTCCCACTCGTAGCGCGGCATGCCCGGCGGCGGCGGCTCTGCCACGGTAGCGGGCTGCTCGAAAATGGAGGCCGCGTGGAGCTCCGCGTGGTCCCGCGCCCCGCACGCCCATGCCGAGATGAAGGCCGCGGGGGCTGGAGCATGGCACACGGCACCTTGTGCACCGCGGCGACAGCGGGCGCCCAGTGGTGGAACATGTCGACCAGGATCCAGTCCGGCCGCCGGCTGTTGTTCGCCAGCTCGTCGTCGCCGACGCACACGGCGGCCAGGAAATCAGCGAACGGCGCGGCGAGGCCGTCGAACGCCTCCCGGAGCGGCTCGCGTTTGGAGACGTCGTTGGTGGACTCGGCGCCCTCGGGGAGGCCCTCCACGCGCGGGAGCTGGAGCGGCACGAGGTCGACGCCGGCGTGGCGTCGTGGCGGGAGGCGAGCGAGGTTCCTGGGCGTGGAGACGTAGGATACGCGGTGGCCACGCGACGCCAGGTGCTCGGCGAGCTCCAGGTACGGGAGCATGTGCCCGAACGCGAGCCACGGGCAGATCACGATGCGCAGCGGCCGTGGTTGTGGAGGCGCCGGCGAGGATGATGCGAACACGGCGTCCATGGCAAAGCAATGGAGGAGAGTACGTGTGAGCGTCAATGATTAGCTGGAGGCCGGCCTAGAGCTACAGTCGTCTGTGGTGCAGTTCGCAGTTTAGCGCAGAACTCGTTCTGTAAGCGTGTAAACGAGTTTAAAATGTACCTGCTGTTCTTAAACTTGTTCAATTCGCACCATATGTTAGAGAAATAGTATAATAGCAGCCTATAGACCGGCTAAATGTTGATGTAGGGGAGAGAAGGGAGGATAGAGAGGAGAATCGTGTTGTAAACTTATAGTTGGCTTGGGCACAATAACAAAAAAAAAACTCTGTGAGTGTGACGAATGGGTCCTGTATTAATGATGGCTTGGGCACAGTAACAAAAAAAAAATCTTGCTCTTATAGTGGAGTGTGATGAATGGGTCCTGTATTAATGATGAAGAGCTAATTATTATACACTAGTACATCATCCACATCAAAGCACAAGACAGTTCGATGTGCTGTCAACGTAGCTCCACTATGAGATAAAACAGAAGAATGGAAGGCGAGAGAGCAGTCATAGCACCTAGAACAAATATGCGCAAGTGTCAAGTGTGACGTGCAACGCTACTAGCTAGGAGTAGAATGCAAGGCATAAACGAAAGCGATGGCATCTTTGTTTTGTTTGTGCACGTCTGAACACACGTTGCTTGCAGCTAGTAAGAAATGGATGTAGGTATATAGGTATAACTCTCTATATCAGTGTGCTTGTGTGAATGAAATATGAAATGGCAGTGGATTATGTAAAAAAGCACCAAATCCATCGTGCTTACTACAAACGTCATTTTAAAACGCGTCTGCAGTAGTACACTACAGACGAGCTTTAACTGAGACACGTCTGTAGTAAGCCTTTAAGAAAGAGGGTGCACTTGTCACGGAGGGACACGAGTCCGTAGTAATCACTAACGCAGATGCTTGTCTAGAATAAACGTCTGTGGTTCTATCACAGACACGCGCCCTCGAACATATATCTGTAGTAACGTCGTCTAACACCGACATCCGTGTAGAACAACCGTATGTGGCTCTATGACAGACACGTCCTCGAACCACTCGCCTGTACCCATCAGGTTGACACGCCCCATTTACATGTTGGGCCTAGCGAGGTACATGTTTTTTTTTATGGGCCGAGCAACATTCCCAATTTTTGGTTGGGTCGAGCAACAAATATTCTGCTAACTGTTGAGTGATGGCGAGCAACAAATATTCCCAATTTTTTGCTAGGTCGACAACAAATATTCTGCTAACTGTTGAGTGAAAGAGAGCAGTTTTTGTTAATGTTTTGGACAAAGAGCCAGTTCTCAAATATTCCTAGGTGAAAAGGAAAGCTGAAACTTGAAGATAGTAATTGGAAATCAGATTTCAAACCTGTTTCACATTTATACTGAAGAAAATGGATGTTGGGAAAAAAAAGTAGCATTATTACAGGTCACTTTTGTTATATGCCACAAGTTTTAAGACAACACAAGCAACTTTACTTACTACGGAAAGGTGAAACGCACAAACATGATAGGCATGCCTATCTTCGCTCACTAATAGATCGGTAAAAGATGAACCAGTTGCCTAGATGGCAAATGAAATTTATCTCCACTGAGTAAATAATACTCGTGCAGTGCAACAAGAAACATAATATGATCCCATATATGTATGAGCGATTTATATTGTTATTAAAAATACATTACAATCGCTTTGTTTAGAACAACAATATTACATAAGTCTTCAAGAAAGATAATTAAAATGTAAAAATTTCAAGTCTAAGATGTGGCGTGTGACTTTGCAACTGAAGTATGCGTATGATTGAAATTGTAGTTGGAAATATCCTGCATATAAAAGTTGTATATTTATTTTTTTTAAGCTAAAAGTACTATTGATATCTTGAAAAACAAATCGATGCATTACCTCTTTTATGGAGTCAGAACCTCTTCACTCCAGTGCAAATTAGTTACCAGAGGACTGACTGCTATATATTAAGTGTAGACTGCATCCCAAGTTTTATTTTAAAAAGCTCGAATTATTGAACAACCAGCAGGATCATGACATGCATGATACCATTCCAAAATTTTTAGTTGTACAGATCAAGACAATATCATACGTTGCTACGGGAGCAAAAAATCATAAAAGTAACAAAGGTTCGGTCCAGTATATGACTACCATCATATATGACTAAAATTCCTGAGTCAGACACCAAAAAGTTACTGGAGCTGCTTTTGTTTAAGTTAGAAAAGTTAAATCTGGATTTATTTTTTTTGCTTTGCCAAACATGTCCTAAGATATGTGAAAATTTGCATATTTCCTTCTGCCCCTTCCAATTTACGCTTTACTGAGGGTCCTAAACATAATTTGGTTCTGGGCAAGCTTTCTCAGCGACCTTTAAACAAAACTTGTCACCGACGAGTTCACAGGCTATGCTCTCAACCATTTGTAGTTGCTCTTCCAAACAGAGAGCACGCCAGAACAGATCCTCATAAGAAATGGCTGCCACCGCCGCCGCGCGGCAAGTCGGTGGCAACGCCCCCATCCCAATTTTTTTTTTTTCAAAACAACGATTGCCCATCGATTCTGAACAAAAATATTTGCAGCACTGAAACCCTATTTGATTCACGGGCGCATCGTGCATGGCTTTTGATTCCTGCTTAAACGTATATCAGCTGCATGATTCAAAGCTAAACTGTCAGGTGCTGCACGGCGCCGGCATTCTATTTGCTGAAGCCTAGATGCCGACTGAAGCTGCTGCCTTCCGATTTCTGCTGCCCCCTGGCTGCTAAGTCATGGACCTGCGACATGAGGTGGAAGACCGCGCGATCTGCCGCCCACAGGTTGAGGAGCACCGCGCGAGGCCCTCCTCAGCGCGCGGGGAGAGAAGATCGAGTTGGACTAAACCAACTACCGGACCACTCATAACCCGGCTTTCGCAGGGCGGCGAATTTAATTATTGGGAGCTAAAGGCAGCCTAAGGAGTCGACGTAGGCCGCAATTGGGGCCTCGATTGCTGCCCCGGTTTTTCGGCGACCCTATTTTTGTTTGGGAGTTCCGCGACGCCAGCGGGTAGATGTCAGCTGCAAGGTGGCAAAATGAACTCCGACCGACGAGGTGGGTGCAGCTGTGCCGCCCAGGCGAAGTCGGCGACGTCTGCACCCCCAGGGCAACGCCGCCATCTCATTCATAGTCAACAAGGCTTTGGTCCTATAGACTGGAACCAGGCCGAGGGCTTGACGCCGTCAAAAAACCTGGAGCGGCGGCTCACAGAAATCCAATCGGTAAAATTCAGCCTCCAGCAGATCATACATGTAGGGGCTGTGATGTTGGACCATGGCTTTGGCGGTATCTTATGCAGTTGAAGGCGCCGAGGATTTTTTGATGAGTTAGAGTACTACAAGTTTTTGGAAGAGGCAAAATCCACAAAACATCCAACGTCAGATTCAGGTACGCAAAGTTGGGTAGTAGTAGCAGTAGTTTTTGGGCGGGGAGTTCAATCTCCAATCCTGTTTTGTAATTACGTTTTCGTTCTTTTTCCTCGTCTAATAAAAATTCGGCAAAACTCTTGCCGCCTTCTAAAAAAAGATTCAGGTACACAATCCGGTCATGAGGTTTTTCAGAGACAGGGTCTTTAGAAGATTTGTGAGGCATACCTCTGAAGGAAACATGGTGAAGAAGCTGAGAAAGGCTATCCAAGATTTAGATAGAGTTGCAGAAGGTGTCTGCACATTCCTTAAGCTTGTCAGCTGGTTTGACAGTCGTGCCTTACCAGATTGTGCTGAAAGCAGTAATCAACAGACTACTGAGACTAGCTCTGATTTAGGGGCCACTGAAATCTTTGGCCGTAACAAGGAGAAGAATGAGGTCATAATGTGGTTGACTAATAATTTCGATGAAGGTTCAAGCTCTTGTAGAACCAGCACGGTTCCTGTTTTTGCAATAATTGGCATCGGAGGTATAGGGAAGACCACCCTTGCTAAACTTGTGTGCAGAGATTTAGAAGGTTATCAGATTGTGTGGGCACACGTGTCTAACAATAAATTCAGTGCAACAAGGATAACAAAGATCTTTTTTTTAAAAAAAATAGGAATCTTTATTAATTTCAAGAAATTACATCAAGGTGATACAATGTCTTGAAACATTCCCGACCTCTGCCCTTAGGCACACAACCTTTGATAGTTTTAAATAACCACACACACTAATGACTCCAATCCTAAGAATAGTCCGCCACCCATGCACCTGAGAAAAAAAAAAGTTCTTGGCCACCCACTCCAAGAACCGAGAGGCCGCTATAAGCACCTTCTCGAAGAAGGCCGTTGCAGATAGCCCACGTCTTGGAGCCGCTATGTGCGTGATCGAGTAGAGTACCCGCAAAAAGAAGAATGTTTGTTTTCAAAACCACTTTGCATTTCTCTTGAGCCGGATGGACCAACACAAGGCAGCTGCGCCCAACAAGAACAAGTGATTTAAATTCTTTTGATATTCCATTCAGCCATCCTCAAAAAGGTTATTTATACTAGTTGGCTTCCTTAGACCCCCAAGCCGTGTGGACCGTGGCCCATACCATCCTCGTAAAACGACAATCAAGGAACAAATGTTGTATCGACTCATTTTCTTGACAGAAACAACATTTTAGAGATTCTTGCCAGTTTCGTTTAGCCAGATTGTCTTTAGTGAGGACAATGCCTCGCCTAAGATACCAAAGGAATATTTTAATTTTGAGGGATATTTTTAATTTTCATAACCGCTTATTGACATTAGGTATGTTTTGATTGATCAGCCCCCCGATAGTGTGATTTAACCGAGAAGACACCTTTGTGGTCAAGGTCCCACTTGAACTCATCATTCTCCTAACTAAGATTGATTTGTGCAAGGCGATTGACCAAATTATTCCACATTGCTAATTTATTGCCAACTAGGTCTCTACGCCAAGATAGATTAGGCGTTGGTGAAGCAAGCACCTCAGCCACCGTATCCTGTTTTTTTCCTAGCGATGTTATATAATTGCGGGTATTGTTGTTGTAGAGGCCTATTGCCTAGCCACGTGTCTTCCCAAAATCTTATTTGTGACCCATTTTTTATGACGAACGTTCCGAATTTGAGGAAATCCCTTTTAACTTTCATCGCTTGCCCGAAATGAGAATCCCCACTTTTCTAACAGACTTGCACTAGAGGTTTAGTCCCTAGATACTTGTTGCGTAGGATCTGCTTTGCCATGTTCTCAATCTCATTGTCAACGAAGCGATACAACCATTTGATGAGGAGTTCTAGGTTTTGTATCCCTAAACCCCCTATTCTTTGGGTTGTCACAGATATCCCATTTTGCTAGACGGTATTTCCTTTTTTGTTCGCCGCTCTGCCGTAGAAGCGTGATCGAAAGTAATCCAACTTTTTTTCAATACCTTTTGGAATCTCAAAGAAGGACATCATGTACAATGGTAAGTCTGGCGAGAACGGAATTGATCGAGTTAACCGCCCCCAATGGAGAGGTTTTTTACCTTTCCAAATACTAAGGCGTTTTTCAAACCGTTCTTGTATCTTCGGCCAATCCAAGTTGGACAATCTCCGATAATGTATCGGAATACCTAAGTATCGGATTGGGAAGTTACGGTGTTGCAAACCAAAATGCTCCATTCTCGAAATCCTTTTCCTCTCCAAAACAGAAGATTTTACTTTTATGGAAGTTAATTTTGAGCCCTGATAGCCTGCTCAAACGCACATAGAATTAGCTTCATATTATGAGCATGCTCCAGGTTGTGTTCCAAAAATAAGATCGTGTCATCTGCATATTGTATGATTGAAAGGCCATCCTTGACTAGATGCGGCACATCAAACAAAGAAGAACCTAGAGGCAGTAACAATGAACAGGCCAAATGCTGATAGTTTGGAAGCACTGCAACAACTTCTCAAAGAGCAGCTGAATCCTAAGAAAAATTCCAAGAAACTTTTGCTTATTTTAGATGATGTTTGGGAAGACAGCAGGAGGGGGAAGAATGGGAAAAATTGATGGCGCCTTTGCAAACTAGCCAGAGAGGAAGCAGATCCTGCTAACAACCCGAATGCAATCTGTGGCAGATATGGTTACAAGTGTGATGGGCAGTAAAAAAAATATTTGAACTTAGGTGGATGTTGATATTTATTAAGTGCTATAAGAATATGAAGGATTCCTAGTTTACGTAACACCTACCATTGTAGCTTTTCCCTAGGATGAGTATTCTAGAGTATCGTATCCACAGGGAAGCGTTGGGTAAAGAATCTAATAAGTCACAATCATGCATCTACTAACTAAGCAAACCACTAGCTAAAGTGAGGGGGTAAATGGTAAATGATAGGAGTTATGAATAATATCAATCACACAAGAGAATTCCTAATGATAAATGTGTAGTAGCACGTTGAGAGGACAACGGGAGATATCTAGGTTCCTATGTACATTTCTATTACTTAGGTTCTATGATAGCAATCATACCATGGCACTTCGGGACACCAAAGCACTAGCCACGTAAAAAGGATGAGAAGGGGGCTAGGAAGGTTTGGCAAGGTCCTACAATCACCAACCCGAACGTGGTGGAATACATCGCCATCGTGGGCTGTCACCACCGGGGCTACCACAAACAATCCGTGGGGTTGGGTGCAATCTCAGGTAACCTCTAGTCTAGACACCATGTCTACACTATCAATTACTACTCTAATTATGTCTATAACTAGAGCACTCGATGCGAGCGAAGATCCCATGCAATGATATAACAACTATGCTAACCAATTATATGAAAATCATGAAAGTAATAGAGAAGATAAATATATAAATCATAATGTCTTACAAAGGAAGGATACAAGACATACCAAACTCTATAGATTCCTCCAGAACCGGAGCATAGCTCCGCTCTCCCTAACTCTCTAATTGCTAATCTACTACATTGGAGAGTCTAGCCCTAATTCTCTAGTGGAGAGGTTGTCCTCACATTGGGACACCTCCAAGACCAACAGTCAAGAGATATGAATGGAATGAATTAGGGTTTCACCCAGGGGGTAGGAGGTCTCCTTATATAGCCCTAGGCGATGCACGACAGCCCTTGGATCAAACCGACCTTGATAGACGGACTAGATTGCTCCTCAATGGCGGTTACAACCGACCTTGGAAGCAGGGCCCCGAGTGGGCCCCACAGGGGGCGGCCGCGGCCCCACCTTGGGCTTTGGGCTCAAACCACCACTTTTGCGTAGATCTTGTCGATAGCTTTCCGGAGGGGTGGTTCACTGAAAACGGAGTCCGGATGAGAAAGTTATGGCCGTTTTAGTGAACTCTGCTTTGTAGGTGATATCTTTTGATTCTGGACTCTGAATATAGCGAACAATATATCCGTTTCGATCGTCTCTCGACAAGCTCTTGGCAATGGTGCCATCTTGGAATATGTTTAGAACATGTTTATGCTTCATATGCCTTGCAAACTATAGGCTTTTCCTGTTTAATCCCTGAAAATATATGAATCACCAAAACTCGTGGAATTATGTCAGTCAAGCCCCTAAACTATGTTGATATTCATTTTAAGCCCTTATTTCAGTTTTAAAAGCCTATATATTTTATGCTATAACAGGTGTCAACAGTGGACTAGATGAAGACGAAAATTTTGAACTCTTTCAGAAATTTTCATTTGAAGATATGAAAGCTGAAGATTACACACATCTCTTGCCAGTTGCTAAAAATATTGTAAAGAAGTTTCAAGGATGTCCATTGGTGACAAAGATTGCAGGTGGATATCTGAAGGAAAATGTTCCTAATGAACAATACTCGGAGAATCTGTCCACACAGCTTGAACAGTTGAAAGGAAATCTGGATGTTACTATGATGACTGTTCTTCAATCAAGCTACCGGCATCTACCAGAAAGCTTACAACTCTGCTTTAGATACTGTAGCATATTTCCAAAAGATTGTATGTTTAAGAAGGACGAATTGGTGAAAATGTGGATGAGATTAGGACTGATTCCACATGTTGAAGGTGGAACTGAGAGGCCAGAAGACATCGGTGAAAGATACCTGACACAATTGACAAGAAAATCATTCTTTTCTTTTGTGCCATCAGGAGATCCTTACAACAGACAACACTCAGGACATTATATCATGCATGATTTAATGCACGATTTATCACGCAATGTTTCTTCTGGTGAATGTCTAAGACTTGAATCTGGTGCTTGTAAGTATGACAGACATACAGTTAGACACTTGTGGATTGCAGACTTCAGCAAGTTAACAATTGAGGAGACTGATGCAATCTCATTCTTCAAGAATCTGCGCACACTTGTCATAGAAAGCTCCAGTGATCTTGGCATGTCACGTGTATATGCACTGGAGAAAGTCGTAGAAAACTTGAAGGCCCTACGTTTACTAGTCTTGAAAAGGGTTCCCAAGTTCCGCTTTGCAAAAGTTAGTAAGCACCTTCGTTATGTCTCCCTCTCTGGGATGCAAGAAGTACAAGGACTTCCTAAACTCTACCACTTGCAAATACTTATTGCAGACAGAAGTGTTGACATAGAGCCAGAGCAATTAGCGTTCGGAAACCTTTCTCGGTTGGAAAACCTTTCTCGGTTGAGATATGTGTCGTCTGGGTTCGGTGAGTTATTTGTTGCCAGATTAACTTCCCTTCAGGAGTTGCACAATTTTCAGATTCAGGCAAAGGAAGGATAGTTCTCTTCAAAATTTAAGCAGTCTCTGCAAGTTAAAAATGTGTAACCTTGAGAATATTGGGAACCATGAAGAGCTTATTGAGGCCAGACTGAACGAGAAAGACCATCTTAAGTCATTATCACTTAACTGGTATGTGACCAATGGCTCTCCTAGGAATCGTTCGAGCCCCTGAATCTAATGTCGTCTTATGTATTTCAGGTGAGGCCACGTGTTACTAGGACTCCATCTACTACGCCGACTTACGGGGCAAGTGCAAGTCTTCATCTACAACTTTAACAACTCCACGTGACCTCCAAATCAGTCTAAGCTACATCAACTATGCAAGTGCTGCTACCACTACAATTCATGTGTCGCATTTTTTACACCGACGAAGGCGAACGACACGGTGGTGTGGCTATTGCTCTAGCCACGTTCTACCGGCTCATGGACCGACGAGGCCATGGACATGCCGACGCCAACCCCATCTACACCAACACAAATGCATGGAGACGTGAAACGAAGATCGATGACGACGACCAACGCAGCTTAATCGGAGGTACTCTGTGAGCCTGACTCACGGGGATAATTAACTAGGAGCTTTCCGAGGTCCTAGGAACCATGAAGACCATATCGCCTATGTTAGATGGCCGCCAGCAAGCTATTCATAGAGCGCGCATTTGTATCGAACATATATTTGTATTTTTATTAAATATTAATAAAGTTTGTGTTCCCTCTATTTATTTGTTTTTGTGTATTTTAGTATACTGGCACGTTCGCACATTTATTTTTATTTTTTTATAGAGAGATCCTCCCTTTTTAGAGTGATTTTTCAGTGGAAACAAAGGCAAACTGCTGATCGTATCTCTCGGTGTCGTCGTTGAGTTCTGCTGCACAAGGCTTCGGAGACCACCATATCCCCCAGCTCTGTCAGTTCAGAAAGGTTGCCAAGTGCCTCCAAATCAGTCCGTGACAATTCATGGCAACTGTCGTGCTCTGAAAAATGTCAAACCGTGACAGATGAGACAGCGCCGCGACCATGTTTGAGCTTCATGTTTGAAACAAAGGCAAACTGCTGATCGTATCTCACAAGGATGTTTTTCTACTCGGAATCTTTCCTCCATTATCTGCTTGACAATCTTAAAGGTAACCATGTTTGAGCTTCTGTTGTAGTACTGTTATTGACATTTCTTTTATGAAATCAGTGTTATCACAAGTCACTGGGAGTCTTGTTTCATAATGAGGGATTAATTTTCCATTTGCTTCGTAGCCTTGTCTATAGAGTTAACATAACTACATTTGGCCAATTTGGCTGTCTTGTCCTCTTCATGAACTAAAACAAATTTCAATTCTTTCTGCTCTGGTGCAGGGTGGCCGCTGGATTCGACAAGCTCAAAGGTGCTGCGAACAATGGTAGCTGGAATTGCTGCTGCAGGATTTGCCGTTGGACTTGCCACTGGGGTACAAGTTAGCCATCTTAGAATAAGAGAACCCCAGGACTCGCAGCGGCCTGAGGCTATCCACGCGCCCGCGAGCTCCCCGGCCGCCGGATGCCCCGTGATCGACGGGCGCAGTGGGCCTTCACCCAGCGGGCCCGGCCCCGGCGGCGGGTGGGGTCCGTGCCATGCCCGCGTTAGCCCTAGCCGTACGACGGGCCCCGACTCGCGCGCGGCCGAGGCTATCCACGCCGCCCGCGAGCTCCCCCGCCACCGGATGCCCCAGATCGACGGCGCGATGGGGGCCTTCGCCCGCGGCCCGCCCCTGCCC
Source organism: Hyparrhenia diplandra (assembly GCA_015847255.1). Taxonomy (NCBI): domain Eukaryota; kingdom Viridiplantae; phylum Streptophyta; class Magnoliopsida; order Poales; family Poaceae; genus Hyparrhenia; species Hyparrhenia diplandra. The sequence goes on along the minus strand of JADLZK010012083.1, from coordinate 62,443 downwards.
CGCCGGTGGGGTCCGTGGCCACGCCAGCGCGTTCGCCGGCCGCACGACGGGCCCCGCCCCCTCGGTCCCGCCGATTCCCGCCCAGGCCCCCCCGAGGCCCCCGCCACGCTACGCCGCTTTTGCGTCCCCGGTCCCTCGACACGCCGACTCTTGTACCCGGCGGAGGCGAAATTCCGCTTCTGGCACAGATTAGGTACGCCAGCATATAGACGCATTTCTATCGTTTGAGGTCGCGAATCAGATAGAACTGCAATTTGGTTACCAATTTTGAACTCGTGTTTAATCTGTAGTCCGTACTATACCTTTTATGTAAGCTCATTTGCAATGTACAGTTCCAAAAATAACCTGATCAAAACGCCTAAGACCTGTATTGAATCAACCACACACGGCACCAGACACAAAAAAGATCGGCAAAATTATAAACAGCAAGATTGCCTAAAAAAACGTAACGGGGCGCGACCAAACCACTTAGGAAAAAAAAAGTAATACTACATATGGGCCGTGCGTGATCCATTACTTTCTGAAGCGCCATACTGGGCTGGTCAAAAAAATGGTTACTTCGACTCGGCGACGGTCGCGCAAGGGGTGGCGCAATGGCTGACAGAACAGGCCCATACATCCTCACACAGAATGGACTGCGGCCGTGAAAACCCAGTTCATCCTACGAGAACACAAAATCACTTCACGATATATACTGGGCTGGCCTAGTACATTCTCCCCTACACCGAGCCACGGGCGCGCGAGGGCGTCACTGTACGTGCAAAGTACGTTGCATTGCAAAGTTCAATATAAAGTATGTCGACACAGGTCCTAAGCCAAGCTGGGTGTTCACCACTGATAACAGAATAGGTCCAGCAAAAGACACCATCCATAGCCAAAGCGAATCAATCGCCCAAATTGGATTACCTCAGAGGACCAGAGGGCCAGTAGATCCTGCAGGTGACGACGTTGGCAAACGTCAGGCACATACCCCTCCGAAGGCAGTTCTGCTGCACAAAGACGGCCCAACCACATTTGGACCTCACACTACCGGCCGTACCCACTTTAACCTCCACAGGCCAGGTCTCGCTGTCGTCTCCATCGAGCCTTAGCTTCACATACCACCTCCCTCGAAGGTTTTCAATCATAAGAAAAGGCAACTCCTACAAAACAAACAAGGTAGCTTCAGATCGAAAGGCCGCCATAGTGTGAAAGACCATCTACAAATAGAAAGACACGGCGATGTCGCCTTTTCACTGAAAATAAAGGCCGAATTATGCAATGTACGAAAGCAATTTTCCAATTAACATACAACCACAACAATAAAGACGCTATATACAAGTGGAAACCACAGATCTACGCACCAGTGAATCCTCGAAACGATCGCGCATAAGAAACGCGAAAAACTCAAACGGCTGCCTCCTTCGACGCTGCTGCTTTCGGCCTTCACCAGAGCTAACGGCAACATCTGTGCCAGCCGCGTGACCTCCACTACCCACATGGACAGCGTGAAAGTTACCACCAACCAGATTTGGAGAGGATAACGTATCAACCGGGGATTTTCCCCTGGGGACTTCCGACTGCATTCCTCCACCTCTAGAGCTACCAGGCAGCTCTGCTCCGGCAGCTACCGCCGCACGACCTCCTGACGCCATGTCCACACCAATCGTACCAAGCTGCATTCCGGCCTCTCGTGAGCTACCGATCAGATCTGGAGACCGGGAGACCCTCATAGGCGCCTTACCAACACGATCTACGACACCAAAGTATTGCTTCTTGTGATTCGCCATCCACACCTGAACTGCTGCAGAGAGACACCGACAATGCCACACCACTCCTCCACCGCGCTCAGATCTTTACCAGCTAGCGTCCAACCAAGCTCGTCTGCCTTCGCCTTCATATCCAGCGTCTGCTTACGGGTAAACGCCGTCCGCCGTCCCATACCCCGCCGCTACCTCACCGCAGTTCCTCCACAATCTCGCGTACCCAACAATTTACGGCTCGGCGAAGTGAATGCGACTGGTGTGGAGAGAGACGATTCCGAATCTTTACCATCGTCTGGATTTATACGGGGACTTCCTTTCGACGAATCCAGCTCCGAACGAGGAAGGCCCATTCAACCACGGGAAGAAAACAACGAACAAAATTTACTAATTGTGCCTAGCCCACTGGGTGACAAAACGGGCCCATACATCCTCACACAGAATGGCCCAGGGGCGCCCGAGCCCAGTACATCCACGAGAGCCCAAACTCAGTTGCGATATGTACTGGCTGCCCAAATACATTGTCCCTGGACGGGCCACGGGCGCGCAAGGGTGCGCCCGACCACTAGTATGCAGCTACTGCTAAACCGATGACAGGTTTGTCTGCAACACCAAAAATTAAATTTAATAGTTACTGCATATACAATGATACAACTCTAAAAAAGTATTAATATATTTTTTTTGATACTAACATTCATATATTTTACAAAAAGAAAAATGTCTTGTTAACAAAAAAATATATAAATCATAAATAACTTTTAAGTATCTTCCATTCCATGTTTTTGTCTATATGAATATGATATCACATGCTACTGCTTGCTCATGAGGCGGAGTTTCTCCTCCGGCGAGGTGCCGGCCTGTTTCCTGTCTCGTCAGCAGCCGCCGTCACTACCGGCGGCTCCACCTGAATCCTGCCGAGTCTCCCGAGCTTCTTCCACCCGCTGGTCCACCCGGACACGTTCTGTTGCTTCCGCCGCGGCCGCCACGGACGTCGGCGGCAGCAAGCGCTCCAGTTGCCCTTGCAGAAGCTCCACCTCGCGCTGCAGCTCCATGTACTTGGCGTTGACGCTCTCCACCTCCATCCTCAGCGCGACGACGTCGTCCTCCTTCTTCCCCACCCTACCGAGCGCGCCGGCCATCTTCGCCTGCTCCGACAGCAGCACCTGCACCACGACGCGGAGCGGCAGCCGCTCGTTCTGCGCCGCGTGCGTGCGCACCTCCCGCGACAGCTTCCCGCAGTCCACCGCCTTGCACAGCCGCTTCCTCTCGTGCTCCGTCATCGCCGGATGCGCCTTCAGGTACGAGTCGACGGCGCGGTACAGCCCGTCGTGGCACGCCCGTGCCGACTCCGGCAGCGACTCCGCCAGGGCCTGGAACTTGCCCACGCCGAGGTTCCGGTCCCGGACACCTCCGAGAGGTAGCTGTCGATGAGGCTCGCCACACGCAGCGCTTTGGAGTTGGAGTTGTCCTGCTGCTTCTCCTTCCCGCGGCCGGACTGCTCCTGCACGACGAACTGCTCCACCAGCCGCTGCACGAGGTCGACGTCGTACGCGGCGTCGGAGCGGGCGCCATAGGTGTACGAAGGCACCAGGATGTCTTGCAGCGCCGCCTGGTCGAGCTGCATACCCACGTGCTTCTCCACCTCCGTGACCAGCGCCGGCGCCGCGTTGAGGACGACGGCCAGGCGGAGCAGCCGGAGGAGGAAGCTGCATGAGACGCAGTCCTTCTGCGGGGAATGATGCTGATCAGGCTCTCGACGATCCTCCGCTGCTCACTAGCCGCCGTCTCGGCCGTCGGGGTGTTAGTGTTATCGGCCTCGCCGGCAACGACCATTTGGAGCACGCCGCCGCCACGCGACTCCTTGTTGATGAGCCCAGCGGCGGAGGAGAGCCATTTGGAGGCATAGCGCGTGACGGCGGCGCCGATGAGGTCGGGCCGCATGCCTCTGGCCTGGACGGCGGTGACGACGCGCACGAAGTGATCGATCCTGAGCGCGCAGACGTCGTCCACCCACCAGTCGGCCGGCGGGCTGCCGTTGTCACCCGTCGACGTGCCGGCGACCCTGGGCGTCGACATCCTGCCGCCACCGGCGTAGGCCCAGCGCACGGCCCTCGGGCTGGTGCACGCCTTCGCCGCGACGGACTCACTGCAGCGGCGCACGAGCTGGAGGTCCTCAGCCCACGGGGAGAGTCCCTCACAGGCGCGGAGGACGACGACGGAGTCCCGCCACGAGGACGCGACCACGTAGCTCAGGAACGCCTCGGCGCGGAAGGCGAGGTTGCCCTCCTCCATCTCCTCCGTCATCTCGAGGTACTCTGCGGCGCAGCGAAGCACGGCGACGTTGGCGGCCGTGATGTCCACCACCACGCCGTAGCAGAACTTGGCGGCCAGCTCGAACGCGCCGTGGCCGCCCGGCAGGTCCGGCAGCTCCAGCACGGTGACGGCGTCGGGGCCGTGCAGCGCCGACGCCTCGTCGATGAGTCTGGCCAGCCGGGCGCTCCGCGTGACCATTGGGTGCCTGTGGACGTGGAAGTTGACGCCGCCCACCTTGACGAGCAGATCGCTTGGGATGTCGCTGCTAGCGTACCGGCTGAAACAAACAAGAAGAGATCTCGACGTCAGTCAAAGTAGAATTCCATCACATGGCATGGCATGCATTTGGTCGTTCAGGTAGTAGTACCATGACTGGTCCCTGCGCACGAAGCCGTCCGCGCTGCCATGCTCGTGCTGCACCTGCACGTCGCCTGTGCTGACGGGGACGAGCCCGCGCTCGGCTACAAGGTTCTCCCTCTCCATAGCTTCCCACGGATTCATGTTCAGTCTGCTCTGTACGATTCTTTTTTTTTAAAAAAAATAATTGCATATATCGGCTCAACGGATGGTATATTTAAGGCTGCAGGTGTATCTCGCTCTGAGTCTGAGATGGACTTGCTATAATCACTTGCTTGCATCTTAAGAATGAGTCGTAGGACTTTATTATGATTGATTGAGTACGCAGTATGATTCTGACTTGTTCTGACTCTTGATGACCCACCTGATGTTTCTGGTGGTACCTCAGCCGTTACAACTAGTCGTGTTTGTTGCACGGTTAGGCCAAAACGTCTACATGAACGTAAAACCATGATAGGAACGACAAGGTTTCCAGGAGACTCATTGGAGGCGATCCATGAGTGTGCTTCGTATTAGTCTTTGCCTCTTTAATTGAGCGAGATGGCGATCGCTGTCAATTAAAGCGACAACAATTAACTCAATGAAAGAGAACATGTTTGAATGGGCAACTACAAGTGATCTTGTGCCATAGCCCATAGAGACTGGATCAACGGGTTATATTCATTACTTTTTTTTTTTCAGTCATGTCCATTAAACTTGTAAAAGATATAAATTCTTCGGAAGGGTGCATTGTAAGCATATTTTTTTTTTGTTTCAAAGAAAAAGGTTCTATACCCTTCCAAATTATTTTAGAATCATCACGAGGATAAATATCTACCACTGCTACATGGCATCTTTCATCTGACGGATCTACGCGTCAAACACACCTCGGCGATTCATGTACGACCAACTAGCCCTCAGATCAAGTTCCTTTCTTTTAATAATTTTTTTTTTTAACCTGATTTTTATGTCTACTCTAGCGGGAACTCTCAAATAAGAGCTCTCAAATTTATCCCAATAGACCATGACATATAGGACCCACCCATCATTCCCATCTCGCTCTATCAACTGAGCTAACCATCCATCGGGCCGGTGGAGGAAGACGTCGGGTCCATCGTGAGGAAGAGGGCGCCAGAGGAGGAAGAGCCCGCACGGGGACTGAGCCTCGTGCTAGAGGTAGAGCAGCCGTGGCTGCACACGACCTCAGCCCTTTCCGTCATGACCTCGCACGGATCTCACTCAGAGGAGAGGCCACACACGCCCGAGTCACGGGAGAAGCCGCCACCTATCTGCACGGCCGGGTCACAAAGAGCGAGGGAGGTGCGCTGCACCGACCAGCCGGGACAAGGCGGATGTCGGGGATCCGCCGGATCTCCCCCTCTCCGCCAAGCCGGCCAAAAGTAGCGCCACGAGAAGGAAGTCGCGCATGGGGACAAAAAACTGGCATCACGTGTGGGAGGGGAAGAGGCGCCCGGGGAGGGAGAAGGACCAAGCGCACGCAGGAAGATGGACTCTAACTGTGATTTGAGGGCTTGGCCTAGAGCCCCCAGGAATGAAGGCCAGAGGGGAGAGTTGAGGGCCCCCTTGGAAGGACCTAGATGGCTAGAGGGGGTGGGGGTGAATAACCAATAAAAATTTCTCTACAAAATACAACACTAGAGCAAAGGTTGATTAGTATAATATGAAGTCCTAATAGTGACTACTTGCTCTAGCTCTAATCTACCCAATGCAAGCCCCTACACAATTCTAGTAGCTTTATTTCTAGTCTATGCCACAACAACACACAAGCTACTACAACTAAGAACTACACACTAGAGAGCTACTATACAAGGTAATGTAACAGACCAGGATTTTCAAAATAAAAATTCTAACTCTTCAGCCCCTCTGTGATAGTCCCAGGATATCTCGGCTATCATGAGCATCCAATTTACAGCTGATTACAGAGTCATACAACATCAGAGTACATAAATAAATATATTACAATAGTTTGGATATAGCTAATAACAAACAAAACACTGTTATTCTATTGTGGAAGCGAAGCTTGGCAAATCTCCAATCCAGAGGCACCCTTGAGTGTAGAACGAAACCAACTAATCATCACTGTAGGTCGAGAATTCTGCACACCACCAGAAATCAACGGCGAACAACGATCTTCAAGTGCCACTAGATGCAACAAGCAATCAAATGCACTAAGATCTCTCCCAATCTCACAAAGAATGAGCAATGAAGCAAGAATGTGAGTGGGAGTGGTTTGCCAAGCTCAAAGGATGTCAACATAATGAAATATGCAAGAGAGATCGCCCTCTAGCCGGCCAAACCCATTAAATCGAGAGCCCATGGCTCAACTAGCCGTTTGAGCCCGAAACAGGGGCATCGGACTCTCCCTGCAGGAGCTCCTGATGCACGGGCATGGTGCGTCCGATGCTCGGATCGCCACCACGTGCCCTTTGTTCAAACACATCCATTGATCCCCCAACGGTTGACTCCACGCCACGTGCTCGTTAAGTTCACATCGGACGCGCCAGGCGCCGCTCGACACGCCGATGCGGTTAAACGGTAACCTGCGACGCGTGTCGGGAGGCTCTGACGCACGCTCCGGACGCGTCAGCGCGGCACTCGCTAAGCATCCGGTGGCACCCGAGAGCTCCCGAGCTCACTTTTTGCATCGCCGACGCGTCAAATATATAGGCATCCGACGTGCCGGCGCGTTCATTGCGCTCACCGATCCGGCGGCTACGTCGACAGCCGCACCTGACGCGTCAGATGCGCCTCGACCGTGTGTCCGCTGCCTGGACAGGGGCTATTCCAAGCCCTTCCACTTCACCCTTGCTTTCCCTTTGCCAATTGTTGGTGTTTCTTAGCGAAAGCAAAGCAAAGTCCGCAAGCGCCGGGAAAGACCGTTGTAGCACTTTACCGGTGGTATTCAGGGTATCGTATTTTACTCAGGGACGGCTGTGTAGAGGGCTTCCTGATCTGTGTCTACCCTAGGCAAGGTTAAGCTTCTAAGAGGAATGAGGTATCTTTATGGCTTGACACTTTCAGGCAGGGATCACTCGTCCGTTATCTCCTTACTTCGGGCACCGGCCTGTTCATAGTGTAATTTGGCTTGTTAGTTGGCATACATGGTTGGCCAAATTTCTGTAGTCGCTGGTGATCAAATTCGTCAGTTGACACATTGTTCAAATGATATTTCTACAGGGCAACATGCAGGGAACGAAAGATATTCTTCTGGATTGGTGAGTGCTGGCTGGTGGCAGTTTGGCATCAAGCTGTAGGAATCAATGGCAGAAGAGAAGACCATGTATGGGTTAGCTACTGAGCTGTTGAAGGAGGATGATCGGAAATATGCATGTCAGGTGTTATTTTGATGGATAAGCTGGAGCGTACGTGTTGGAAAAGCAAGCAAGCGAGATCTCAGGGCAAAGGAACAGGAAGGTTCAAGTTTTAGTCGGACTTTGAAGATAATATCAGATACGTACTCCAGATTGATTAGGAATAGGAATATTCTATTTGGCTTGTGCAAGGGATAAGTAAACTTGTACGTACATGTATTGGACTCCTCTATTGCCGTAGACCAGGCACCCTATATATGTTTTGTATGGGGCACGGCCGATTGTTTTTCTGATCAATCGACACAAAACAAAAATACATCTACTTTTTATTGCGTTCTACTTTTCTGTTCTAGTTCTTGCCAAGCCCCCCAGCTTCTTTAGGGATTGGTTCATCTTTACCGCTTTGCAATGAAAAATGGTCGGTTTCCCTCCATGAAAGCGAGGATCCTTTGTTGCTTTGCTCGAAAGCAATCACTGTCGTCGCGAAAAGCACGATAGTTATCGTGTTGCCGCTGATCAATTTCGCGTGCCAACACAATTGGCGACTCCGCTGGGGAAACAAAAAAAAAACAAGCAATGCAGCCCAAGGACGGTAGTCAGGTCGACCCCGACAACATCATCCCTGTCATGCTTGAAGATCTATCCGAGGAGGGACGGCAGGAAATTGAACGGGCGCCGAGGAAGAGAGGCTGGAGAGTCTACAGAGAAAATTAGCAGGCTTCCGTAAGACGAGGAACGGGCGTCATCAGCAAGGTAGCTGCGTCCAGGCTCTTCCGCTTCACCTAACGCCGATGTAAGTAAATCACTTTCCTCTGAAGAAATTAGTCATCTAATTGATGCATCGGTTGCTAGTAAATTTGGCACACAGATGGAACATCTGACATGCACAATGAACGCTTTCTTGTTTGGTAAATTTGATGAATTTAAATTACAATTTAATCAAGATATCTCAAACAGTTTACCTTGTCAAATTCGTTCAGCAGTGTTAGGTGCTAGGGATCAGCATCTCGAAAAACAGCCTGTGCCTTTTGAAAATATTAATTCGGCAGTGCTGCAGTGCCAGTTCCACATTAATGCACCGCTAATACTCTGCAGCCTAATGTTAGCAATGCACCTAGTGCTACTAATTCTGCTGTTATGATTTCGGTTCCGCAGTCAGGTAACCGAAGTTGTGAATTTTAATTTGCAACAACCCTATTATCGACGGAGTCTTATTCTGCTCCATTATTGCCGCCTATGAGTACCGGGGTTCCTCATGGACCGTACCAAACCATTACTCTAATGTGTCTCCACAGCATGTGCCACATGCTCAATCTTTTTTGCCGGAGTCACAGCTACACAACCAAGTTGCATCTATGCCGCAAACTAGCTCTTCCGAACCATCTCAGATTTTAAAGATCAAATTGCTAATGTGCTTAGGGAACTTGGTTTAGAACCCAAAGGCAAGGCTCGTGCATATCAAAAACCATATCTTGAATACGTTGATTCAACACCATACCCACGTGGTTTTAAAATTCCAGATTTTGTTAAGTTCACAGGCGAAGATGGTAAGTCTACTTTTGAGCATATAGGTCAATTTTAGCACAAATCAGTGAAGTTGGTACATCGATGTTTATAAGCTGAAATTATTTCCTTTATCATTATCCGGTACTGCATTTACTTGGTTTTCATCACTTGCTCCTAAATCCATCGTGACTTGGGCACAATTGGAACAAAAGTTTCATGAATATTTCTATAATGGTGAAACTGAACTTAGGCTTACCGATTTGGTATTGGTCCAACATAAGTACAATGAATCGGTTTCGAATATTTTCGACGGTTTAGAGAAGTCAAAAATCGTTGCTTTAGCTTGGTTATTGCCGAAAGGGATTTGGCCAATCTTGCTTTTTCGGGCTTACTTCCTCATATCAAGGATAGATTAGAAGGGCAAGAATTTTTAGATATTAATCAAGTTTTACAAAAGGCTTTACGCAAGAAAACCGTGCTAAAGATGCGAAAACACTATGGCCGGTTTAGAGATAATAATAGAAACAAAGATAATGAAAAGCCTCAAGCGGTTAATGTTGTAGGCTATGATAGTGATTCGCTAGTGATGATGACATTGATGTATGCATAGCCGAATGGGTACATGTGCCTAAGTCAAAACCTTTGCATGCACAGCTTTTAAAACCTACGCCGCTAGAAGAGAGGAAATCAAGTATACTTTTGATGTTAGCAAGTGCGATAAAATTTTTGATATCTTGCTGCGTGCAAATCAGATTAGATTAAAGGGAGGTCATGTAATTCCACCTCCTAAGAATTGGCTAAAAGAGCATACCGTAAATGGCACAATTCATCTTCTCATGCTACTAATGACTGTAATGTGTTTTTCGTCGACGAGTGCAATCGGCCATTAATGATGGACGATTGATATTTACAAAAAGGCTCTAAGATGAAGCTTGATACTGATCCATTCCCTATTAACATGATTGATTTTGATAGCAAGAAGGTGCTTATTCGGTCGATCAGGCCAAATCCGCTAAAGGAAAAAAAATGTTATTGTTGATGACAAAGCCGCCCAAGGATGATTAAGCCAAAGAATCCGTAAGAGGGAGTGTGGAAAGTCAATGAAGGCAAGAGACAAGTTCGAAAGTTTAAGCCGACAGCTTCAGTACTTGCTGGACAAATATACATCACGTAAGGCTAGCAAAGTGTTTAATCGGCTAGGAGGGTCTAAGCGCCCTAGATCTCCTCCTAGACATGGCTTTGGTGATCAACCGCACGACAAAGGAACTCATATGCTCATCAACCGCAGCTTTCAAAGTGAGGCCGAGTTCTGGGGCTGTGCGCCTCCTATTTATCCACAATTTCCTCCATATGGTTTTAATCCTTGGATGCCATATCCAATTGGGCCGAAAAGTTTTTATCAATCTGATGGGTGGCGGGACCCATGGTTGGACAAAGATGTTTATGGCAAGCGACCTCGGTTCAATCGGAAAGTCAAGCAAGTTCATCCAAATGGAAAGGACGTGCATTCTCAGATAGGATAGTCCACCAAGGCACGCTAAGTAGGCAAAAAGAATTTTGTTGGTGGTCGCAAATCGGTATGGGTGCCGGTCAAGCCCGGGGTCACACTAATAATTCAGATTTGCATAATGACATGGTCAAAACTCACGTCAACCCACTACCGATCCAAATGGTTCTAGTGCTATTCATGGTTTGAAAATAGGTACTATGGTAATTGACAAACCTAAATTGGATGCAGATGCACATATGGGGAAAATAGTCATTGGATCGGTCTCTAGTTTAGATCGGAAAAAGAAGCTACATGTTCGAGCAAGCACTAGCTCTAGTTGATAGCACGGCCAAGCATTTGACAAATTGAACGTGGAAAATAGTAGGGCAGGAATTTCTAACAATGTATCTCAGCATTTCGAGTCAGCAAGTGCTAGTGGTGGAGTTGCAAGAAGGCGTGCATCATGTGAACAGAAGCTGAATTCTCAAATGCTTGTACAACAGAATTATTATTATTCCGGAGGTTATGTTAAGCCGAGGGCAAAGCGGATTTCAAGACGCACCAAGGAATTTTGGGGGCACCAAGATCAGATCGGTTGCACCGGAACTAAACCAAAATCTCGGTGGTGCCCAAGAGGACTTACACATACACGTAAAACGAAGGGTGCAGCGGTTGCAGCACTAGAAATTAAAAAGAAGAACAGGCGAGAAGTATCGTGATGAATTGTTTAATGAAAATTGGCCAATGATAGTTCCTCCCAAGATGACTTGGAAAGAAAAGCGCATTGCGATGGAGGAAGACAAACCTAAGGATGATGATATGATTGTTGATGAGAATTCGAGAGAGCAACGATGGCACACTTGTTTGCTATGGATATGAATATGGTGTTTGCCTTGCTGCGCGAATTTCGTGCGCTGAAATTGAAATTGCACGCCTAGTTCTCGACGCCAAGAAGGTTATATTTGAGAAGCTAGAAAAGCCTCGAGATGCACTTGAAGCCATTGTATATCAAAGGACATATCAATGGTAAACATGTTGGTCGCATGCTTGTTGATGGCGGTCTTTGGGGTTAATGTTATGCCTTTTTCGGTTTTTACTAAATTGGGCGAAAAGAGAGCGAGTTAATAAAGACCAAAGATGGGGCTTAGTGGATTCACCAGAGATTTGTCTGAAGCCAAAGGTATTATTGCTGTGGAGCTCACAGTTGGAAGCAAAACCGTCTTGTGCATTTTTGTTGTGGACGTAAAAGGGAGATATAATGCTCTTTTAGGACGTGATTGGATACATGCAAACTGTTACGTTCCTTCTACTCTACATCAATGTTTGATTCAATTGGGTTAGAGATGATGTGGAGATAATTGAAGCAGATAATTCAGCCTTAATCGCCCTAACTGATGCTCCTATTGATTGGCAACATGGTGAGATGCAATGTTTAACAGGAAGAGACTTATCAGATTATGACTATGTTGCTATTGGTAAGGATGGTTTTGTTCCTGTAAAGGGTACAGCCGCCCGTGTAGCTCGGCTTAATAATTTATCTCTGTGAATAATGAATAAAGAAGATAGTATAAAGTGGTTGCAGAGGTGTCGAGGAATATCGCTCGGTAAAAACGATATGCATGAAACTATTGAAGATTTTGGTGACATGGATAAGCTCGGACAGGGATTCTCATCGGCCGATCCACTTCGGGAAATTGATATTGGTGATGGAAGTGTGCCCAGGCCAACTTTCATCAATGCAAATATGGAAGCCGATCGTAAAAGCAAGGTATGTGCATTAGTTAAGGAATTTGGTGATTGCTTTGTTTGGAATTATACCGAGATGCCCAGTTTGAGTAGAGATTTAGTTGAGCATAAGCTACCTATTAAATCTGGTTTTAGGCCGTATAAACAACCTCCTAGATGTTTTAATTCTAACCTATATGACCGCATCAAAGAAGAAATTGATCGTTTGTTGAAAGATGGGTTTATTCGGCCATGTAGGTATGCTGAATGGGTTTCTAACATTGTACCTGTTGAAAAGAAAAACACAGGAAAGATTAGAGTATGTATAGATTTTAGAGATTTGAATAAGGCTACTCCTAAAGATGAATATCCTATGCCTATAGCCGACAGGTTAATTAATGATGCTTCCGGGCATAAAGTCATTAGTTTTTTAGATGGCAACGCTGGTTACAATCAGATCTTTATGGCCGAAGAAGACATGTTGAAGACTGCTTTTCGTTGCCCCGGCTTTGTTGGTTTATTTGAGTGGGTCGTTATGACATTTGGGTTGAAAAATGCCGGCGCCACATATCAGCGTGCTATGAATTTAATTTTTCATGATCTCTTGGGAATTATATTAGAAGTATATATTGATGATGTTGTCGTTAAATCGGATGGGTTTGATCATCATTTAGCCGATTTGCGATTAGCCTTTGAGAGAATGCGCTGGTTGGGTTAAAAATGAATCCACTTAAATGTGCTTTTGGTGTGTCGGCCGTAAGTTCTTAGGTTTCATAATTCATGAGCATGGCATTGAAATTGATCCTAAGAGTGTAGAGTCGATCGTAAAAAAATAGAGGAGCCTACATGTAAAAGGGATGTGCAAAAGTTGTTAGGAAAAATTAATTACTTGAGACAATTCATATCTAACCTTGCGGGGAAAATTGAATCATTTATCCCTTTACTTCGGCTAAAGCATGAAGCCGAATTCACATGGGGGCGCAGAGCAGCGTGATGCTTATAATAATAATATAAAGAGATATCTATCTAGTCCTCCGGTGCTTCGAGCTCCAAAGTCCGGTGTGCCGCTCGGACTATATATTGTTGCACAAGAAAAGGTGATCGGCACGCTTTTGGCACAAGAAGACGGGGAAGGAACATATTATTGCTTATGTAAGTCGCCGTCTACTGGATACGAGACTAGGTACGTGTTTATTGAAAGGCTATGCTTGTCGTTATATTATGCATGTACCAAGTTTAGGCATTATTTGCTCTCTAGTAATTGTATAGTTGCATGCCAAACCGACGTAATTAAATATATATTACAACAGCCGATTCTTAGTGGTAGAATTGGAAAGTGGGCTTATGCATTAGTAGAATATGATTTAACATTTGAATCGTTGGCGCTCTCCTCGAGAGGTCAAGTTGTCGCCGATTTTATTGTTGACCATGGGATTAAAGATGACGAAGATGTTAGCTACATTAGAGTGTGCCCATGGAAACTTTATTTCGATGGATCGGTTTGTAGAGATGGACAAGGCGTCGGTAATGTTTTGATTTCACCTAATAATGTGTCATATGAAACATCGGTTCGCTTAGAATATCCTTGCACAAATAATCAGGCTGAATATGAAGCTTTATTATTCGGCTTGCAAAGTTTAGCTGATATGGGTGTCAAAGACATAGATGCTTTTGGAGATTCTCTTACGGTAGTTCAACAGATAATGGAGAATATCAATGTTTTAATGGGTTGCGTAATAGCTACTTGGACCGATGTTTAGATATAATAAAATCTCTAGATAGTTTTACTATCACCATATATCTAGCGGAGAAAATTCTAGAGCAAACTTTTTAGCTCAGCAAGCATCGGGTTATCAAGTTACCAAAGTGGAAAATTTTTTTAATAATAAAAAGCCGATGTTAGACATTAACAAAAGTGAGTCCGATCTGCATGTTGTTAGTTCGGTTCCCGAAAAATGAGAGTTTTGGGGCTGGACAGGTTAATGGTTTGCGTGCACAGAGTGCAGTAGGCTGTTAGTTCAGTCCAAAGCAGCAAGCAAGATGGGGCAAAGAAAATTCGATACGAGGGGCCCAAAAAGTAACCAAATTTGTAAATGAGTTAGATCCTAGTGATTGGAGAAGTCCTATAGTTAATTATTTAAAGGATCCAAGTCAAACGAGATAGGAAAATTCGGCGTAGGCATTAAAATATACTTTGTTAAATGATGAATTGTATCGCCGAACAATAGATGAGTTACTTTTGAAGTGCTTGGATTCGATCAGTCTAAAAATAGCTATGGGTGAAGTACATGAGGGGATATGTGGGACACATCACGTCGGCTCATAAGATGCGGTGGTTATTGAAAAGAGCAGGGTTTTATTGGCCAACTATGTTAGAAGACTGTTTTTGATATTATAAGGGGTGTGAAGCGTGTCAAAAGTTTGGAAACATACAGTTGGCACCCGTGGCTATGTTGCATCCTATTATTAAGCCGTGGCCATTTAGAGGATGGGGATTAGATTTTATTGGTCAGGTACAACCTGCTTCATCTAGAGGTCATCGCTTCGGCCTAGTAGCTACATTATTTTTTACTAAATGGACTTTGCGATTCCTTCAAAAAATATGACTCATAAAGAAGTTATTAATTTTGTGTTGGAACATATTATTCATAGATTCGGTATTCCCCAGACTTTGACTTCGATCAAGGTGCTTCTTTTATGTCTCACCAATTCCGTGAATTTGCCGAATCTTTTAGAATTAAGTTGTTAAATTCGTCGCTTTATTATGCTCAAGCTAATGGACAGGCCGAATCTAGCAATAAAACTCTAATTAAGCTAATAAAGAAAAGATTGAAGAGCATCCGAGAAGGTGGCATGAGGTGCTTTCGAAGCTTTGTGGGCTAATCGGATATCTAAGCATGGGGCAACTCAAGTAACACCGTATGAGTTAGTGTATGGACAGGAAGTTGTGCTACCTGTGGAAATTAATTTACAAGCTCTTAGAGTAGCCAGACAAAATGGTTTGTCGGCTATAGATTATAGTAATCTGATGATGGATAGAATAGATGAGGTTCCGAAGACAGATTAAGGGCCTTGCGTGAAATTGAGAAGGAGAAATTGAGGGTAGCTAAGGCCTATAATAAAAAGAGTTAGAGAAAAAATCGTTTCAAATAGGAGATTTAGTTTGGAAAACGATTTTGCCTCTAGGAACTAAAGATAATAACTTTGGCAAATGGTCGCCGAGTTGGGAAGGACCGTATAAGGTTATAGAAATTGTTCCTGGAAATTCATATTTTGTACAATCTTTGCAGGGGGAGAAATTGCCTAAGGCTCTCAATGGAAAATATTTGAAGAAGTACTATCCTAGTGTGTGGCAAGCTGCTTGATAGTATCATGGCCGATATGTCATTTAAATATCACCCTGAGCGGAATGTTTGGCCAATGTATTCTCTGACCATCGACCTGAGCAAAACATATATTTGGCCAGTGTGTCATCTGAACATCGCCCTGAGCAATATTATGGCCGGAGGAGCTACAGACATTGCCTCAATAAGGTAAATTTAGTATTTTCGGTAAATGCAATTGTACCGAAAACAGGGGGGCATGTGTTCATAGTGTAATTTGGCTTGTTAGTTGGCATACATGGTTGGCCAAATTTCTGTAGTCGCTGGTGATCAAATTCGTCAGTTGACACATTATTCAAATGATATTTCTACAGGGCAACATGCAGGGGAACGAAAGATATTCTTCTGGATTGGTGAGTGCTGGCTGGTGGCAGTTTGGCATCAAGCTATAGGAATCAATGGCAGAAGAGAAGACCATGTATGGGTTAGCTACTGAGCTGTTGAAGGAGGATGATCGGAAATATGCATGTCAGGTGTTATTTTGATGGATAAGCTGGAGCGTACGTGTTGGAAAAGCAAGCAAGCGAGATCTCAGGGCAAAGGAACAGGAAGGTTCAAGTTTTAGTCGGACTTTGAAGATAATATCAGATACGTACTCCAGATTGATTAGGAATAGGAATATTCTATTTGGCTTGTGCAAGGGATAAGTAAACTTGTACATACATGTATTGGACTCCTCTATTGCCGTAGACCAGGCACCCTATATATGTTTTGTATGGGGCACGACCGATTGTTTTTCTGATCAATCGACGCAAAACAAAAATACATCTACTTTTTTTTGGCGTTCTACTTTTCTGTTCTAGTTCTTGCCAAGCCCTAGCTTCTCTAGGGATTGGTTCATCTTTACCGCTTTGCACCGAAAAACGGTCGGTTTCCCTCCACGAAAAGCGAGGATCCTTTGTTGCTTTGCTCGGAAAGCAATCGCCGTCGTCGCGAAAGCACGATAGTTATCGTGTTGCCGCGGCGGATCAATTCGCGTGCCAACACAGCCCCACGCCCAAAGGACAATGTCCGCAATTGCGCCGCGCCACACCCGAATGTGGGGGATTACAAAGGACGGACAAGGCTGTCACGACCCGGCCCGCCTACCCCCTCAACCGTGGGATGCGCCACAAAAAGATAGGCAACCACTAGTCCAAACACCACGCTTGCACCAATGATTATTACTCTAGTGTGATATCAAGGCTTACTCGTCCCCCGTCCTCCTTCTACTAGAGCACCGCCAAAGACGACTATCAATCCCGCAAGATTATAACAGCTAAGATAATGTACTTGAAAGTGATAAACCGAAAGAGGAACACAATCTGCCTTACCAAAGCGTAAGTAGATTGTAGAGGTATAAGCGAGGCGGTACCGACAAGTCCGCACTCCGACCTCCTAGGAACCGCGGAACAATCGAGGGCACTCCGACAACTCGGGTAGAAGGAACCAAGCTTCCTTCTAGCTTTCCCTCTCTCACTCTCTAGAATTAGAATAGGGGTAGAGGTAGAAGACTCTCTCTCTCTTGCTTCTCTTGTGCTTGTAGCTCCTTGAGGTGTGTTATGAGAGAGGAAGAGAGTGGGGGTATTTATACAAGGAGGAGAGGGACCTAAGGGCTAAATGTACCCTAAACCCCGACCATGTCCAGTACAAGAAATCTGTTAATCCGTGACGGATTCTCGGTGACGGATTTACAGATCGTTACTAATGCGTAATCTGTGATGATATTTTGTTTTCCGTCAAAAGATGAGCCCAAAGTGGACATTCACAGCCCGGTAACTCGTGGACGGTTTTGTCGGGACTGTCACAATGTATGATTTGAAATTTTTCATACTTAGTTAGCCCAAAACAATAGGCATGCTATTATCTTTAGGGCAAAGAAAAATAAAATATGTGATTGCAAGAAGAATCAAACCCCAAAAAAACGATTTGTTAAATCTGAACAAAATAATATGGCAAACAATAAATTATTGTGCGCATAGGAAGTCTGCAGCATGTGAGATTTGAGCACACTTGGTCTACATGTCTAAAAGTGCACTTAATTATTTATTATCTATTATTAGCCCAGTGCGTGGCCCATTCATGTCATTCGCTAGAGTTGGCCCAGTATGTTGCCCACAACGTGGCTAGCGACTTGGCATAGTTATAAAAAAAAGAACTTGACTCAAATGTGTAAAATAGGGAAAAAACTGCACCGAAGGAGAATTGAACCCTGGCCGTCCAAATCACAAGGTCAACAAAAACCGACCAATCTGCTACTTGTTCTATTGTGCTCCATTAGTATTCTATAATTCTTTTGACCTTTGTATGTACGTAGGAGTTTGGTTTCATGGACCCAACAAAGGATTGGGCAGACCTTTGTATGTGCGTGTGGGGAATTGAACCCGCGACCACAAGCTAAACGCCCAACCAATCTACCACTATACTACTCAAATGTTTTGTGTAAGGTATGCACTTTATGCTATATATTCAAATGTGAGCCACCTGGACGGCCAAACCTCCGTTAGACGGAGCACTAAATGACCCAGCACGAAAAAACTTTTGAATACCAAAGTTTCATAACTCATCAAGGTCTACATTTTCGTATAGGCGGTTTTTTGTTTTGAGAAACGGTTAGTAAACACTAGTCGCAAAACCAAATATCTCACAATGAATTTATGAAACTACATGAGAGAGTCGTCCGTTTTTGAACTACACTTTTCCTAACACTTTAAAAAATGAAAAGTTGACTCTAATAGCAAATTTAGATCTTGATGAGCTTAACAATATTGGTATTCATAACTTTTCGATTTGAGGCCATCCGGGGCTTCAAAAAGTAGTGCGGAAGTGTCATTTTTAAAATATTCAATGTTTGACCTGGTCAAACCTCCTACAAACGGAGCACTAAATGACCCCGGACGAAAAACTTTTGAATACCAAAGTTTCATAACTCATCAAAATTTACAATTTATGTATATAGGCTGTTTTTGTTTTGAAAAACGATTAGTAAACACTAGCAAATATCTCACGAAGAATTTATGAAACTACATTGAGAGAGTCGCCCTGCTTAGAACTACACTTTCCTAACACTTTCTCGGATGCTAAAACGATCCAATAACAATCGTAGATCTTGATGAGTTATGAATTTTGGTATTCGTGACTTTTCGTGTCAAGACCGCCTAGGGCTTCAAAACCCATTCGAGCCATAAAGAATTCAAAATTTAAAATTCAAGACGTCAAAACTTTGAAAAATGAAACATTGACTCTAATAGCAATTGTAGATCTTCAAGAGATTAACAATATTGGTATTCATGACTTTTCGATTTGAGGCCATCCGGGGCTTCAAAAGTAGCACGGAGGTGTCATTTTTAAAAAATTCAATGTTTGACTTGGTCAAACCTCGGTCGAATGAAGCACTAAATAACCCCCGGACGAAAAACTTTTGAATACCAAAGTTTCATAACTCATCAAGATTTACAATTTTTGTATAAGCTGTTTTTTTTTTTGAGAAATGGTTAGTAAACACTAGTCGTAAAAACCAAATATCTCACGAAGAGTTTATGAAACTACGTGAGAGAGTCGTCCGCTTAAGACTACACTTTCCCTAATACTTTCTCGGATGCTAAAACGACACGAATAACAATCATAGATCTTGATGAGTTATGAATTTTTGGTATTCGTGACTTTTTCGTGTCAAGACCGCCTAGGGCTTCAAAACCAGGTTCGGAGTCAGAAAAATTCAAAATTTAAAAAATTCGAGATGTCAAAACTTTGAAAAATGAAAAGTCGACTTTCGAATAGAAAATGTAGATCTTGAAGAGCTTAACAATATTGGTATTCGTGACTTTTTCGATTTGAGGCCATCCAGGGGCTTCAAAAAGTAGCGCGCGATGTGTCATTTTTAAAAAAATCAATGTTTGACCTGGTCAAACCTTGGTCAAACGGAGCACTAAATGACCTCGGACGAAAAAACTTTTTGAATACCAAAGTTTCATAACTCATCAAGATCTACAATTTTTTTTATATAGGTGGTTTTTGCTTTTGAGAAAGTGTTAGTAAACGTGGTCACAAAAATTTTATTTATTTTAAAAATATACATAAATGTTAAAATAAAAACTATAGGTAGTAAATTAGTCCCTAAAGCGTAACTAAATTCGCCCACAACAGCCCAAATCAAGAGCCCGCCTCATCATGTTAGTTTAAAATGGATGGTCAAGATGCACTTGGCTTTATATAAATACCCGTCATAACCCTAGCCTCACCGCTCCTGCCTCCCAGTCTCAGTCTCGCACTCAGCACCGCCGCTGCCCTCGATCTCGATCTCGCGGTAGCGCACTGCCTGAGGCGGGGCAGAGGATGTCCCATCGCAACCTTATCTTGAAGCAGAGGTCGAGTACCTTGAGCTGGAGGGCGGAAGTGCGGGGGAGTAGGCGGCGCTGCTGGCGCGGGCGAGCGCTTCGCAGAGCAGCATCGCAGCAGTTGGCGCGAGGTGGTCTGCGCGTGCGTCCGGCGGCGCGTGGAGGCAACGGCGGCGTCGAGGGCCGTGATGGCGGCCGAGGCGAGGCATTGCCGCGCGGCATCGAGGGCCGTGGTTGCGCTGAGGAGCGGGCATCGGATACGGGTGGTGGGGCTGGGCGTGTGGCGGATGGACAGCCCGGAGGTCCGCGGCCTCATCCACGACGCGCTCCGCATCGGCTACAGCTACCTCGACTACGCCGGTAAGCGAATCGAAATCCCTCCGAACCCCGAGCGCTCTACCGCCCACCCACTACGAATCACCGGTGGCGGCAATGTCCGTTCGTGCTGGAATTAGCGTACGGATCGTTTGCAGCTCATTACATAAATGAATTTGGTAATTCTGTCTGACAACTAGGCACAAATACTCGCAGATTTATACATAGTTGCTTGAGAGATTGATTGACATTATCGATGCTTCAGGCGTGGTTATATGGCGTGCGTGTTGCTGATTAGATGAGTATGATTTTTTCCCACACTGTAGGTCTATTTTACAGTACCGATCAAATTGATGGATGTTTCTTTCAATGCCTCATTAGTCATCTGCAATCTGATAACTGAATATTATGTTCTAAGTCATAATTAGTGTGTGAAATTGAGTGCTTTCACGAATGGAAATTTTGACTTGTCTATATTTTCAGATCTAGCTATTCTCTACAGATTGCACTATGTCTGCAATCTGTCTAGCTTTACATTTCTTGGCCTTGCACTATGTCTGCAATCTGAACGCTCTCATCCATGACCATAGTGATGTTTTGACCTGAACGCCAACTATGTTTGTCACTTGCTACAGTTTTGTTTACTGTACAACTTATAGTGTCACTTCTGTTTATTGCAGGCCATAACAGCTATGGTTCATAATGCAATGGACTATATTGATTCAACTGCCACTTTTGTATATGAAATCTACACATTTGCTTTTGAGAAGGTACTATTCAGTTTGCCTTTCGGAGATGCAAAGATACCTAGCTAGAAGGTATTTTACTTGAACATTTTGACTTATGTATGTGGTCCAAACTGGTAGAATAATCTGTCCCCAAGATCTATTTCAATGACTGGTTGTGTTTGCCCACTCCTTTGTTGGGTCGCATTTGGTTTTATTGCAATGAGCAATGGCTCTCATTTTCCCTTTTTTGTATCATTTTGTATTGAGCCTCTACTGTCAGATCTCGTAATCTGTTACCTTTGTTAGGCTTTTATTCACAGATTTGGAATACGTTGTCCATTACACTCTTGTATACAATATTGGATAACAATGACATGACTACTGAAACTAATTGTGAAACCATCACTTGCATATGTGCGATTGATATGGATTGGCTGGGCGTACTATATGGATTTAGCACCTTTTATAGAATTGTTTGCTCTGTTTTTCTATAATTTTTGGTTCCATTTCAGTCTTTGGCATGTTGTCAAAAGAGTATTATGCTTTGCCTGATTGGAGCTTGCACAGTTGTCTTAAAAATAGCCGAGCCAAATCTGTTGCCTGAGATTTATTGTCATGATTTTCACTGTCTAATAATACTGTCCAGGAGCAGTAAGGGCCATGTATATTGTGAAAATCTGTTCTTGAGATTTGTTGTGCCTCTATTCTTTGCCTTTGTGCTGCTATAAATTTGGATCAGTGGAGGATCTTACAAACACTAAGTTCTTTCACGTTTTCAGTTATTCCCCTAGCATCAGCACCGGAGCAGCTCCATATAGAAAAACAGGTTTGTGCTGGTAATCGTGAAGCAACAAGAAAATTAAATGAGGTCTATTGCAACGTGTGGTACTGCAAACTTGCTGTAGTTGACATAAGACAGTTTTATAATATTCAATCTTTATTTTTGAATTGCTTTAAATATTAACTTGCTCCTAGTACCTCATCAATAATCGTCAACAGAAAGTTCAATAATATTCATTTTCTGCTTTGTTCTATGGCTTGTTCCTATCTGATACGTTCATTTTTTCACACACTCACACTTCAGATGGATACTCTTGGAGGCAGCAAGTTGAGCAGAGAAAAGGAGTGCTGAGCTTCATGTACACGTGGCTGATACATTTTGCTGGTGCAACTTCATGTCTGATGCCATGGTGGATTGCACGAAGTAGTGCTTGATGTAAATTTATATGTCATCTTATGTGGTGTTACATAAACGTGAGATCATATGTGCTGCTGGAATGAGTTCTTACGTAATTAGGAAATGAGTTATTTGTCTATATATATATGCGCTCTATGTTTGTTGCATTTGCATGTGCTATAATAACAAGCTGTATTTTATGTGCTATAATAATTGGCTGAAAATAAACTATAAATAGGCTAAAACCTGATGTAAATGGACTGAAATTATATTGTGAATGGGCTAAAACGGATTGAAAATGGGATGAGAACCAGCTAGAAAGAAGCCCATCTTTGATATTGGGTGGTTAATAAATGGGCTAGGATGCCTCTTCATCCACGTCATCTTCCATCATCCATGTCATCATCCACATAAGTAGCCATGTAAGCATCCATAATGATGTGGCAAATTATTTGTGACGGTTATTTTCGTCACAGAAAATGGGCTTGGGCTGGTCTGGCTGGGCCTCGGGCTCAATGGCTATTAATCTGTGATGGTTTTCAGTAAATCGTCACGCAGGTCAATCCATGACGCTTAAATCCGTTATGATTTACGAAACCATCACGCATCCCGTTTGTCGACGGATTTTTCGGTGATCCGTGACGTAAAAGTTTCCATCACGGATTAGCGAGGATTCTTGTATCCACGTTCATCGAACGGGCCACGCACCACCGCACCGCCCCTCGGGTGAGTTAATGAACCGCCACGCCGGTTGGGCTCAAACCGCCTCGGCCGGGTGCGGGCGCACTGCCTGGGCTCGGCTCGGGCCGGTCTTAGCGTGGCCGTCGTAATTCGTCTTGAAAAGTTGTGGTGTGGTGTGGGCTCGGCCCAATTCGATGTTTTGGTCCGTTTCTCCCTTGGGCTTGTCATCTTTAGAAATACGCTTTCGGGGACGCCTTTTGGTCGTATTTCCACCTGTATTTGTATAATTTACGCAAAAATAATATTTGGGATACTACATGTGGAATTATGTTAATAATAAATGTATATGTATGTAGTAAGGTATAGTTTCAACCCCTTTTTGGTAGAATGTTGACGGTAAAAATATATCGTTAGTGACCGTCAACAAACTCCCCCACAATTAGCCTTTTGCTCGTCCTCGAGTGAAAGCGTAGGACTAAGGTGGTTCAATCTCCAAGATGTTGATCTGCATACAGGTTATTCCAGGCTTCACCTGCTTTGTGAGCATTCATAGTGGCTACCAAGCTATCTTGGAACAATTGAGCAATGGAATAACATGAAATCCTATCTTCTCACTACTACTCATGCGCAAAGACTTGTTTTTTTGTAAAAGAAAATAGCATTGCTCCATGGTTGATTCTCACAAAGTCTCTCAAGTATGTGGCTTGTTTTCCTCACCAAAGTTCTCTCTTCTTTTTTGTCACTCTCACTCATCCTAGATTTTTGCGAGGTTTTTAAATGGATCTTTGAGTGGATAACAAAAGAGATGCATACTTACCCCTGTATGTATTGTCGGGTCAAGCTCCGGATTCTTGGAGGGAATTGCCATGCCCCTAGATTGAAATGTGCGAGTGTGTGGAATATTTGTGGTATTTTTGTGGTCACTCCTTGTTTCATGATATCTCTCTATGTTTTTGGAGAAGCACAAGCTATTTTTTCTTCCTCTTTTTTTCTTTTTTCTTTTTTTTTTTGGATGAGTACTGACTTCCTCATCTTATTGGGACATTTTGTCCATCTTTTCTCATACTCTCTTTTTTTTTATATTGCATGTACTCTCTTTTACATGATTCTTTTGATAAAGAGAGAAGATCATGGTAACAACAATGTGGAGTGTTTTATTTGGTGGATGGAAGGGTGCATGTTTGTGTGCAATCCTCGGTGTGAGAATCGGGCGTGTATGGGTGCACGTGTATTTCGATCTTGGGGCATGAGACTCTCTCAACATAAATCTCGAACCCGACAAAACTCAATACAAGAGAAAGCGGACTATAGTGGATATTCGTGTCATAGTTCAGGCTTTGGTAGGAATTTGTCTAAATCAAACCAGGAGCATGCTTTATTTGAAATTTTTGAAATAAAATCAAGTCTTATTGCAAGAGAGAGCAAGAGTCAAGTCATTCTTCTATATCACAAAGCTCAATTATTTAGATAAGCATGGGATCTCTAAGAAAAAGTTGCTCGACAAAGTGTGGCTTTTAGCGAGGAATAAAATGTATGCACATCATGTATCAATTGGTAGACTAGAGATGGAGTATTTGCCAACTTTGTTTAGACCAAGATTTTCATAGGAGAGGAGAGGTGAAATATGTCACAAGTCAAAGTGTAAAATGATACAATTTATTTTGCGTACCTTTGACTTGTGAGAGACGTGTGCCTCCCCCACATTTGTTTTTGTACCTGTCTTTTTGTTTTCTTTTTTGCACAAAGGACAAAAACAAGTGGAGACATGCACGCTTTTGCAAAGACAACTTCATTGAATTATGAAATATTGAATAGGCGCGCGCAAGAAGAAATTATAAATTGATAGGAAGGAAAAATGTTGAAATTTAAACTATTGCGCGCTAATTATTTTGAAGTAGAAACACTTTTTTTTGGCATGCTAATAAATCATAAATCCTTGTTGAAATAAATGTCCATTCTATCGAGCTCTTGGTTGAGATCGAGGCGATGGCTCAAAGAAAAGTTCGGGCGTTGACCATTTACCTTGTGTATTTTACCAAAGATCATCTTGGATTGTGGTTGCCAGGTGTGGCAGGTATTGATGATGGTGTATGGTCCTTTCCACTTGCTCCTCAACTTTCCTTCACCAAATAGTTTCACCCGGGAGTTGAATAAGAGTACCTTATCACCCCGGTGAATTCTTTCATCTTTATGCGCTGATCATGCCATCTCTTCATGCGCTTTTTGTAGAGCTTTGCACTATGGTACGCCTTTTCTCGCCATTCTTCAAGTTTGGAAATTTGCTTTTGTCGATTCTTTCCAGCGAGTTTGACGTCTATATTCCATCTCTTGATGGCCCAGTGAGCTCGATGCTCCAACTCGATTGGTAAGTGGCGAGGTTTTGCCATATACCGGTGATAGGGTGACATGCCGATGGGGGCTTTGTATCTTTGTCCGATAAGCCCGAGAGCATTGGGTAGCTTATTTTTCCACCCTTCCCCATCTCGTTGACCGTCTTACGCAGGATGCTCTTTATTTTCTTATTTGACGTTTCGGCTTGCCCGCTGGTTTGCGGATGATAAGGGGTAGCTATGTTGTGCTCGGCGCAAGTTCTTGCGAGGGAATGTTCTGAATGTCTTATCTTTGAAGTGTGATCCTCCGTCACTTATTACCATGCGAGGTATTCCAAAA
Source organism: Hyparrhenia diplandra (assembly GCA_015847255.1). NCBI lineage: Eukaryota > Viridiplantae > Streptophyta > Magnoliopsida > Poales > Poaceae > Hyparrhenia > Hyparrhenia diplandra. Next base: position 36,730 of record JADLZK010012083.1, on the reverse strand, counting down.
CGGGGAAAATCACTTCATGGAACATCTTCCGAGCATGTTTGGCGTCAGCAGCTCTCATGGTAATGCTTCTACCCACTTCGACATGTAATCCACTACCACCAAGATATACTCGCAATCGCCAGACTTTGGGAATGGTCCCATGTAGTCAATGCCCCACACATCAAATAATTCTATTTGAAGGTTGTAGTGTAGGGGCATTGCGTCGCGAACTTGTTATACCTCCAAATCTTACGGCGGCTATAGCATCTTCCGATGAACTCCTTCATGTCGGCGTACATTGTTGGCGGAAGAATCCACACTTTGCCGGATTTTGGCTTGAGTGCGAATACTACGAGGTGGCCGGCGTAGGGTGATGCATGGCATTTTTCTATGATTTGCATCCCTTACGCCCTTGATACGCATATTCTTAGCAAGCCATCTCATTGCACACCCCAATGCGGATCACGGGTTGTCCCAAAGGTGACGTCTGCTCTCTACTTGGAGCTTTCGTCGGTCCTCCCCAGGGGGCACATAACCTGTAACCATGAAGTTGACAATGTTTGCGTACCATGGGTTGGTGTCCGTCACCTTTAGTAGCATGTCATCACGTAGGTAGTCATTAATCGGCCGGTTCACGCATATTAGTGACCTACATATATGCGACAAATGATCCATAACGGTATTCTCTACTCCTTTTTTTCTTTTATTTCTAGATCAAATTCTTGGAGTAGAAGAATCCATCGGATCAAACGAGGTTTTGCATCTTTCTTAGTGAGCGAAATTTCGAGCAACATGATCTGTGTAAACAATTATCTTGGCATCCACTAAGTAAGAGCGAAACTTCTCTATAGCAAAGACTACCGCTAGGAGCTCTTTTTCTGTGGTAGCGTAGTTCAACCGGGCTCTGTTAGAGTCTTGCTAGCATATGCGTTTGCATCTTTGCTTCTTATCCTTGGTTTGGCCTAAGACCGCACCAACGGCATAGTCGCTAGCATCGCACATGATTTCAAACGGCAACGACCAATCCGGGGGTTGGATGATCGGAGCCGAGATGAGTGCTTTCTTAAGGGTTTCGAAAGCATGCATGCACTCATCTGTGAAGTCGAAAGGAACATCCTTGGCTAACAGATTCGTGAGGGGTCTAGAGATTTGAGAAAAATCTTTGATAAATCTTCTATAGAACCTGCATGACCTAGGAAGGCTGGCGGATTCCTTTGGCGTTCAGCGGGGGTGGTAGCTTCGATAATGTCTATCTTAGCTCGTCTACCTCAATCCCCTCTCGGACACTAAGTGTCCAAGAATGATGCCTCCCGGACCATGAAATGACACTTTTCCCAATTAAGCACCGTGGTCCTTTTCTTGGCATCGTTGCAAGACCCTGTCTAAATTCTCCAGACAACTGTCGAAAATCTTACCATAGACAGAGAAATCGTCCATGAAGACCTCCATGATCTCTTCGATCATGTCTGAGAAGATAGAGATCATACACTGCTGGAAAGAAGTAGGTGCATTACACAGCCCAAATGACATTCTACGATATGCATAGGTTACGTATGGGCATGTGAATGTGGTCTTGCTTTGGTCATCGGGGTGGATCGGGATCCGGTGATAGCTAGAATACCCATCAAGGAAACAAAAGAAAGAATTTTTTTAAGCTAACCGTTCCAACATTTCATCAATGAATGGAAGCGGGAAGTGATCTTTCTTAGTTGCCTTGTTAAGTTTTCTATAGTCGATACACATTCTCCACCCCATGACTTGTCTTTGTGGAATGAGTTCGTTCTTTGAGTTCTCAATGACCGTCATTCCTCCTTTTTTAGGGACCACTTGGACCGGGCTAACCTAATCGCTATGTGGTGCGGGATAAATTATCCGGCGAAGAAGTTTGAGAACTTCCTTCTTCATGACTTCACACATCGCATTATTGAGCCTTCTCACGGGGTTCACGCGATGGGGTGCTTGGAAGGGTCAATAGGTATGCAATGTGTGCAAAGTGTTGGGCTTACCCCTTTTAGGTCTTGCAAAGAATACCCAAAGACCGATCTATGCTTCTCTAAGATGGCGATGAGTTGGGACGTCTAGTGGTCACCGAGTTTATCACTAATGATAACCGGGAGTTTGTGCATCACCATTTAGGAAGACATGGCGTAGGCCGGGGCGGGGTTTAAGCTCAAGCGGAGGCCGAAATCGGCTCTTCCTCTTGAGGAAGTTCTATGGTTTCCCCGAGTCGCCCTCTTCTTCTATGAAGAATTGGGCATCAAGTTCTAGGTGCGTCTCGGGGTTATCATAGAGCATGACTCCCATGACCTCCTCGGGGTGTCATGAAATGGGAGAGGTTACGTCATCGAGTTGTTAGCTCGTGTGGATGGAATCGAAAGAATGAATTTCTCCCAAACTTGACATCTAAATCCTCGGATTTTGGTAGATCAAGAATCTTTTCAAGGGATGCCCGATTAGGATGTCAAAATCTTGGACATCAAAAATATGAAAGTCCAAAGAAAATTTGACATCCTTATCTTTGAAGAATTTGGTCATGTATAATCTCTCAGCATTCTAAGGTGGTTCGAGGTGCTGTGCGCAATGCCCATAAGGTACGGGTTATGAAAGGCTCTCCAACGAGGCATTGCGCATAGTTTTTGGACATGATGTTTACACCTACCATAGGGTTATACATGACCTCCACTAATCCCCTTTGATGTCTTGCAATAGAGGGTGTAGAGGGACAAGTTATCCAAATTTCTTCGAGACGATTCTTCCCCTTCTTGCAACCACTCAGTGCTCATGATGGCGGTCAACTCCTTAATGGACTCCTTGAGAAAAAGTTCGTCAAAGGGGTTCCTTAGGATTGACCGGGGGGCTGTGGTTTCTTCCAGCATTAAATAATTCGAGGCTTTACCAAATTCTTACGTAGGATCGGCCTCAAAAAATGGGAGATCTGCGCATGCGGAACCCCTCTTTCTTTGGTTTTTGGTTCGTGAGGGTCTCTCTATGGGTGTATCGGGTGCGGCATCGGCCGAAGAGACTTCCTCTTGGATGCAGCTTGGTTACGCTTTCGGATGGGTTCCGGCGGGGGGTATTCTCAAGAATACGGTTTAGGAGAGCTTCTCCTTCCGGGCTGGGGTTCTATGTGAGAACGACCCTCCGGCGATTGCGTCAAGCGATAGGGGCGATCGCTCTATCCAAGCCTAGCCAAAAATGTTGTAAAAGCACATGGTTTGGGATGGACAGATCTGGGCGGATCACGGTAAGAGTGGAAAAAATGGTCCTAGGGCTGTACCTATGGTTTCACCCTCTATTTGTTGGAAGATGAGTACCTCTTGTCGCGGGGGCCGCGATTACGGATAAAGGATAGAACGCGAGACGAGAATCTATTCCACAGTTCTTCCCATTCTCCATTTACCAACCCTACGTTGTGGGCGTACCATTGTTTCGCTCTCTCAGTGAGAGAGAACGAAAACAGTTTCCATCGCAATGTATCATGTGTCATGCCCGCAATTGTTAGGCACGCACTGGCTCAAACTCCCTTAGGTGATAGTATGGGTTTCATTTTCCAAGCTTTGAAAAGGCTTGGGCTGGAACTCATGGCTATAAAGCCGGGGCGGAGCTCATAACTTGAAGGCGTGATTGGCTTCGAGGATTGGCATGGTTCTAAGAGCTCGCCCTTAGGAGTGGAAAGGGTTTGTAGGGTAGGTTGCTCCATAGGTATAAAAGTGTTTTTTTTGAAGACTACAAGGCACACGGGTCGACTAGGTCCGAAATAAAACAACGACAACCGTCCCCGGCAACGGCGCCCGAAAATGCTTGTTGGTGTTTCTTAGCGAAAGCAACAAAGTCTGCAGCGCCGCGGGGAAAGACCGTTGTAGCACTTCACCCGGTGGTATTCAGGGTATCGTATTTTACTCAGTGTCGGGTGCCAAAATAAATGACACCCTCGACACGACCAATCAAGGAGATAATCCACCTCAGCGTACCATCAAGACAAGCAAACCATCCTAAAGAGATCCCGAGCCTAGGATCTCTGCGGGCGAGGAAACGACTCGCCTGGACCCCCTCTCGGGGGATTGGGGCGATCGCCGGGCGATCCCCCCCGCCAGGCGTACCTCTCGGCATCCATTGCCCGGCAATGGCCGCGACAACAAGGGCGGGTGGGATGTCGTGCGACAAAGTTGAGCACCACGACACCACGGATTCTCTGCGCGGGGGCCCAGCGGTGGTCAAATCCTCTTTGTGGCGCGTCGGCTTGTCGAACACACTGTTAAGTCTTGTTCACACCTTACCGAGCACTATGACAACCACCCCCACCGTAATGTCATCTCACGTGCCCATCCCGGGGGGGTCTCGGATAACATTGCGCAGCCACGACGGCAAACCCTCGGGCGGTCTGCGGCGAGAGTTCGAGGTCACCATCGGTGTACCCCTCGGGCCTTTGTTACTACCCCCTCGGCGCATCCCCCGAGAGAGCAAGGGTCTCGGAGGTCAATGGCCCCTCGGCATAGATCGTGCAGGGATCCATGCTTCTCAAGGAGACACACGAAGATCGAGGAGAAGGGCGACCTCCTTTCCCACGGCGACAACTACGGATGCTCTTTCTCGGCGGCTTCGAGTACAAGGCACCGGCCGGGGCAATTTCCTATGCCTAGAGGACATGTACTTTCTTGGCCCCTCCTTGTGACTATAAAGGGGGCGCATAGAATAGGGCAGGTGAAGTCAAAGCACACGTACGCGCTCGACCTCACACGACATTAGCAATCTAGCCCAATGACATCACGCATACTTGAGACTTGAGGTCCGGCCTCTCTCTCCCCCGACTTGTATTTCCCCTACTCCGAGCACCTCGGTGCGGATACCACCGATCACTCACCTCAAGCGGACTAGGGCCAACGTTGGCTGAACGGTATACATCTTGTGTCATCTCGCACCAACCATTCGGATCTGGGGCGTGCGGCACAATCACTCGTCGGTTAGCCGTACCCCGGTTCAAAACACCCACACTTGGCGTGCGGGGTAGGGGGCTGTCGCCAAGCACTTCTCCCACTCGGCTCACGGATGGGTGGCGGCGACACCATCGCGTCCTCCCTTTGCCCACGGGAATAGTAATCCGGTTCGGGAGCACTGAGTTCAATCGCTCGGCGATGAGCACGACATGGTCCTCCTCCCGGACGGCCCGTGCGGCAACAAAAGGTCCTGCGACCTCGTCGAAGACCCGGGTCCCTAAGCGCCCCGCGATCGCTGGTCCGGCCAGGCAAAGTGGCGGCACGCGCGGCGTGGGTTATTTGTGCAATGCGGCGTCCCACGGCGGCGGCGAGGCGGAACCGGCGCCGGCCTAGAGACCCCTCGCTCAAGGCATCGCCATCATGTCTCTTGACAAGGGGCGGGGCCCAAGCCGCTCCGGCTTCCCGCGGCGCAAAGTCCGGCGTCGGCGCTACCCAAGACCATCGCCCGGCGTTCGTCAACACCGCGGCACACAGCACGGGACCCCTAGAGGGGCGCCCGGGCACAACCATGGAGGCCAATCCACTGGACGGCCCGGCGGCTGTCCTTCTAGCGGCGCCCCGCCTCCTCACGGGACAACGGTTTCGCTTCGGCGGGCTCTAGGACTCGAAGGCCATCGCGGCGGTGTTGGCCACATGGGACTCTTTGCCTCGATGTCCACGGCTCAGACTTCGGCGGCGGCGGCGACACCGATAAGCGGCACCTTCCGCCATGAGTGCTTCCACCTTGAAGGGAACTCTAACGAGGAAAGCGGCGCCGGCGGGGGGTGGCCGCGATGGCTTGCTACACCGCGGCCCGGCTCGGGGCGGGCGGAGCGTCGGCGCGGCGCCCGGGCGGGATGTGCACCTCGCACAACGGAAATGAAGGCCAAGCTCGGCGAAGAAGCGGGCCCACCTTGAGCTGGTCGCCCGGACCCTCGAAGCGGGCGAGTCGCGCGGCGCCGCGGATGGAAGGCGCGCGTGGAGGCTTGCGGGTCCACGGCTAGATCGTCAATGGCGCCAGCGATGATGGACTACCCTCTTCAAAGGGCGAACTAGAACATCGCCCTTTGCTGCCATGATCTTTGCGATAGATGCACGAGCCCTCGACCCCAGGGAGGCGGCGCGGGACGGCGTCACGACACCTGGTCGAACAGGCCGCTGCCCCAGCGGTGGCTTCGACCTCTCGGCGTCACGACCTCTGGCGGGCGCCAACAAGCATCCTCGGCACGGTCGCGAGGCCTCCGTCAACCCCAACTTGAGGAAGAAGCGAGGCAGCTCCGGTCGAAGAGAACCTAACAAAGAGAACTCCGGCGAGGCGGCGAGCACCGATGGAACCGCGCGATGGGGAAGCCGGTGGCTACCACCGCGTCGAGGGAGCGCTACAGGGAGGACCAAAGCCTGTCCCCCACGTCGCGGGAGAAATCCCCAGGCTGCGGGGCCCGTCGTCTTCAGCCCGGGCCCATCCGTAGTGCCCCGTTCCTCCTCGGTTACGGCAACCGGCCAACATTGCCAAATACACCGGGAGACCAAGCCGGAGACTTGGCTCTCCGACTATCGGCGGCACGCCAAACCGGGGAGTGTTGGATGAGGCTGTGATCATTCACAACCTACCCTTGTTCTTATCGGACTCTACGCGAGCTGGCTCGAACAGCTCCCCCCCAACCAGGATCGGGGGCTGGGCGGATCTCGCCGCGGATCTTCACCGCAATTTCCGGGGCACGTATATGCGCTCGGGCAACTCATGGGACTGTGGAGCTGCAAACGGACCCCCGGGCACCGAGACCTGCGCGAGTTCATCCGGCGCTTCTCCAAGCATCGCACCGAAGCTTCCGGCGTCTTTTGACGCGGCCGTCATCAACGCCTTCATCTGCGGGACGACTTGCAAGGAGCTCGTCAAGAAGGGGGCGCAAGACTCCCACTATGGTAAACAAGCTAATGGATATCGCTACTAAGTTTGCTTCGGGGAGAAGAAGCGCCGACGCCATCTTCCCCCGGCCCGCAAGGGCAAGGAGAAGGCGAAGCCGCCTGAGGAACGACCTCCCATGACCCCAAGAAGAAAGGCAAGCCCAAGGCCAACCGGGGGAAACGCGAAGCCAACATAGCCGAGGCTTCGTCGCCGCCGCCCGAAAACAAAAGAGCACGAGGCGGGCGGGGAGTCTTCGACGAGATCTTTGAACAAGCCGTGCATCTTTCACGAGGCCCCCGTGAAAGCACACCCTTGGCGAATCGACATCCTCAAGAAGTACTACTCCAGCCTCCTCCTCTCCACCGACGGCGACAACAAGAGAAGGGCGCCCGAGGAAGATGGGCGAATAGGAAGAAGGGCGATGGCTTCCGAGGGTAGTGGTACTACATGATCTACGGTGGTCCCTGCACCAACCTCCGACCACCAGCCCGGAGGAGCGCGAGCGCCCGCGAGGTTTTATTTCCCCGACTTCTGCGGTGCCCGCCTACCTCGGCGGTCCGAGAAGCCGATCACCTTCGACCGGCGACCACCCGACCGTATCCCATCCCGGGACGGTACCCTCTGTCGTCGACCGATCATCGACAACGCCGGGCTCTCAAAAAGTGCTCATGGATGGTGGGAGCGGCCTCAACATCGCTTTACGCCCGACACCCTCTCACTCACGGGGATCAAGAAGTCACGACTACGATCCGCCATGTCGTCTTTCCACGGCATCGTGCCGGGCAAGCGGTAAGGCCTATCGGACGCATCAACCTTCTGTCTATTTTGGCACCCCCTCGAATTTCGGGAAAGTGACCCTCACCTTCGAGGTGGTGGACTTTGTGGAACTTACCACGCCGTCCTCGGAAGGCCGGCATACGCCAAGTTCATGGCCATCCCCAACTATACGTGCACGAAACTCAAGATGTCGGGACCAAAGGGGATCATCACCCGTCGACCCTCGCACCGGCATGCCTACCTCTGCGACGTCGAGGCCGTTGAGTCTGCAGAGGCTCTCGCCTGGTCAAGGCCCTAGCAGCCGACCTCGACCGCCTCCCGCAGGAGGTCCCCGACCCCAAGCGCCATGCCGAGAGCTTCGAGCCATCCGCGGGAGAGACCAAGCAGATCCCGCTCGACCCCAACACGTCGGACGGCAAGGCGCGACCATCGGCACCGAGCTTGATCCGAAATAGGAAGCGGTGCTCGTTGACTTTCTCACGCGAGTCCCTCGGACATGCTTGGGCATACCAAAGGGATGTCTCATTGACGGTCACTAACGACACATTTTTCCCCGTCAACTTACTACCATAAAGGGAGTAAAACTATACCTTATCATACTCATATACATTTATTACTAACATATTTCCACTTGTAGTGTCCAAATTATTATTGTGCAGATTTATATAAGAAACAAGTGGAAAGTATACCAAAAAGGCCTCCATGGAAAGCGCATTCTGAATAACATCAAGCCCAAGGGAGAAATGGACCAAACACGCGAGAATCGGGCGAGCAAACACCGCCATACAACTTTTCGGGCCCAAAGACGCCCGGCTGCCGAGCCCGGCCGAGCGGGGCCCGGCGGTCTTGCGCGCGCGCACTGGTGCGGCCGCACCCCCTGGCGAGGCGGCTCGGGCCCAGCCGAGGGGCGCGGTTCGTTACCTTCAAAAATCGGCGGCGTTGCGGCGTTGGTTGGTCGGTTTGGTAGTTTTGGAAGGTGTTCCTGTGTCGATTTTGGCTCCTTCCATATGGGGAGGACATTTTCCAATAAGCCCCCTCTCCTCTACCTATAAAAGGAGGCCATCTCCCACCATTGTAACACACACCATTTGGAGCCTCCTCACTTTCCACTCCTCTTCTCCTCTCCTCTCTACTCCTCCACTTCTCTAGTTCTTTTTAGTCTTTAGTAGTATTTGGAGCAAGGCTAAGCTTCATTGGAGAGCTTGTACTTGGGAGAAGGAATATTCGGTATGAATACATTTATGGTTTATCCTCAAGTCTTGATCTCATATGCTTGTGCAATAGAGCTAGAGTATTTACATGTTATATTCTTGACATGTTGTTCTCAACACGATCATGATAGAAGAACTAGACTATAGTTCCTATGTCGTGTTAGTCATCATATAGAACTTAGGGCCTAACCATTCATGCCATGTATTTGAGTAGAGTAAGAGTTGTCTTGAGGTGGCGGTTCGTTTGTGGCTTTCGGGCCTGGTCCATATCTTAGCCCGTCCATCCGTAGGGTGGGGGTCTGCGGGGATATGGGTTGTACCTTAACACGCGGGCATGGTGCCCGGGTAAGCGGAACCTTCGAATATGAGTGCATGCCACGGTTGAGGGGGTAGGCGGCTTGGTCGTGACAAGCCTTGACCGCCCCTTGAAATCCCCCACGTTAAATGTGTCTTTGTAGGAGTTCGTAAATGCCTTCCATTGGGCGGATGCATCGGGAGGTCTCCCCGTCCATCTCACTCTCAGCCTAAAACTCTAGTCATCTATGTTTGCATGATTATTAACTTGTTCTTTGCACAGCTACTTTAGAATGCCTGCTCCCACTTAGGAATATTCTTTATTCTTTATTTTCCTTTTTTTATTCTTGAGGTTGGCCCAAGTGTGTGTCACACTATCTTAAACTATCATGACTTACCCCCAGTATTGAGTATTGGTCAACCGCATAGACATGTTGTCTTGTTCATGCCCCCTGCTAGAGTCCTACACCATGCCTTCCTTTGGGAAAATATAAATAACGATACCCCGAATATCTCCGGGTGAAATGCTACAACGGTATTTCGTGGCTTGCGGACTTGTTACGTAAATGCTACAGAATGCCACCGACATCCCGTGGCGATGGTAGCTGGAATGTAACAATTCCGGTGAAGTCGTTGTGGGAAGTCAACCTTGTGTTTCCGGTGCTCTTGCCTTTTTGGCACTTGCGCTTAGGAAACGCAACAATGTCGCCGAGCACTCCCCGGATATCAAGCCGGGATCAAGGCTGGTAAATCAACGACTCCGCCAGGTTCGACGAGGAGAAGCGCAAGGTCATCGGGGAAGAGGTACGCAAGCTGCTAGAGGCTGGATTCATTAAGGAGGTCTTCCACCCCGAATGGTTAGCCAATCCCGTCTTAGTTAAGAAAAAAGAGTGGGAAGTGGAGGATGTGTGTGGACTACACGGGTTTAAATAAAAGCATGCCCGAAGGTTCCCTACCCTTTGCCTCGGATCAATCGGATTATGGACTCCACCGCGGGGTGCGAGACCCTTTCCTTTCTTGATGCATACTGCGGGTACCATCGGATCAAGATGAAGGAGTCCGACCAGCTGGCGACGTCCTTCATCACCCCTTTCGGCATGTATTGCTACGACCATGCCATTCGACCTCCAAACGTGGCGCTACATACCAGCGGTGTATGCAAGGCGTGTTCGGTGAGCGGATTGGCAAAACCATAGAGGCCTACGTCGGCGATATCGTCGTAAAAACGAACGAGCGTCGACCTCATTGATGATTTGACCATTGCCTTTGATCGCCTTCGCGCTAAGGTAGTGAAGCTCAACCCGAAAAATGCGTATTCGGGGGTCCTCGGGATGCTACTGGGCTTCATCGTCTCAAAGCGCGGTATCGAGGCAAATCGGAAAAAAATCTCCGCCATTACCAACATAGGGGCCATACGGGATGTTAAAGGGGTCCAAAAGTCATGGGCTGCCTCGCGCCCCGAGCCGCTTCATCTCCCCGCCTCGGCGAGAAAGGGCTGCCCCTCGTATCGGCTCCTCAAAAAAACCGAATGCTTCGCCTGCGGACAGCCCGAGGCCGATATGGCACTCAACGGCCTCAAAGGCGGCTGCTCAACGCCCCGATCCTCGTCCCACCAGCGAAAAAGGAACCCTTGCCGATCTACGTGGCGCGACCACCCGGTCGTTAGCGCTGCGGTGATCGTGGAAAGGAAAGAAGGGCCACACTTTGCCCGTGCGAGGCCGGTCTACTTCATCGGCCAAGTACTCTCGAGACCAAGGTACGCTATCCACGGATCTAGAAGCTAATCTCACGCCGTGGTTCTAGCCCGGCGAAAGCTGCGGCACTACTTTGGCGGCCACCCGATTACCATCGCGCCGACCTTCCCCCTCGGAGAGATTCTACATAACCCGGAGGCCTCGGGAGGGTAGCCAAGTGGTCCGTGGATCTCATGGGGGGAAACAATCTCCTTCACGCCTCGGAAGGCGATCAAATCACAAGTCCTAGCCGACTTTATCGCCCTGGACCGACACATAGCCGCCGCCCACTGCGTTTCAGACGAATCTTTGGACCATGTTCTTCGACGGTCGATGAAGGCGGGGCGAGCACGGGCTTGCTCTTCGTTTGCCCCACGGCGTCGACATGAGGTATACGATCCGACTCTATTTCCCAGCTTCAAATAATGTGGCAGAGTCTGAAAAGCGGTCAGCGAGCTACGCGCGCCCTCGAGCTCGGGATCAATCGCCTCGATGTTCGAGGGGACTCCGAACTCATCGTCGACCAAGTTATGAAGTCCTCAAGCTGTCGGGACCCCAAGATGGAGGCATCCGACGGGAGATCCGCCCGTCTCGAAGACAAGTTCCACCGGCTCGAGCTCAAGCACGTGGCGCGAAGATATACGCCGAGGCCGCGGACGAGCTCGCCAAGATTGCGTCGGGATGGACCACGGTCCGCCCGATGTCTTCGCCGAGATCTTTATGCCCCGACCGTCCAGTCACGGTCGCCCGGCGCGCCGGCCCGAAGGCGAAGCAATGCAAGTTGTTGAAGGGTCGCTCCCCGCGACACCGGCATCTGGAGACTGGAGAGTCCATTACCTCAACTGGTTCCGACTAGGCAACCTTTCCCCAGGACCGGTGGAGGCCAGGCGACTCGTGCAACGAGCAAAATCATTCGTTATCATCGGCGAAGCTAGAGAGCTATACAAGAGAAGCTTGATGGGGGTCCTACAGCGATGCATCTCCACCAACGATGGCAAGGAACTATTGGAAGACATCCACTCGGAGGACTACGGTCACCACGCGGCCCCGGGACCCTCGTCGGCAAGGCCTTCGTGCAAGGCTTTTATCGGGCCCATACTGCCGCGGACACCATGGCAATCGTGTGGACATGCAAAGGGTGCCAATTCTACACTCGGCGGACGCACCTCCCGGCCCAGGCTCTTCAGACTATACCGGTCACTTGGCCGTTCGTGGTTTGGTGCCTGGATATGGTCAGGCCTCTGAAGAAAGCTCCTGGGGGCTTCACTCGCCTCCACGTCGCTGTCAACAAGTTCTCCAAGTGGATAGAGGTCCGGCCCGTCACCAACATGAAAGCCGAACAGACGATCCTACTCTTCACCGACATCATCCATCGCTTCAGGGTCCCGAACTCGATCCTCACTGACCACGACACCAACTTCACGGGCACCAAGTTCACGAACTTCTACCGCGGTCACCACATCCGTGTGGACTTTTTAGCCATCGCGCACCCGGGACGAATGGCGGTCGAAAGGGTCGGCGGTATGATTTTTGCATGGGCTGAAGCCTAGGATCTACAACCCGGTGAACCCGGTTTGGAAAAAGGTGGGTGGCGAGCTGCCCTCGGTCATTTGGAGTCTGCGCACAACACCAAGCCGCGCCCGCGGGATTCCACGACCTTCTTCTTCCTGGTTTACGGATCCAAGGCGATCCGCCCGCGGACCTCGACTCTGGCGCACCAAGGGTCACGGGCGTCGGCGAATGTAACAACAACCGGGCGGCGAGGGCGCCCTCGACCAACTTCGAGGAGGCTCGGGATGTCGCCCCATACGCACTCGACAAATACCGGCCGCGACTTCCGCCACTACCATGGCCAACAAGTCCGACCTCGGGAGCCGGGTAGGAGACAAGGTGCTAAACCAAAGGACGGGACAAAGAAAGACCGCCACAAGCTCTGCGGCAGCTCAACAAAACGGGACCTCATGAAGGAATAACGAGAGGTCATAGGCGGGTGTCCGTCCAGCGTAAGTCGCCCCCGTCCCATCAATTCGTCTTGTCGATTCTTGCGCAGGGATATGTACCCGTCACCTCGGGGAGGCGTCGCGGCCACTTTTCCCCTCACCGTCCCGCGTGGGCCCTACGGATGAGGGGTGGCCCCACTACTGCCCCGGGGCTTATGTTAAGGCGATCAACCGGGGCGTACCCCTCGGTTAAAACCCGGGCTCCCGGGCCTCTACGGTCCGAGAGGTTGAAGGTTGGGCCCGTGTGGGTTTCGGCGGCCGCCTCGGGGCACGAGTCGTCGGGCATCGATGGGTGTGTCCGTTACATGGCCCTTTGTGTCCAGAGCCCTAGGGCTCGGGACACCCTTTGGGCGTCAAGGCGGCGGGCGGTCAAGTAAGAGATCCCACCGGGAGGCACTAAGCCCCTCGGGTCCTATCGAATGGATCAGAGACTCCCTTGACACACCCACGCGGCACCTAGTTGGAGCGCGCCGCGAGGCCACGCAGCCAACCCCTATCGAATGGGGCATGGGCCTCCACTTGGATTACCCATTAACGGCTCACGGATCAAGGTAGCCTTGCCCATCGAGGGTAAGTTATCTTGGCCACACCCTCCTTCTCGCAAAAGAGCGGTCAGGGTCGATGTAAAGTCGCGAATACCCCTGATCGGATCCCAGCGCAAGGGCTCGGCGGCTATCACCACAGTAAACCAAAAACCCCTCGATAAGGGGCGGGCTACTAAGGTAAGCAAAGAAAAAAAACCCCCGAGACACCGATCCTCGAGAGCATCCCGTGCGATGCCCCGAATGATGTAAACGTGTACCGATCGGCACAAAGTAAATAAAAGACCCCTGGGAAGTCAAACACTACCCCGGGGCCTCGGGGCTACACCCGTCGGGTGCACTCGCCACGCACCCAACCAATTTTTTTATGTCTACATATCACAAAAGAAATACGCGGGAAAGAACTTCTTTCAAACAAATGATGAGCTAACAGAATAGCTTCTTGTTCATTTACATACCCCTCATACAAAGGGACTCCCAAAGCTCTACAGGAAGAGGAAAAGGAAAAGGAAAAAAGGAGGTGGACACGACTACTAAGGGAACGCCCGTTCCCCGCACACGGAGACACACACGCTCTGCATCCGCTGCGGCGCCCGCGGCTTCCACCTCGAGAAGGGCCACCGCCCTTCCGGGGTGCGCTGTCGCGGCCTCGGGGCGCCTGCTGCCGCTATATCGTCGCCTCTTCCTTCGCGATGATGGTGGTGATGTCGGCGACGCAACCACGGCGTGGCCACACGGTGAGTAGTAGGGAACCTGCCCCCGTACGGCGCGGGGGTTTCTACGAGATGAAATCCCCTCACCTCCGTGTGGTCAACGCCCGGTGTGCGACTCCGACATCGTCAACGCGGATATTGCGGCGCCGTCGTGGAGGCGGCGCGCCGCCCGATGAACCTTGAGGGGCCCTCGGGCGGTCGACCTCCGTGGTGCGTGCTGAAATAAGGAAACACAATGATCAAGAAAAGAGCCGTGGGAAAGAGACATCTTGAGTAAAGAAAGCGAGACACTCACCGATGGCGAGCTCGTCGAGTTGACGGCGGGATGCGCGGGGAGTTCCATCTGCTGCTCCGACGCGTCGATGGAAATGACCGGCGCATCCGTCGCTCCCCCTCGGTGCCTCAAATGATCGTGCGGCTCACGGAAGGAGGGAGGCGATGGAGGGAACTCGCACGAGAATGGGGGCCTCTGCAGCGGCAACGGCCCTTGGCCGCCCGCCGGCGGCGAGACTCCGGACGGGCGAAGCGCCGGCCTCCCGACGAGATCGGGCGGTGGGAAGACGATGGCGCCGCCCGAACCGCCCGGCCTCCATCGGTGGAAGCGAGGGGAGAAAGAAGGCGGCGAAGGAGGGACCATGAACTGCGGGCGAAATATGGAAAGACAACCCGGGCGGCTGCGGCCATTTATAAGGAGGAAACGCGGTGTTTTACCTTCCAGCGGGAAAAAGCGAAGCGATCCGCCACTTGAACACACCTGCGGCGCTCCATGCCTTGAAGCTCGTGCCGCTGCGGAAGCCGCCACATGCACCCCACTACTGGCGTGCGGCGCTGAGCGGACGCCAATGGGAAGAACAACGAAGGGGCCTCTTCTCCACGTAAAGCCCTCGGAAGGATACTTTTGCCCTCCCGATGGCTCGGGGGCTACACCCGGCAGGTGCGCTCGCCACGCACCCCTCGGAATCACCGACGCCGGCCCGAGGAATCGGCGGGGAGCCCTCCCGTCTAAACCTGCGGGGAGGTAACCCCCACCTCCTCGGAGGCTCGGGGGCTCTTGTCGGGTGCCAAAATAAATGACACCCTCGGCGCGACCAATCAAGGAGATAATCCACCTCGGCGTACCATCAAGACAAGCAAACCATCCTAAAGAGATCCCGAACCGGATCTCTGCTGGCGAGAAAGCGGCGACTTCGCCCGACCCTCTCTCGGGGATTGGGGCGGTTAAGCGAGACCGCCCCCGGCGGGCGTACCTCTCGGCGTCCATTGCCCGGCAATGGCCGCGACAACAGAGACGGGCGGGATGTCGCGCGACAAAAGTTGAGCACCACGACACCCGGATTCTCTCACGAGAGGGGCCCCGCGGTGGTCAAATCCTACTATGGCGCCATCGGCTCGTCCGGAACACACTATTAAGTCTTTGTTCACACCTTACGAGCACTTTGTGACAACCACCCCCACCGTAATGTCATCTCACGTGCCCATCCCGGGGTCTCGGATAACTTTGCAACCACGACGGCAAACCCTCGGGCGAGATGCGATGGCGATTCAGGTCACCATCGGTGTACCCCTCGGGCATTACTACCCCACGGCGCATCCCCCCTCGGGAGGGGTCTCGGTCAATGGCCCCTCGGCATAGATCGTTGTTGGTGTTTCTTACGCACCACGAGAGAAATCCGCAAGCGCACGGAAATACCGTTGTAGCACTTCACCGGTGGTAGCGGGGTATCGTATTTTTCACGAGGGGCCGGTCGCGCGGTGGCTTTTCGTGTCTATGTCAACCTAAGGCAAGGGTTTGTTTTCTAAGAGTAGCGAGGTATCTATAGGCTAAGTTTTCCAGGCGGTGATTCCTAAAGTGCATTGTCTACTCACTTCGGGCACCGCCCACGCCCAAAGGGCGGTGTCCGGCAATTAGCTCTCGACACGGCCCGAGCGTGGGGGGATTTCAAAGGACGGACAAGGCTTGTCACGACCAAGCCGCCTACCCCCTCAACCGTGGGATGCACCGCAAAAGGTAGGTGAACGCTAGTCCAAACACCACGTTTGCACTATTGGTCACCGATTCTTGATGTTGGCCAAGGTTCCCGGTCAAAGAGTTCCTCCACCAAGAACTAACGTTAAAACGATCTACCAATCCCAAGTCTACAACAGCTAAGAAATATACGATGGAAATTAAGTAGCTGCAAAATAATCACAAGACTCCTTACCAAAGTGTAAGTAGCTTGCGAGAGGTACAAGCCAGGGGAATGCCCCGGCAAGTCCTACACTCAGTCCTCCTAGGAACAGCGGAACACCCGGGCGAACCGGCAACTCCGGGTAGAAAGAATCAAGCTTCTTTCTAGCCTTTCCCTCTCTCACTCTCTAGAATTGGGAGATAGAATAGAAGAAGTAGAAGAAGAAGAAGATCTAATTCTACTCTCTTGCACAAGTGGACTGGTTTCTCCTTTGAATTTTGTATTGTCCTTTTGAGAGGGAGAGAAGGGATCTATTTATACACAAGGGGAGGGGCCTAAGTGCTAAAAAACACCCAAACCGACCTAGGAAAACCTTCCATGTATGCCAAACCGACCATCCCACGTCGGTTTCACCGGTTTTGGAAGGTAACAAATCGCGCCTCCCGCCGGGCTCGAATCGCCTCGGCCGAGGTGCGGCCGCGCACCGTGGTCTTGTGCGCACCACCCGCCGAGGGGCGGCTTTGGCCCGGGCCGGCGGCTGGGCTTCCTTGCTTTGAAAAGTTGTAAGGTGGATTTGGGCCCGGCCTGGTTTCGACGTTTTTGTTGCGATTTACGTTTGGGCTTGCCATTTGCTCCTTTGGGCCTTTTTTCTATTTGTTGATTTTATTTCTTTTTCTTTGTCTTTTTGGCCCAAAGTGATCATCCATGAGTTTGTACCTGCAAGTCCAAATAAACACCAAAACTTTGGAATATGTTAGTTGAAATTCCTATTTCTAGGTTGTTTTAGTGTTGTGTTGACGGTATTTAATTTGTCGTTGGTTCACCCGTCAACAAACTCCCCCACACTTAGCCCTTTACTCGTCCTCGGTGAAGGCACGAGGACTAAAGTGGTTCAATCTCCAAGATGTGAGCTTGCATACATGTTATTCCAAGCTTTACCTCGCCTTGTGAGCATTTTCCTACCCTTTATTACCTTTCATCGTAGTGGGGCTTTCTAGCTTTTCTCCAAGCCTTGGGTGGTTGCCGGATAGAATGGTTATAACGAGAGGTGCTTATCATTCATCCTTTTGATCATCTTTTTATCCGGGGTTTTATTTAGATAAAATTTTATTTTTTCGAAAGCATGGGCTTTATTGCTATAATAATAATTTTTTTTTTTTTTTTTGGAGAGGTGGGCTCTTTCGCCCTAGACTTTGTCTTTTATTTCCTCTCTTTTCTTTCTCTCCTTTTTTTTAGAGATGTGGGCTCTACTCGCCCTTGGACACTTGCCCATTTTCATCTCATTTCTTCTTCTTTTCTTTTTTTTTTTTTTTTAGAGATGTGGGCTCTACTCGCCCTCGGACACTTGCCCATTTTCATCTCATTATTTTTAGCATAGCCCAAGACATTTCTCTTTTTTAGAAGAATTTATTCCCGGATGTTGATCTCTCTTACGGGCGAAATCATAGCAAGTCCATTTATACCATATCATATTGGGCAACAACTTAGACTAGATAGAGCATATGCAACCCACATGAATCGGGCTTTTTCGGGATAAGTAATTATTTAACAGATACTTGGTATTCTGGCGAGGAATAAAATGTATGCATGCCATGTATCAATTGGTAGATCTGAGAGATGGAGTTTTGTTAACTTGGTTCGGGTTTTAGCACATTTTAAAGAAAATTCAGAAGTCAAATTTTAATTTTAATAAATTGCGTACCTTTGACTTGCGAACCTCCCCCACACTTGTTTTTGTACCTATTTTTATTTTCTTTTTGCACAAGGACAAAAACAAGTGGAGACATAGACAATAGTATATAATAATAAAACTTTATTGAATTCAAATTGGGCGCACACTTGGAAGGAATTACAAAATGATTGGAAGGGAAATATTGAAAATTAAACTAGTGCGCGCCTAATTATTGATAACGAGGTAGAGCGCTTCTACTCAAAGAGATCAATGAGATCCACGAGCGTTCTACCCCCCCATTTCCCTAGCGTGAGTCTGAGTTCCTCATGCAAGCTAACGTGCAGATCTGCAAAGCTTTTTCCTAAGGCGGACATTGCCACTATGCCTTTACGCTAGCCTTGCCTCTAAGGACTTGAATGAAGTTTGAGAGATCTGTGATCTTTTTCTGCACATTCTCAATTTGTAGGGCCTTCACGGGGTATAATGTCATCATCCCCAAAGAATCCTTTTTCGGTTGTCCCACGACTTGAGGTTTGGGAACTTTCTTCCTCCACTCTCCGTTAGGCAATTGTTCTAAGGTATATGGGAAACAAGAATCGCCTTTTTGGAAATAACTGGAGAGGTTCCTTATCACTTCTTCATCATACACTACTGGTTCTTCTATGGGGTTATTCTCCTCGCCGACTACCTTTCTTTTCTTTGGTGTAGGAATTTCGATTTGGAGAAGGTAGGAGGGCTTGGTTTTCTTCGGGGTTTCTCTCTTCTCTAAGTATTTGGAGGGGCGGCTAGGGCTTCGTCCCCTATTGAATGGTACTAGAGCCATAGGAGGTAGAGGGCCTTGCTGCTGTTCTGGACTTAGAAGAAGAGGATTTGAGAAGAGAAGAAGAGCAAGAAGGAGAGGTGTGAGGAAATGGAGAGGAGGAGGGTGGATTTTATAGGCCAAGCACTCCTCTCTATTCTAGCAGGTAGATCTCGCAGAGCGCCCTCACCATAGCAAGTTTTGAGAAAGAGGAAGGAGATGGGCAAAATCTCACCTCGAGAGCGGCGGCCGGGTGCGGGCGCACCGTGGTCTTGTAGCGCACCACCAGTCGTCCCCTCGGTCGAAATTTTGGCCACATTCGTTTCCTCTTAAAAAGTTTCGAATCGGGGTGTGTTGCCCGAGAAACGTTTCCTTTCTTGCTGATCTCTAATTGATCCTCAAATTTAGAATTTGAATTTTATTTTATGCTTTGATTAATTTAGAAAGTTTATATTCTTGGTGTAGCAAATGACCAGCATAAATTAAATATAAAATAAAGAAGATAAATAAGTAAGAACTTTATTTAAAACAAAGTAAAAATATTTAGATAACTTTTTATGTTTTAATTTTTTTTTTAGTTATGATATTTTTAATTATAAAATTATTATTTGATTTTATTTATTATTATATATTTTTTTATATGCTGATCATTAATTCTCAAAGCATAAATCTATTTTATCGAGCTCTTGGTTAAGATCAGTCTTTGGCTCGAAGAAAAGTTTAAGGCGTTGACCATTTACCTTTTGTATCTCACCTACGTCATCTTGAATTGTGATTCTTGGCCGGTGTGGCGATGTATTGATGACGATGTGCGGTCCTTTCCATTTGCTTCTCGGCTTTCCTTCGCGAATAATTTCACCCGGGGAGTTGAATAGGAGTACTTTGTCTCCGTGGTGAATTCTTTGGGTTTTATTCGCCGATCATGCCATCTTTTTGCGCTCTTTGTAGAGCATTGCACCGTGAATGCGCCTTCTCTCGCCATTCTTCTAGTTCGAGATTTGTCTCTGCCGATTCTTTCCGGCGAAGTCGGCGTCCATGTTCCATTTCTTGATGGCCCGGTGAGCTCGATGTTCTAGCTCAAGCGGTAAATGGCGGGTTTTGCCATAAACCCCGTAGTAAGGTGACATGCCGATGGGGGCTTTGTAAGGCTTGTCCGATATGCCCGAGAGAGCATCGGGTAGCTTGTTCTTCCAGCCCTTACCCATCTCGTTGACCGCCTCTTACGCGGGGATGTTCTTGATTTGTTTATTGGAGGTCTCGGCTTGCCCGCTGGTTTCGCGGATGATAGGGGTGGCAATGTTGTGCGAGTGCCTAGCTCTTTCGGGGAATGCCCTGAATGACTTGTCCTTGAAATGCGATCCTCCGTCACTGATTACCATGCGTGGCGTTCCAAAGCGCGGGAAGATGATTTCATGGAACATCTTGCGTGCATGCTTGCCATCGGTTGCTTTCGCGCGGTATTGCCTCTACCCACTTTGACCGCGTAGTCTCTTGCCACCGGGATGTACTGCGCAATCATGGGACTTACGGAATGGCCCCATGTAGTCAATGCCCCACACATCAAATATTTCTATTTGAAGGTTGTAGTGTAGGGGCATTGCATCACGGCTGTGATGTTCCTTTGTCTTCGGCGGTTGTAGCATCTTGATGAATTCTTTGGTGTCGTCGTACATCGTCGGCGGAAGAATCCGCCTTTGCCAAATTTTGGCACGTGTCGCGAAATACTCCCGGATGCGTAGGGGATGCATGACATTTCTCGATGATCTGCATTCCTTCCTCCACAGGTGCGCATCTTCTCGACAAAGCCGTCCGCGCACACCACAATACGGTATGGGTCATCCCATAGGTGCCGCTGCTCTCCATTTGGAGCTTCCGCTTGTTCTCCCGGGTGGTGCGTAACACGCAACCATGTAATTCACAATGTTTGCGTACCATGGGTTGAAGTCGCGACACCTTGAGCAGCATGTCGTCGCGCGGTGTCGTTGATAGGTGGTTCTGCATGTTAGTTACGCATACGCGACAAATGATCCGCGAACTGTATTTTCTACTCCCTTTTTATCTTTTATTTCTATATCAAATTCTTGGAGTAGAAGAATCCGGCCGAATCGAGGCGAGGTTTCGCATCCTTTTTGGTAGAAGGTACTTAAGGGCAGCATGGTGCATTAATAAACGATTATTTTTGCGCCCACTAAGTAGGATCGAAACTTCTCGATAGCAAAGACTACTTGCCGGGGAGCTCTTTTTCTGTTGTGGCATAATTAAGCTGGGCTCTGTCGGAGTTTTGCTAGCATATGCGATGGCGTCTTGCTTTTTGTCCTTGGTTTGACCCAAGACCGCACCAACAAATGAAATCGCTAGCATCGCACATGATTTCAAATGGCAACGACCAATCCGGGGTTGGATGATCGGAGCCGAGATGAGTGCTTTCTTCGGGGTTTCGAAAGCATGCAAGCACTCATCCGTGAAGTCAAAGGGTACATCCTTGGCTAGCGGGGCCGTAAGAGGTCTAGCGATTTGTGAAAAATCTTTGATGAACCTTCTATAAAACCACTGCATGGCCTAGGAAACTCGGATACCTTTGGCGTTCAGGGGCGGTAGCTTCTCGATTACTTCTATTTTAGCTTTGTCTACCTCTATCCCCCTCTCGGACACGAGGTGCCCAAGGACAATGCCTTCTCGGACCATAAAGTGGCACTTTTCCCGATTAAGTACCGGGTCCTTTTCTTGGCATCGCTGCAAGACCCGGTCTAGGTTCTTGAGGGCGGCTTTCAAAGGTTTTACCATAGGCGGAGAAATCGTCCATGAAGACCTCCATGATTTCTTCGATCATGTGCGAGAAGATAGACATCATGCACCGGCTGAAAAGAAGCGGGCGCATTACACAGCCCAAATGACATTCTACGATAGGCATAGGTTCGTATGGGCATGTGGTCTTGCTCTCAGTCATCGGGGTGGATCGGGATCTGGTGGTAGCGAGAATACCCGTCAAGAAAGCGAGAAGAAAGAGTGTTTCGCTAACCGCTCCAACATTTCATCAATAAAGGGCAGCGGGAAGTGATCTTTCTTTGTTTCCTTGTTAAGTTTTCTGTAATCAATACACATTCTCCACCACCGTGACTTATCTTTGTGGAATGAGTTCGTTTTTAAGCGTTCTCAACATTGTCATTCCTCCCTTTTAGGGACCACTTGGTTGGGCTAACCCAATCAACGTGTGGGTGCGGGATAGATAATCCCGGCGTGAAGAAGCTTGAGAACTTCCTTCTTCACGACTTCACGCATCGCATTATTGAGCTGCTTGGCAGGGTTCGCATGATGGGGTCTTGTCGGGGTCAATAGGTATGCGATGTGTGCATAGTGTTGGGCTTACCCCTTTCGGATCTTGAAGGGAATACCCGAAGACCGATCGTGTTTCTCTAAAACGGCTATGAGTGGGTAGTCTCCTGGTCACTAAGTTTATCGCATGATAACCGGTGCTTGTGAATCGCCGTTTAGGAAGACATAGCGTAGGCACGGGGGTAGGGGTTTAAGCTCAAGCGGAGGCCGAGTTAGCTCTTCCTCTTTGGGAAGTTCTATGAGCTCCCCTCGATCGTCCTCTTCCTCAATGAAGAATTGGGCGTCTTTTTTCAAGGTCTGTTTTACGGGTTCTCATATAGCATAACTCCCATGACCTCCTCGGGCGTGTCATACTCGAGGAAAGGTTCCGTTACCGAGTTTTTAGCTCGAGTAACTGGGATAGAAAAACTTTTTCTTCCCCGAGTTTGACATCTAGATCCCCGGATGTGGTAGATCAAGAATCTTTTCAAGGGATGCCCGATTAGGATGTCGAAGTCTTGGATATCAAAAACGCGTGAAAGTCCAAAGACAACTTGACATCCTTATGCGGGGAAAGATTTGTTCATGTATAACCTCACGGCATTCGATGGTAGTTCGTGGTGCTATGCGCAAGGTCCGTCTTTGTGGGGGTCCTAATAGCTTCCTCGACACAAGCTTGTGCAAAGGTTTCGGACATTATGTTTATCCCCACGGTAGGGTTATACATGACTTCCACCAAGCTTCCACGATATCCGCAATGGATTGGTGTAGAGGGGCCACTTATCCGAATTTCTTCGAAGAGGGTCCTTCCTCTCTCAACCATTCCGTGCTCATTATAGGCTGTTAGCTCCTTAATAGACTCACGGAAGAAAGTTTTATCCGAGGGGGCTGTTCGGGGCTAGCCGGGGCTGGTGGTTTCTTCCATTGTTCGTACCGAGGTGTCACCGAATTGATCGATAAGGTCAACCTCGAAGAACGGGAGATCCGTGCACACGGTCTCCTTGTGTTACAGTTCGAGGCGAGGGTCTCTCTATGGGTTTTAACGAGGTTCGGCTTTCGCCGAAGAGACTTCCTCTCGGTTTTACGCTTGGGTTCTACTCGCATGGGTTCTAGCGGAGGGTATTCTCAAGAATACGGTTTAGGAGAGCTTCTCCTTCCGGCTGTGGTTTTATGTGAAAACGACCCTCGGCGGCTAAATCAAGCGGCGAGGCGGTCGCCTGTCCAATCCTAGCCAAAATCTTTGTAAAAGCACGTGGTTTGGTATGGGCAGTGCAGGCCGGATCGTGTAAGCGTGGTAAACCGGTCCCGGGCTGCACCTAAGGTTTCACCCTCTATTTGTCGGAAGTTGAGTATCTCTTGTCGCGGGGCCGCGATTACGGATATCGGGTAGAACGCTACCGCAGAATCTGCTGCGGTTCTTCCCATTCTCCGTTTACCAACCCTACGTTATGGGCGTACCATTGAGTCGCTCTCTCGGTGAGAGAGAACGGAAACAACTTCCACCTCAACGTGTCATGTGTCATGCACTGCAATTGTCGGGCAGCCACGCAGGCTGCTCAAACTCCGTAAGTGATGATAGGGGTTTTCATATTCCGAGCTTTGAAAAGGCTCGGGCCTGAAACTCATGGCTATAAAGCCTGGGCGGAGCTCATACTCGGAAAGCTGTGATTGGCTTAGCGGATTGGCATGGTTCTCTGAGCTCGCCCTTGGGAGCGAATAGGATTTGGATAGTGGGTTGCTCCATGGGTAACGGGAACTCTTTTTGATATTTTTGTTTAAAGGATACTACCGATCCGCGTAGGTTGACTCGGCTCGATATAAAACTTCGACGGCCGTCCCGACAACGGCGGCGAAAATGCTTGTTGGTGTTTCTTACGCACGAGAGAAATCCGCAGCGCCGCGGAAATACCGTTGTAGCACTTCACCCGGTGGTAGCGAGGGTATCGTATTTTCACGAGGGGACGGTCGCGCGGTGGCTTTTCAGGTCTATGTCAACCTAAGGCAAGGGTTTGTTTTCTAAGAGTAGCGAGGTATCTATAGGCTAAGTTTTCTAGGCGGTGATTCCTAAAGTCACATTGTCTACTCACCGGGCACCGGCCCACGCCCAAGGGCGGTGTCAGGCAATTAGCTCTACGACACAGCCCGAGCGTGGGGGGGATTTCAAAGGACGGACAAGGCTTGTCACGACCAAGCCGCTGCTGATAAGTACCCGAAATGATCTCGGTACGAAGGTGGCCTGATCTTCACGGCGGTAGGTTCAAGAACAAAGGATAAGTTCTTTGTGAACAGCGGGTAAGTAGCTTTATACGACAAAGGTTGGATGTGACCAAGCGGACGGGGAGAGAGGCACGAAACCTTGAAGGACTTCGACTCGATCTCCGGCGATCGCAGAACCACAAGCCGGGGACTAATCCACACAATCTGGCGCAGCCGAACGGGCAAGTAGAGCACGCAAGTAGGGGACCTCGGAGAGATCTCTCACAAGCCCAAGAAGAACTCGCAAGAACAAAGGTGTGTAAGATTACACTCAGCAGCTCGGCTGCAATACCATATCAGGTTTCTTCATTCATCCAAAAAAAAAAGTCCCTAAATAGCTTGGAGGCAGGGGATATATATACTAGGAACAACCCTCCTAGTTGGGTATGAAATGAACTTAGAATTTCTGGGGTTACAGGAGGTGAAAGGTCTCCACGAGATGGAAATTCGTGGAGCCCCGCGCGGCTGTTTCTCTTCTGAGCAGTGCTGAGTAATCTGGCTATAACTCCTTCATGGGAAGTCGAAACGATAAGCCGCTTGTTGGGTTGGAAAGTAGACTTCAAGTGTGTTCCAACCATGTATGGCATGGACCCTGACACACTGGAGGATGGTACAGTATTGAATGAGAAGTTGTACCAATATCCTGTCCCGAGTTGGCTGTTGACCTTCTGAGCAGTGTGCACTAATGTGGTCATAACTCTTTGGTGCAAGCCTCAAATGATGTGGCATTGGCTTCATTAGAAAGCTAACTTGATAAGATTTCCAAAATGTCCTCATCCACCTCGAATGCTTTAGGGAATCAAGAGTTATGACTGATTCTTTTGGATGCTTCGTGCTGTCAACAATGTGGTTTGTTGGCTCAGCTTGTGTGTGCATCTTCTCTCCATGGGTCCAGCAGTAGCTCCATCTTGTGTAAACCTTGTCAATACATATGCACAACATTTTAGGTAGTAGAACATTCTCAAATAGTTCAATGTTAAGTTTAGCAAGGAGCAAATTCACCTTCTCGTGTATCTTCTTGACATGTGTTTGTGTAAAGGGCCTACAATTATAATCACTTGTGTTGGATCCTGAATGATCTTCATATGATGAAACATTAGGGGCTGGCATGTCCTCATCATCCTCCCCCTCTTCAGGAAGGAGTCGTCCTCGACTCTAACTCTTGAAACCAAAGAATTGTGCTAGGCCATCAAGTTGTAGTATTGTGACAACATCGTGATCTTTTTCTTCCATTACAGCAAGGTGTTTTAACCTATAATCATATAAACCGAGTAGTAGCCTTGTAGGTGGAAATCTAAATGATCCAAAATTAAGTGTAGCTTTCACCTTGCATTCATGCTTAGAACCATCGGTGAGTGTTGGTGTCCTTGGCATGGTCGCATCATCCTCCCTCCCTTGAAGAAAAGTCGACCTCGACTTTTGGTTTACCGAAAAACAACCTAGACAAAATAGAGGGTGGATGTATATGATAATGCCAATAGCCTTTCACTTTATTTTGTCCATTTGTTCCATTACAATTCATATTCACATTATTTGCTTTTCCACGTTTTAGATATTCTCTCAACCTGGGCAAACCGGCAAATAACTTTGAAGATGGAAGCACAAAAATTTCTTTCAAGCCAATCATTTGATTCACATTATCATATTTCATCTTTACAAGGTCACACGTATCAAAAGATAAGAGAGAAACATTCTTGCCTTTCATTTTGCACGATTGAGAGACGTGTTTGTCAAAATCATTGATTCCTAATGAGGTTGGAAAAATTTTGGGTGCATTAATGGAGCATGTATGTAGAGGATTTCTTTCTTTTGATAAATCATATGGACATGTGAAGGACTGTTTTGGTTCTGTACAGAAGTCACTAAACATACTTTTCATCTCAAATTCAAAACAATATGTCTCCCAAGAGTCATTGCAATGTCTATCTATCTTCAAACCAACAAAGTTGTCACAAGTTATAAAAATAGCACAAACTTTACTTGCATCATGATGTTTGATCAAATTGAATTTGAACTTACAACCATAGGGAGTATTCAAAGATTTCATGGATGTTATCTCAAAAATGTTCTCAAGTATATTATTCATCTCAACACATTTATCGAATATGACATAGAAAACACATTTAGTAAGAGACATTTTGCCAAAAGAATTCATCATGAGTATATATTTTCACATTATCAGATTTATTTGCATGTAAAATATCAGAGATATGAGTGTAAAGTATCATGTATATGAACCACATCAAACCATAGAAAAGATCATGTATGATTGAACATTTGTTTTCAACTTGCAAAATTTTAGCATAGGAATGACCATGTGACTCTACCAAATCAGCACAACTATCATGGTCAATTTCATTTTGAAACAAGTGCTTCATCACAATACATATGCACATATGCACAACATTTTAGGTAGTAGAACATTCTCAAATAGTTCAATGTTAAGTTTAGCAAGGAGCAAATTCACCTTCTCGTGTATCTTCTTGACATGTGTTTGTGTAAAGGGCCTACAATTATAATCACTTGTGTTGGATCTGAATGATCTTCATATGATGAAACATTAGGGGCTGGCATGTCCTCATCACCTACCCCCTCAACCGTGGGATGCACCGCAAAAGGTAGGTGAACGCTAGTCCAAACACCACGTTTGCACTATTGGTCCGCAGTTCTTGATGTTGGCCAAGGTTCCCCGGTCAAAGAGTTCCTCCACCAAGAACTAACGTTAAAGCGATCTACCAATCCCGCAAGTCTACAACAGCTAAGAAATATACGATGGAAATTAAGTAGCTGCAAGATAATCACAAGACTCCTTACCAAAGTGTAAGTAGCTTGCAGAGGTACAAGCGGGAGATGCCGGCAAGTCGGCACTCCGTCCTCCTAGGAACCGCAGCGGAACACCGAGGGGCGAACCGGCAACTCCGGGTAGAAAGAATCAAGCTTCTTTCTAGCCTTTCCCTCTCTCACTCTCTAGAATTGGGAGATAGAATAGAAGAAGTAGAAGAAGAAGAAGATCTAATTCTACTCTCTTGCACAAGTGGACTGGTTTCTCCTTTGAATTTTGTATTGTCCTTTTGAGAGGGAGAGAAGGGATCTATTTATACACAAGGGGGAGGGGCCTAAGTGCTAAAAAACACCCAAACCGACCTAGGAAAACCTTCCATGTATGCCAAACCGACCATCCCACGTCGGTTTCACCAGTTTTGGAAGGTAACAAATCGCCTCCCCCGGCTGGGCTCGAACAGCCTCGGCCAGTGCGGCCGCACCTGTGGTGGTGTGGCGCAAGACTGCCGGGGCCGACCCTGGCCGGGCTTCGGCGGCTGGGCTTCCTTGCTTTGAAAAGTTGTAAGGTGGATTTGGACCCGGCTTTGGTTTCGGCGTTTTGTTCTGCGATTTACGTTTGGGCTTGCCATTTGCTCTTTGGGCCTTTTTCTATTTGTTGATTTTATTTCTTTTTCTTTGTCTTTTTGGCCCAAAGTGATCATCCATGAGTTTGTACCTGCAAGTCAAATAAACACCAAAACTTTGGAATATGTTAGTTGAAATTCCTATTTCTAGGTTGTTTTGGTGTTGTGTTGTGATATTTAATTTGTCGTTGGTTACCGTCAACAATCGTGCCGGGGTCCACGCTTCTCAAAGGAGACACACAAGATCCGGAAAAAGGGCGGCCTCCTTTCCATGACGACAACTACGGATGCTCTTTCTCGAAGCTCGAGTACAAGGCACCGGCCGGAGGGCAATTTCCTACGCCTACGGGACATGTACTCGCCGCCCCCTTGTGACTATAAAAGGGGTGCCCGGGCATAGAATAGGGCGGGTGAAGTTGAAGCACACGTACACGCTCTAACCTCACACAACATTAGCAATCTAGCCCAACGACATCACGCACGCTGAGACTTGAGGTCCCGGCCTCTCCTTCGCCCGACTTGTATTTCCCCTACTCACGAGCACCTCGGTGCGGATACACGATCACTCACCTCAAGCTGGACTAGGGCCGGCGTTGGCTGAACCGGTATACATCTTGTGTCATCTCGCACCAACCATCTAGATCACGGGGCCGCGCGGCAAATCACTCGTCGGTTAGCCGTACCCTTGGTTCAAAACACCGACACTCGAGGGACGGTTGTGTAGAGGGCTTCTTGATCAATGTCTACCCTAGGCAAGGTTAAGCTTCTAAGAGGAATGAGGTATCTTTATGGGTGACACTTTTAGGCGGGGATCACTTTCGTCATTTATCTCCTTACTTGAACGCACCGGCCACGCCCAAAGGGCGGTGTCCGGCAATTCTTGTGCCACACCCGAACGTGGGGGATTACAAAGGACGGACAAGGTTGTCCGCGACCCGGCCGCCTACCCCTTGTTGGCGTTTCTTAACGTCGCGAGAAGAATCATAGCGTCTGGGAATTGTCGTTGTAGCTTTCACCGGAAATATTTAGGGTATCGTATTTTCCACGAGGAACGGAGGTATTCTCTCTAACTAGTTCGCCCAAGGACACACAAGGCCAAAGATGGGGAGGATTATCGAGAAGGATTCGTACACCTTTATGGTCTATGGATAGCCTCGCTTTAGAGCTACTTGTTCACTTCACGCAGGCAATCGCCCAAACTTGATGGAGACCGGCATTTAGCACTGCGCCACACCGAGCGTGGGGGTATTACAAGGGACGGACAAAGGCATCCTACAACCCGACCGCCTACCCCCTCAACCATGGGATGCGCCACAAAGATAGGCAACCCCTAGCCTAGACACCAACCACGTCTACACTAGTGATTATCACTCTAGCGTGTTAACAAGGCTTACCCGTCCCCGGGGTCCTTCTACTAGAGCGCCGCCCCGAAGGAACGACTATCAATCCCGCAAACAAGTAGATAAAGTTTGGATAAACATAAGACAATAAAGGTTATCAGAACCAAGGATGCTTACTTAGCCAAGATCCCGTGAAGGAGCCAAGCACGAATCCACCGAGGTACAAGTCCGAGGAGATACCGACAAGTCCGGCACTTCTCCGCTCCCGGCCCTCACATCTCTCCTCCACCGATCTCTCTACTACTTAGGTAGGGCCTAGACCCATTGGATTGAGGTAGAAGAGTAGGGGAGAGCTCTCAAGAAGGAGAGGGAGAGACTCTTGCCCTTGGAATGGTGTGTGTTACAAGTGAGGATTGCCCATCTATTTATAGGACCTTCACCATGGGATCCTATCTTGGCTAAGCCATTTGGTACTAATCCGCATCGTCTTCTAGGCAAGGAAACACCACCACCCGGACTTTTCGGTCGAGATGGGCCGCCGGGGCGAAGATGGGCCGTTTTGGCCTCAGCGAGGGTGCGGCCGCACCCTAAGGTGCGCGTGCACCAATATTATCTCCGTTTGGGCTGAAACTTTGCATGATCATGTGGGCCTCGGAGTTAGCTTCGTTTTGAGTATTCGTTCGCTGAAATCCGATTTCGTATGAGAAAGTTATGCCCAAAACATTGAACCCATGTCCTGCGGCCCGTTTATCATTTCATGTTGGATTCGGGCCTCGACCTCTTGGGCTTGTGTTTGGATATTGATATTTTATGGGATTTTCTGCTCTCTTCTCCTTGCTTTGCTTATGTCCATTTAGGGCCTTGTTATCTTTTATATGTTTTCCTTTGCTTTTGACCCAAAATGTATATGTTTCCAACATTACCCTGCAAAACAAGTGAAGTACCAAAACTTTTGGAAATGGTTAGCTCAAATCCCTATTGCTATTATGTTTTGGTAGATTAATACTAATGTTGACGGTATAAAATATGTAGTTAACGACCGTCAACACCCCTCAACCGTGGGATGCGCCACAAAAGATAGGCAACCACTAGTCCAAACACCACGTTTGCACCAATGATTATTACTCTAGTGTGATATCAAGGCTAACCCGTCCCCGGGGTCCTTCTACTAGAGCACCGCCAAAGATGACTATCAATCCTGCAAGATTATAACGGCTAAGATAATGTACTTGAAAGTGATAAACCGAAAGAGGAACACAATCTGTCTTACCAAAGCGTAAGTAGATTGTAGAGGTACAAGCGGGCGGGTACCGACAAGTCCAAACTCCGACCTCCTAGGAACCGCAAAAACACCGGGGCACTCAGGCAACTCCGGGTAGAAGGAACCAAGCTTCCTTCTAGCTTTCCCCTCTCTCACTCTCTAGAATTAGAATAGGGGTAGAGGTAGAAGACTCTCTCTCTCTTGCTTCTCTTGTGCTTGTAGCTCCTTGAGGTGTGTTATGAGAGAGGGAGAGAGTGGGGGTATTTATACAAGGAGGAGAGGGACCTAAGTGCTAAATGTACCCTAAACCTAACCATGTCCAGGCGTCCACGTTCACTGAACCGGGCCACGCACCACCACATTGCCCTCCAAGTGAGTTAATGAACCGCCACGCCGAAGTTGGGCTCAAACCGCCTTAGCTAGGGATGCGGGCGCACTGCTGGGCTTGGCTCGGGCCGGGTCTTGGCGGGCCGTCGTAATTGCCTTGAAAAGTTGTGGTGCGGTGTGGGCTCGGCCCAATTCTGATGTGTTGGTCCGTTTCTCCCCTTGGGCTTGTTATCTTCAGAATACGCTTTCTAGGGAGCGCCTTTGGGTCGTATTTCCACCTGTATTTGTATAATTTCTGCTAGATAATATTTGGGACACTACAAGTGGATTATGTTAATAGTAAATGTATATGTATGTAGTAAGGTATAGTTTCAACCCCTTTTTGGTAGAATGTTGACAGTAAAAATATATCGTTAGTGACCGTCAACACCAACCACAGCAAGTGTATTCCTTGTGCACGTGTGTTAGCATTTTTCATAGCATTTTCCAAGGGTTAGAAGATAGCACACTAGATCCTAAATGCATTGACATGAATGTTAGACCTAGTGGCACATGATGATCGAAGTTTCTGAAGTATTTCCCCTCTTAATAGTTCGGCTATCGATCCTAAATCACTCACATCCTCTATGGTGTCTTGAGTGCAAAACAAAATGGCCCTATAGTTATACCATTGCCTTGAGCCCATTTTATTTTCTCTTTCTTGTTTTCCAAAGTCAAGCACTTGATCATCTTTTGGATCAACACCATGCATCCACCATGACCGCCATGCTTCACAACTTGGCTAGGATTCATCGATACTAGATAACACTTAAGCATAGAGATTAGTCCTAGGGTTTCATCAATTAACCAAAACCAAACTAGAGATTTCAATCTTCCCCTTTTTGGTAATTGATGACAACCCTCATAAAGATTTTACGATAAAGTTTTTGGAACATGTCATGTTTGTCCAAGCATTTTTCTCATGATTATAGGATTGGACAATCATCACAAATTCAGTTTTGGTAGCATTAGCTCCCCCTACATATGTGCCTAGAGTTTGGATATAAGACTTGCACATATGCATGAATATTGAAATTGAGGGTGAGCAATGTTACCAAAATGATGCTAAGGTGTAAGAAATGGACCTTTGAAGCGTGATACCAATTGGAGTTGCCATTTATACCATATATAGCACCATGAATAACTAAACATTTCATCAAAACTCAAATGTCTAGCTATTTTCTATGCATGCTAGTTGTTCAACCATCATTCATTTTACCACTAGCATACATCACACAAGCATGTATATTGAAATTTAAATACATGTGCAATGAGCAAGTCGTATGTAAATGCACAAACAAGTGCAACAAATTGCTTATGAGCTTGCTCCCCCCTACTTGTGTGCTTAGGAAAAAAAAAATTATCCCTCTCTATCTTTATTCTCTCAATCTTTATGACTAATCTCTCCCCCTTTGTCAACAATTTCCATAAAAGGTATGATCAAGTTCTTTTGATTTGGGAAAGATTAGTTTTCAAATTTGGTTCAATTTAGATAGCGACAACTATTTAATTCGGTTTGAGCCAAAGACAAGCTTTTTCACACACCGCATGAAAGGGTTATCTTGCCTATGTTCAATTGAACATTTGACAATATATCCAAATTCAATACTTGAGTTTGGAAGCTCACAAGCATGTCATATGCCATCACTAGATCATACAAGACATAGAAGCAATAGTGATGCCATACATACATAAAATTCATTGATTTCCATGAATGCTTCTTAAAGAACCATAAGATATGTCTATATGTTCTAACCGGTCCTTAGGTAAATATGAATGACATGACAAACAATTATACCTTGGCATTTCTTGAAGGAGAGGCATGTCATATATGTGGGGTGCATTCAACTCATGTTTGAGAAATCAAGAATGTTCAATTCATTTCTAAGCTTGCAAAATCTCTTCTCATCAAGTGGCTTGGTAAAGATATTGGCTAGTTGATCATCGCCCAATTGGTTCAATTAAAATATCACCCTTTTATTGATGATCCCTTATGAAGTGATGCCTAATATCAATGTGCTTTATTCTTGTATCTTTGGACCGGGTTTTGAGTCATCTTGATTGCTCTTTCGTTGTCACAAAACAATGCCACATGGTTGAAGTTGAACCCAAAATTCAAGGTTGATCTCATCCAAAGCAATTGTGCACAATAACTATCGGCACTAATATATTCGAACTTTGGCAAAGTAGAGAGTGCCACACTTGTTTGCTTCTTTGATAACCATGACATAAGAGATCTTCCAAAGGAATTGACAAGTGCCACTAGTGCTTCTTCTATTGATCTTGCAACCCCCATAATTGGAGTCCGAATATCCAATAAGCTCAAAATTTGACTCCTTAGGATACCATAGTCCAACATCTTGTGTATGCTTCAAATACCTCAATATTCTCTTTGTTGCCTTGAGATGACTCTTTCTAGGTGAGGCTTGATATCTTGCACACATGCACACACTAAACATCACATCGGGCCTTGATGCGGTCACATAGAGTAAACTTTCAATCATAGACCGATATAGCTTTTGATCTACCATATTGCCACTTTCATCACTATCCAAGTGTCCACTTGTACCCATAGGTGCAGTGATGCCCTTTGCATCTTTCATTCCAAACTTCTTGATCATGTCCCTTATGTACTTGCCTTGACTCACAAATGTGGCATTCTTCAATTGCTTGATTTGAAGACCAAGGAAGTAATTAAGTTCACCAAGCATGGACATCTCAAACTCTTTTGACATCATATTGCCAAACTCTTCACAATATTCTTGATTTGTTGATCCAAATATGATATCGTCCACATATATTTGCAAGACAAACAAATCTTTGCCAATTTACTTAGTGAAGAGAGTAGTATCAACCTTTCCTATCTTGAACCCTTTAGAGAGAAAGAAATCCCTTAACCTCTCATACCATGCTCTAGGTGCTTGCTTGAAGCCATATAATGCCTTCTTCAACTTGTACACATGGTTGGTTTTGTGAAAATCTTCAAAACCGGAGGTTGCTCTACATAGACAAGCTCATTGATATATCCATTGAGAAATGCACTTTTCACATCCATTTGATAGAGCTTGATATCATGGGCACATGCATAGGCTAATAGAATTCTTATTGCCTCTAATCTTGCAACCTAGAAGCATAAGTTTCACCAAAGTCAAGACCCTCTACTTGAGTGTAACCTTGAGCAACTAGTCTTGCTTTGTTCCTCACTATAATGCCATCTTAATCTTGTTTGTTTTTGAATACCCATTTGGTTCCAACAACATTGTAGTTGGTCGGCCTTTCTACCAATTCCCAAACTTCATTTCTATCAAAGTTGTTTAGCTCCTCTTGCATTGCCATAACCCATTCTTCATGTTTCATGGCTTCATCTATCTTTGTTGGCTCTTCTTGTGACACAAATGCAAAGTGCTCATAAAATGATGCTAGCCTTGATCTTGTTTGCACACCACTAGCAATATCACCAATAATTTGATCAATTAGATGATCTCTAGCAATATGAGATGGTTGGAGTATTAGGACTTGAGTGCTTGAGCTTGGTTGATCATTTGACTTGTTCTCATTAGATGATGTACTAGCCCCTTATTGATCTTGTACTTGAGAACCACTAGCTTGTGCCCTTCTTCAATATATAGCACTTGCAACCAACACTCTAAAATATGAAATATTTGGCTTTCTTCCATTCAACATCTCATATGGAGCCTTGCCCATTAATAGATGACAATACAATCTATTTATGTAGTGGCAAGCGGTGTTGATTGCTTCGGCCCAAAAGGATTGACTCACATCATATTCACTTAGCATTGATCTTGCCATATCAAGTAGAGTCCTATTCTTCCTCTCAACAAGGCCATTTGATTGAGGAGTGTACTTGGCGAAATTGATGCCCAATGCCATAACTATCACAAAGCTCATCAATTCTTGTATTCTTGAATTCACTACCATTGTCACTTCTAACTTTCTTGATAGTGATATCATATTCATTGTGGCACCTCTTCATGAATGACTTGAATATATCATGCATATCACTTTTATCACACAAAAAGAATACCCATGTGTATCTAGTGAAATCATCAACTATCACAAATCCATACTTGTTGCCTCCAATGCTAGTGTATGCGGTTAGATCAAATCGATCAACATGAATCAACTCAAATGGCTTGCAAGTACTCATGATGCTTTTCTTTGGATGAGTGTTGCCTACTTGCTTGCCCGGCTTGACATGCACTACATAGCTTATCATTTTCAAATTCCACATCTTTCAAGCCTCAAACAAGATCATGCTTTTAAAAGTTTGTTCAATTGTTTCATTCCAACATAACCAAGCCTTCTATGCCATAACCAACACATACTAGACTTTGTGATCAAACAAGTACTCAATTGAGCTTCATTGGTATTGAAATCAACAAGATAGAGGTTCTCATATCTAAATCCGTTAAATATGCTAGATCTATCAAGACTAACAACCTTAACATCATCAATTCCAAATATGGACTTAAATCGAAGATGACACAATTGAGCAACCGATAGCAAATTAAAGTTCAAGCTCTCAACTAGCAACACATTGGATATGATCTTGTCATTGGATATTGCAATCTTACCAAGACCAGCTACCTTGTCTTTGGTATTATCACCATATGTGATTTCCACGACCCTTTTGATCAATTGTATCAATTGATTCAAACATTCTTGATTGCCGGTCATATGTTGAGTGTACCCACTATCAAGAATACAATGCCTTCCTCCGGCTTTATAATTTATCTACAAACAAATCAATAAGATTTAGGTACCCATCTTTGCTTGGGTCCTTGGAGGTTAACTACCACATGACTTTGGCACCCAAATAGCCATCTTCTTTGGGCCAACAATGGGAGTACCAATGAATTTTGCCTTCACACTCTTCTCACCCTTGGTAAGCATATAACATGAATCAAAACAAATAGATGAAACATTTGCATTCTTCTTGTTCATGTTCATTTTAGTACAATTATGCTCTAGGTGCCCAACTTGCTTGCATCTTTTATAAAACCGACCATTGCTCTTCACAAAGCTAGGCTTTGGAGTTGCAAAGGCCGCCTTGCCCTTCTTGGGGTTGTGGCCTAATCCCCCTTTGTTGAGAGAAAACCTTTGGCTACCCAAGTACTTAAGCAAGCGGGCCTCACCACCATAGGCTTTGCCTAAAGGCATGAGCAAGCTCATCCACCTCTCTCTTGAGAGTCTCATTCTCAACCATTAGTGATGCATCACAAGTGAAATCATCACTAGTAGTAGAGACGGAGTGGGTGGTGGTGGATGAAGAGCTACAAGAAGGGTTAGTGGTTTGCACAATGATAGGTTTACAAAATGATTCATCAATTATATCACAAGTGATACCAACATTGCATGATGTAACAACCACTTCCTTGTTATGTTCCTCTAATAGCAATGAGTGAGCTTTTTCAATCTTTGCATGAGCCAAGTTTAGTTCCTCATGGTCTTCCTTTACACACTCATGAGAAGCACTAAGCTCACTAAGTTGTTCAAGAGCTTTTACCTCCTTGATCAACTCCTTACACTATTGCTCTTAGACATGGCAATATCTTGTGTTTGTTGGATAATGTCAAATAATTGGTCTCTAGATGGTTCATCATTTTTCATTATCACTATCACTAGCACAAGATACATTATCATCATTATCATCATCACTCTCATCATATTGTACCTTGGTGTGTTTTTCCATGAGGCAAGTAGAGGATGGACCAAATAGAGATGGCTTCTTGTAACTTGCAAATGTAGCCAATGCCTTCCCTTGAGTGTTATCATCTTCATCATCGAAGGAGGCATCACTATCCCAAGTCACAACATAAGCACCATCTTTGCCTTTCTTGAAGGTCATCTTGTTTTCCTTCTTGCCTTTCTTCCCATTCTTGTAGGCCTTCTCCTTGTCCTTCTTCTTGATTGGACGATCTACAATCATATGATCCCACTATCACACTCAAGCATAGCAAAGGAGTCTCCTTGTTCTTGTAATCATTTCTTCTTCCCCTTGAA
>JADLZK010012082.1:0-243409 GCA_015847255.1 Hyparrhenia diplandra | reverse complement strand
AGTTGCATTTCCAGCCAATCCGGTTCGAAATGCCATACGAAAGCTAGGGTCCACGTCGTATCAAGACGCATGGATGGTTGCTGCTGCAAACTTCCAAAAGCCGAGCACTACCCTGAGTGTATATACAATCGCAATCAGTGGTAATTACAAATCCAACACGTCGAGAAACGTAAGAAACTGCGAGAAAGGCCATCTTGCCGACCATCAATCTTGGGGCATCTCAAGGCTCAGGTTTGTTAGACTTCCTTGTCATTAGAGGTTTGAGTCATCGGAGACTGCACGAAACGGAATACTGCTGTCAGGGATATGCAAGAAAAAGTTGTGAAACAGGAAAAATGCTTTGTGTGTATTTTGCTCACTCCCTATGGGCTACATGAATCGTCAAGCAATAAAAAGATTTTGCCAGTGCAATGGCTACCTTGTTTGTGTAAACCCTTACAGTAGTAGCATGCACAGAATTCTCCAAATGGCTTAGCTGAGGAACAGGAATGAAAGACTTTCCCACGAACGCCAGCGTGCCAGCTGCAAGAGCAACCAGAAGACAATGATCAGGTACAATTGAGGGTGGGGAAGGAACATCTAGAATGTTATTACTACAAAGCATCGCACCAGTATATAGTAAGTAATACATGAAACCAGAAGAAAGCATGTCACATGATTCTGCCAAAGAGCTACTCTATTTCATTAGCAAGAATAAGAGAGATCTTTTACCTGGAAGAGAGCAGAGCCTATCGATACTAACCACAGCTGCCAGCTTGGCTTTACTGTTGAGGAGCAAAAACTCTGCCAAGGGAACCTCGACGGCAGTAAAGCCTAAGCATAAACAGGAACAAAATATGTGAGCACAGTACACCTAAGAATCAATTTATCTTAGTTAAGAAAGGGAAATCCCGCTTCACAGAGATTCTACCTGGGAGTATAACTGTTAGTGCTATGATGCCGATGAAGAGGTGATTCCCGAAATGTCCTTGAATATATTGAGCTCACATCTGGTTTACGTGAGTGAATCTCGTTGAACACCTAATAAGAAGACAAAATGTGATGTCAAGGACACTATGCATTTTGTTGAATTGGGTCACAATAGACAAAAAGGAAGAAACTTCTTTTCTAAGTGAAAGGTAAAACGCAAGAACCTGGCAGAGAACAAAAGTAGTATTGATTTGAATATGAGAGGTATTTTTCACTTTATCAGCATGTGCTCTATCATCATTTTTCAACTCGCAAGAGAGCTTACTCCCTTGAAGGCTGAGAGAGAAGGGAGGAGTGAAACTTGGAAACAAAAGCCGAACAGAACAAATCAAGCGTTTAGTGCAGGAAGATCTCATATTAAGAAACACAAAATAGCCGCATATGAAGCATACCATGATAATCAAGTTTCTCCACATGATATTTATGTTATCAGCGGCTCCCTGGAAAAGGTGGTAAGAAACCATTTTAGCACTTCGCTAACACAAATATATTTTGACACTTCAATAGCAACATGTAGCAGAGTAAAATGCTGCATAAATTCTGATGCAACTGAAAATGATCAAGCAACTCAAATTATCCACAATCTTATATTGACGCTTAATTTATTGCAAAACTTCCTCTAACCACAAAAATGTAGGACAATTTAAGTTTGTCACAAGTCACGTTTTAAACTTTTGATATCAATCAATAATTAAAATTTCACATAGATTGGCAACACAAGACTGATTGATGGTAACGTGATCCATCATGAAAAATACTTTCTGTCTATTTGGAATTTGTACTTTTATGCAGATATTGCTGATTATTGTATCAGCCATGTCAATGCTCGATGTCCCAGCGGATTTGCTGATCAGGAGAAAAGTAGGTAGTGATACAATTACTGAACAACATATTCAGTTTAAAACAATGCAAGACATTGGTGATGCAGACGACTGCCATGTCCATACCAAGATGGTAGACGAGCAAATATAGCACATGCACAAGAACAAACCTTCTCCCTATTGGGGGTCTCTCCATAAGATGGTCTGTAGGTGAAGTTCTGTCAGCCAATGCAAGGGCACCAGAGTGTCCATAATTAGGTTAACCCACAGCAACTGTATCAGCCAAAGGGAGCAAAAATCAGAATTTTACGCAGCACTACAGAGACTACAGCGCCAGTAATCAGATCTTTTTAGAAATACTATCTGGACATGCACAGAAATAGAAGAAAACTCTTAAGCTATGGTATGCGGTTCTACAAATTAAAATGAAGATATAATGCAACTTCCAATAGATCTCCAGTGTAAATACATATACCATAATAGAAAACAATCTGAGCTCAAACCCGAACAGCATTCAGCGCGCACGCTTTCCAGTAACTGACGCGGCAGTCAAGCTACATTTATGATCAGAGCTGCGCGACATTGACCAAGTATAGTTGGAACTGTATAAACTTCCTGTATGTTTGCATACGCTGAACGACCCTATCCGACAACCTGAAGCCAGAGCAAACAACATGAACTACAGTAGCAGAAGACTAACAAAGAAAAGATAAATACAGCTGGCACATACCCTCACGACTGATGCAAAATTGTCATCCAAGATAATAATAATCATCAGAACTCTCCTTGGCAACTTCAGTCCTCCTGGATGCCTAATGCTAAACCAATATCTGCCTGCAAGTTTCAGAGTCACGTTTAAGCTATTACACAAACATGTTTCTTGAACATCTATGGAAATATGCATGTTTAAATTACATATTAGGAACTTGAAGAAAGTTCATGTGTTCAAAATGAGGACTGGTTTCAAAAGTAAAAATATTAGAAATTTCATAGGGACTCAGTAGTCCACAAACAAACATGAAGTAGCACGGGCATCATTTGTCTGCCATCTCCAGTATTAACAGCAACGACGCGTGACCTCTTGCCCTCAGTGCCTTAACAAGTAAAAGTTTATCATTTGGTAGAAGCCTTCCCATCACCTGTAGCCATTATTAGAGAATACTTCAACCCAAATACAAAAGTGGATAGTACATATGCATATGCAATGCGTAAGAAACACAAATTGGTAGAAAGTCTTGTTTGAATTTATATAACAACTGTAGGGAGCAGAGCAAAATAGATAGGTAGGCAAAAACAAATTTCCTGATAGTTTAGCATGGTTGTATCTCGTATGTCATGAGCAGGTAGCTAGGTACAGACAGATTAAGGGATTTAAGGTTCCACATCTTGATACATGAACTAACTCCCCAAATCTTGGACACACACAATTATGTATTGGGTCGTGCATGTAAATTAAGGGATTGCCTGCCGGTTTAGAGCCTAGACAGCTTATGCACTACTAATAACTGAATGACAGCAGCGAGTTTTCATAGTGCTACTTTAGGTCATTTTCAAAGTTTTCATCAAATATTTTATCTCTCAAGTCAATAATCTGCATATAAGCAATGTCACAAAACGCATGAGCAGCAAAACATGCTTGTTGCCACAATATTTCACCGGGGTCATTTGGTTACGCACTCAGTGTATATTATTTCTGTTACGTGGCTTGTGGATATAGGTGCTGAGAGGGACCCGAGGGAGCCAGGGAGGGAGAGGAAAGGGAACTTACAATAGTTTATATATACTAACCACATATACAATAGGTATCATAACAATGGTGCAGTGTTAGGGAAAAATGCGAGGATAATAAACATACAGAGATCAGCAGCTTCCCTCCCTTTTCTAAGTCTGACAACACCCGGAATGTTTTTCCTTCCAATGGCGGCAAAAGAGCTCCGGCATATTGGGATCATCAAGTATCCCGGTGACGCCAGGGGCAATGGTTCTTGTGCAGCTCTGAAGATTATCACCAGTAATCATGTGCACCTAACAATTTAAATAAATAAAAGTGATGACTGAGAATAACTTTCAGCGTAAAGCATCTCCAGACCGAAGCGAAAGTGCATGGATTATGGAAGATAACATAAATGGCGATCTGTCCCTTCTGGATGCATCTAGTGTAAAAGCGACACAGAAACATGATAGTATTGAGTACCTTAATGCCAGCTGCCTGACGCAAACGAACAGAATCACCGAACTCCTGGGCGGGCAGGGATCCTGCATCAGTTAGCACAGATGTACATATTGCTCAGTGAGCGATGATGGCTAACAGGAGGCAGCGACACTGTTAGAAAGTAAATAGTGTACCATATTTTGCTGTATATAAGAAAGAAGGAAATAACAGCAAAAGCAAACACATCGAGTCTCATATCCTGTGGTTAAGAGCACATCCTTCATCAAGATCATCTAAGACGACAGACATATCTAGGATACAAGATACTGCCTGCATTGGCAGCAAACAGCTGCTATAGTACTTTTGTAATCATTCAACTTCGCGAGTAGTTCTAGTTGGTTGGTTCCCAGGTGCGTTTGGAACCAACCGCTTACGCTCACGAGAGTGCGATCGCCGGGGACGGATTTCACGCGACTCCTCATTTTTCTTTCTTAATCACCACCTACTTCCTCCTAGAGCTGGGCTCATTTTAAAGCTGCCCTTTCAATCCACCAAATAGTTTATACGAGACCAAATACTGACAAATTCGGTGAAAGAAGAAACTGATAAAACAGATCCGAAATTCATATCATCGGGTCACACTGAGCTCTAAGGCATAATAACAGGTTTTAATTCTATTTATACAGGAAATAAGCTCAAAATTAGACAGATAATAACAAATACTTCTACAGTAATGTGGAACAAATACTACTGAAACATAGCATTAGCACATAAAAGGGAGAGATGGAGGCGCGCATCTCATCCAAGAATATTTCCAAAATTAGCAGCCATCAAAAACTCCTCAAATGTCGCGGTACCTTTTATTCTTACAATTCCAAAGCATAATCAGGTTATCTTCAGGCAGCTTTCCACTCTTCCCTGTGATCTTCGTCTGGAACATCATCCATCTCATGAGTTCTTATAGGCAAAGCGCCAACACAGCCGGAGGCTAGTAGCAGCCATATCTTCAATGAATTTCTTGAATTCAGCAACCTGAAAATATCAATAACCCTAAGACCATACTGCACAAATAGAAAAGAACAGACATGAGGATTCCCTAAAAATGATATACCTTTTTCTGGAGTCGTCGAATGCTTCGAACCATCAGTGTCAACCCAGCTGGTGCACGTAATCCAAAAATACTTGCAGCTGCTCCTTTTTCCAGTGTATATGGACCTCAGAGCCACCCTTCAAACGAGAAGTGATTAGACATTGAAATATTCAAAAATGCCAAATTGACACACTTTTAACCACAGGAGACACTGGTGAAGGAACACATCTGTTTATATCACTCTTTTGTGTTTCATCTTTTTGGTCTCAGAACCCAGCGAGGTCGAGGGTTTTCTTTTCTAGAACCAGCGGAGAGTTTTCCATGATTGCTGAAAACAAGATCTGAGCGATCATGTGTACCGTAGGTAACAATATAATTATCTGTTTTAGGGAACCTTGCTAGGTGGAAACACAAAATGCTAAGTGTTTCGAAACAGTACGAAGGTTTTTGAACAATTAAGAGCCATTAGATGAGTGTAGCGAGATACCAAAGGCCAACATGCATGCACTCATATCCACCCATGTGTGGTAGGGTAAAAAGAGAAGGATGTGCACAAACATTGCTGAGCTCAAATCATAGCAACGCAGAGTCTTCAAAGACATCACACAACATCTTCAGCGTCTGCGAGATGGCAATTCAAATTACCGAAATGCGCACGCGCCTTACGCCTCCGCTCTTTTCTCTGAGTTGAAAGGAAATACGCGAAGAATAGATGACTTTGATCTCGTTTCACTGAATTTCCATACCCAGCTGTAGAAAATGTGAGCGACCATGATTAGCGATAGCAAAGAGATTAACATGTATATAGAAGGATCTAGGCTGGCAGACTACTATATAAAGGGACTTTTTGCACCTTTAGGCCCTAAGACAGTATAGCCTTTTTCTCTGTAGGTGAACGCCACCTCCGCTTTCTTGACCCTCACCTGCTTGAGAAACAATAAATTGAACTTGAGAACTAGACACAAATCTCCTCTTGAAAAGATCACAACATTGGGATGCATGTCAATAAATCCACTGGCAAGGATGCACCTTTTATCTAACCGCACGGATGGTGATGGCGACATAGAGGATCACTACTAAGCTATATCGTTTTACTAAAAACTCTGAAATTTTCACTTATGCAACGCATATGCTTTTCTCTTTCTCCATGAATGGAGATGACGCTACTAACCCCAGGCTCAAATATTATGCTTCCAAGAAGTGTTCAGTGCAATTCCTTCCAGAATCAGCGATGTCACATCAGCGAGATAACATCTGAGCATCATCAGGTGAGTCCATCTTCTTCCACAAATATACCTCAACAACATTATCTTAAAATCAAACAAGGAAGAAAGAAAAATTTAAAAATCAGGGCCAAGCGGATTTAACAAACACAGAACTGTCTGAAACATGTGCGTCGGTATGCAGTAAAGTGAATAAAACACATGCACCTGATTTAAAGTCAAGGAACCAGTCTGTGTCACTGCAGATTGTTGTGGCATAGAACCCATCGCGTTCACATGCAGAAAGCCTTCCTCACCTATATTCCATAGGAAGTGAGGTGTGCATAACACGCATCAATGTGGGATCAAGTAGCATACCACCAAGGTATACAGATCCATGCAAACATGTACCAGGAGCATTGTCCTTCATCATTTTGCGCGATTGAGAAAGCAAGCCTGACATAAAAGCATGTTGAGTGGCAGGTAGCCGAAAGAGCTAGCAGAAAATAACATACAAACCATGCTTACGCCAGTGTGACAGCTTAATGGTAGTCCTTCTGGAACTGCCATGACCACAATGGTGACCGCATTTACACCTCGCTAACATGGTGAGATCTAGAAAACTGTAAACACTAAAGCATTATGCATAAACATGAGAACAGAATACCTGCAGCTACCGGTAAATATTCTAACTACTCCACGCGTATGCGCCTGGCCAACACCCATCTTCCCTTTCACATATTGCACGAGATCCATCAGGATTATAAAGTATTTCCAGTGAAGTACCTACAAGAAAACAGGGTGATACAGATTGATGTAGATAAACAAAAGTAGACAGTTAAGTATAAAGAGAGCAATTTTACCTCGGCCCAAAAGTACAACCAAAAGTACAACCAGAACTTTAGCAAGGGCAACTGAGAAAGCCCAACCATTCCAATGAAAGTAGCGTACACTATTCAAAGCGAACCTTCACCAGAACCAAGCAAAAAGCCACGTAGCGAAAAAGTCCGGTAAACCGCTGCGTAAAAGCTGGCAGCGATCCACAGCAAACAAAGCCTGAAGTGGCAAACAAGTCTCTTCTCACCAATCTTCAGATATGCTTGCCATTAGCAATCTATTCGGTAAGTTGATTCCAGCAGCAGTTACCTGGACATTACAACAGTAGGGTTCAGTTGATAAATGCTCTACACTATTCCAATCACTACTAGTGATTAAAGAGGAAATAGGCATTGCGAAAAGTATGATACTGGAAAAGTAGCGACACTAAAAGCTGAAGCCTGCAAGCTGCAACAAAGAAGTAATCCTATTATTTTCATGTACCTTTATCCACTATTTTCTTCTACACATCTATTATTATGTCGAATCGGCCAACTTAAGTTTTATTAAAAGCATTCATCAAGACAAATCTAAGCACTACAATTTTCATGTCATAATCTAAAATCTTAAAACTGGAAGCTGCACTTTCAGATGTTTGACTGGATCCGTCCAGAAAGTAATTGTAGGTGGTATGTGGATACAGAAAAACTCACTCAGCATTGTGCCATAGCCATCGCGGCAACTTTGCAACCCTGGACATAGAAATGCGACTTCTGATCTTTTGTGGCACCTTCAAATAACCCCCATGTGGGCCAGAAGTTAGGGTCATCAGATGCTTGTAACGCATGTGCTACTTCCAGCAGGCATA
Source organism: Hyparrhenia diplandra (assembly GCA_015847255.1). Lineage (NCBI taxonomy): Eukaryota > Viridiplantae > Streptophyta > Magnoliopsida > Poales > Poaceae > Hyparrhenia > Hyparrhenia diplandra. The sequence continues at coordinate 235,491 of JADLZK010012082.1, read as the reverse complement.
TTGGAGTAATCCTACAATTTTACTTTCTCCCGCTCATGGCTAGAATCAATCTGTCGAGCGGTGGCCACTTGCGACAAAGTGATACCATCTCTTGCGACCTGGCAAAAGAGATTGCTTAGAAAGTACTAGAAATTGAGCAGACACATGAGACTCCATGAGGCTCGGCGCTTACCTGGTCACCAATTTTGAGTGGAACAACTATCTCCAACAACCAAAATCACATATTGATACCATGATTCAGCCTTCCACCTCCTAACAACCTGAATGATTTGTAACGTTATTTTGGATCAACAAAAAGCAGACCGAGTAGCGAATTGATGCACCTCTAATCCTCACCTCCAAGCGAATGTTCTGTTTTTCTTCATTCAGATTTTTGGAATTGCAGTGATCGCTTATGAGTCGCGTGATAGCTGTGTACATGTAAACAACAGCCACTAGATTTTGAGCAGCTAAACATGTCTACAAACCAGAATAAAAGCGTAGTATTGGCACCAAAAGAGTAGAAAGAGGAGGTTTTATGACGAAGTTTCAGTCATAGTGGCACACCCTCTAACAAATACAACTAGAAGAACAGCAAAGGCAATGCTCGCATCCATACCACCAGCCTTCTTTTTATGCCCTAATGTCAACATATTCCAATTGTAAAATAAAAGCAAAAGAGATGAGCAATGTAACCAATGGTAAGCATTTAAGGACAGATATAAGGAAATATGATGAAATCTGCACACATGCATGCACCAGAAACTAGATGAAGCTGGATATAGTTGAAATAGGATACTCAAACAGCAAAAAGAGGAGAACAAAACAACTCATTCAGCTAGACAAGACACGCTGCCAATTTTGCACAGTTAAGTCAGCAACGACACTAGCAGATGTGAGTTTCCTTAAAAGAACTACAGATGTGATGTTTTCCACCTCTGTTGCTTGTTAAGCCCGGCCGGCAGTGAAACAGCAGCAGCAACCATGAGGACGGACTACGCGTCAGGTCTCTACAAAAGCGTACACGACGTAAAGCCTAAATAATGCGATGTATAGTCAGCAGGGGTGACTAAATCCAGACAAAGGAAATGTATTATATCATAAAAAGGAATCCCTTTAGCATACCAAAAAGTTTCTTCCTTTTCTTACGAGGATAAGTGCGTTTGATCCAAAATGCATCCTTGCCATCAAATCACAGAGTCATCTCCACTAATCCCCTCTCTGTATCGGGTTTTAGCATATGCGCTACACGAGAAACCCAAGCGGAGGAAATTTTAAGGTTGAAACTCACATGCAAGTAGTGAGGTAAATGATTAGCTGACACCAGGATGCTTACCTCCGTCGGTATTGCTGCAGACCAGAGTAATTGTGATCCCTTGCGTCAGTGCTGTAAAGCTGGTCTTCTTTGATTCCGCTACGTGTGCAGCTCATCAGCGCTTGGTACCTACTGCAGAAGACGTTGAAAACATATTAAAAGAATTGCAACTTAGAGCATATCTTTCGAGGTTTTTACTACACATTGAATAGGATCACGTGCACAACACATAGCACGCTGCAAAGAGCAAAGCATGTTCCTAGTCTCCATCAGACATGTAAATGTTTATTCCTGTGACCTTTCATACATGGCCCAATGGAGCTCTGGGGAACATGTGTCACGCCATAGCGGTATACAGGACTATACATTTACATGTCTAATACTATCATGTCCATGATCCTCCTCTAGAATGCATTGTCACATCAAACCACAAGGACAAAGGGGATATGTAGCAGTTGGACAGCTTACAGGTATTGCTAAGACCAGTACAACAGAGTTCGACCCCTAGCAAAGTAGGAAGCCGAGGCCACATTGAAATCAACCTCTTCAAGACTCGAACGATGGATTCGGCCAGCCTCTTGCTGAAACAGCGGCCTGCATAACAAAAATATAGACATGAGCTAATACAAAAGGTAAACTTAAGGAATGGTGATTGGTGAGACATTGTTTCTAGTGGAGATACCCTTACTCAAGAAAACGTATGCTTTTCAAAGCACGGATTTTTCTCCTGAGATTTCACCTCCATTTTGTTTCCTCCGCTCCAGGAATCAGGGAGTGTACCTAAAGCGCCTTGATGCATTCCGCACAAAGGGCCAGCTTTGCTGCAATAACAAGAGATTAGAACAAAGTCATATCAAAAGAACCCATGTACCGAGCTCGACCACTCTGGTAGACGTTTGAGATATTTTAGGAAAAGAAAACTCAAGTATACGATACACTTCGCAACCAGTACCCCAGCATCTTGGAGCAGCTGTTTAGACATGTCCGAAGCTGCGTAACTAACCAGATAATAATCCAATAGGCAGCATCTCCCGGAGCTAGGCGCAGCAGCACTGCCTTTGCGCCAACACTCCCCAAGTACCCCCAATACCTTAGGACAACCGTTTAGACATGTCTGCAAGGCGTAATAAATCGAATCCAGATAATCGTCTTTACAGTTTGACACACATCACGATATCTCGCAGACTACTATAACCCAGGCAGATAGAGTATAAGGAACCAAACATAGCGAGAGCTGACCCAGGGTCCACTACACCGATCACAACTAGCGAGTGGCAATGCTGAACAAAAATTCCCTTGCAAAACAAAATCCAACGGCAATGCGGATGTAGCAGAGCAATGTGATGTAAACAGAAACAATGTGATGTAAAGACGCTGATGCGAAACCAGATCACAGTCGGTGTGCGGATCGTGGTTTTGTAAATACTAAAACCCTTCTATATCCGCCATTAGGGGCAAGTCAATAGGTGACCGCCCTCGGTGGAAAATTCATCCAACGGCTTAAGCACGCCAGCGCGAGCAGCAGCCAATATCCCCTTCCCCATGCTTACCCTCCCACTTCGCCCATGAGGCTCTCGAGGGACGTGCGCCCTTGGCGGGAGGCCTGAAACGTCCGAAGTCGCCGCCGAAGCTCACCCGCGCTGCTGCTGCCGCCGCCGCCGCCGCCGCCGCTGGCTCCGCCGCCGCGCCAGCCCGCCGCCCGGACGACGGGGACCCCATCCTGGCACGCGCTGGCTGGCGAGAGAGGCGCCGACGATAAAACACTGGAACCCAGGAGCCGCCGCGGAGCTACCGCGTCCGCTGGTTTTATGGAATCTTTGGCACCGCGCAGCCTCAACCGAGAGAGCAGCAGTTCCGGAGTGGGTATTTTGCTAATTTTTAAACCTTGAGCCTCGGTACGTGTCCACTGTCCAACAGGCGACGCTACGGAGTACAGTATGCCGCTCCAGGTGCCTCCGATCGGAGATTGGCATTTTTGACTGAAAGTGCCCGTGGAGCGAGCGCACGAACGCAGTGCTAAGCCCGCCCCTAGATTCTCTCGCTAGGTGCCAGCAACGACCGATGAACAATGATGTCCACGGTCACGAGTACGGGATCATTGGAGCAAATAGTACTCCTAAATCCGTTTTTATGCGCCCTCTTACGCGAGTACGTAATGTGCTAAACTCAACCAATCGAGATAATCAATTACAGCTTCCCGTTTCCTCGTCTGATTTGGTACTGAAAGTACCTACTACAGCTTGCGGCCTCGTTTTCTCGACGCTGACCGCCGCGGTCCGCAGCAAAAATAGAAAATTCCAAATAGAAATGGGGCGACACGATTCCAGTTCCTTCAGGTTCATGCCGGCATCGATCACGGCCCATGGGCCTGCTGTCGAGGCACCGGCCGGTTGATCATGTCCATCAATGGTATCGAAATCGATCCATCCCAAACCGCGCTATTTATTTTCCGAAACATCGAAGATACGCACCGTTTCTGGCCCATGAATCAGGTGTTGTTTTCAAACTTCCTTAATTTAACCTTTAGCCCATCCATGATTCAAAACATTTATCCATCACTGAATAAAATGAACAAAACCAAAGACCTTAACGAAACGAGGAGCATTAACCGATCCAGAGGAAAACCAAAGATCATGGGTTTCAGCCTGGAGTGGTAATCGAGACAGCAATATGAGCCCGAGGCACACAAAATCGATAGCCTAGATTTGTTGTTTACACCAGGCAGAGCACCAAGCACACAAAAATCGATGGTCTAGATTTGTTGTCTAGACCAGGCAAGCAAGTTTGCCAAGGTCCCAAGCAAACAAACCCTGTATATCATGGGGGTTTTGCTCCCAAAGTGATGAGCGACTGGCAATACGAATACTAGCTAGTAGCTCGGTCATCAATGCTCCTGTAGGCTACACAGTCTGGTCAGCATGCATCCACACACTTACTTTGCACTATAACGCGGTCGATCTCTTTTAAATTGGTGGCCAGGTTCGTTCACTCGATAAACATCAGCCGGCACGGTCAAGCATCAGCAGTTGGTTGGCCGGAGTGAACCTTGGGCCGGCCCCAATGTTGGATCCCTTTTACGTACGTCGTCGTGCAAATCAGAGGTCCTGCTGCTTCATCTCATCTCATCTTCTTCTCTTGAGGCCAGGACGTACTACACCGAGATACGCGCGTGTGTCGTTCGTTGCCGTGCTGCTATCACTGTGCTGTGCTGCTGGAAAATATATGTGCTGCGGCCGAACGCAACACAGCTGATGACAGCAGCGTCCGTGTCCGGAGGGAAACATCTGAAATTCTGAATCGGATACGCGCAAATAGAGGCAGCGATGGATGGTCCATCCGCCCGCCCGCAGCCGGCTGCTTTGCCGCCCCTGTGGAATATGCCTCGGCAATACGGATCGATCGCCATTTGAACCCGGCTGTTTACAGATAGATAATCGCGCTTTACATGTCCCAGCCTGCATGCAGAGAAAGACTGACAGAGTGCCGTATCATCACGTGAGATCCACGTGCCTACGGCTTACTACGAAGGAGTAATGTCTCCCAACCATCTTGCTGACTACCGGTCGACTCGACACGCACGACAGACCATGTCTCTGCAAAGTACAGTTATTATTGCTACTACTGCTACAATTTACAAGAAGCTACAATCACTGATGATTAGCTAGTACTACCGTCATAAAGAACACATATTTCGACATTAGTCTTCAGCTCATCGAGATCGAAACAACATCACCTAGCTAAGCTGGCTTACACTCTACCCCCTACCTTGCAACTTCCAGATCGGTCGACGGAGATCCAGCTGCCGGAGCCGGAGCCTCAGTGGCCCGCCGCCGCCGGCGGCGAGACTCGTGGAGGTGAATCTTGATGGCAGCTTTTGAGGCTAGCCGTAGAGGGTGACGAGGCGGCGGAGGCACTTGCTGCAGGAGTACTTGCGCTTGCTCTTGACGCACAGCGGCAGGCCCAGGATGCGCCGCTCGCTCTCCACGTCGACGGCTACCACGGCGCCGCCGCAGCGCGGGCACGCCCCCGGGCGCCTTGTGCGTGCCCACCACCCCGCTCCTTCTCCGCGCCGCACAGCACCCGCATCGCGCCCATCGCCGCCATTAATTTCTTCCCTTTGCTAGTTTCTTTCTTTCTTGCTCCCCACCAAAGAAACAGAGCGGAGTCAGAGGAGAGGATCCGAGGGAGGGAAGACGACGACGGGTTTATCCGGTGGTGGTGGTGGTGGGCTCTCCCTCTGCATATATACTAGAGCGGACAAGGCGGCGCAGAGGACCAAGCGCGTGCTCGCTCGCTCCTGTCTGCTGTTGCCGCCGCCTGATTTTGAGCAGGTGTGGAGGTGTTGGATTGGGTTTCTACTTGGCGGCGGATGGCATGGTGTGGCCGACACAGACGGACATACAGTCCGCGGACGGCTAGAGCTGCTACAGCACTCCCGCGTGGTTTTGGTGTTTTTATTTTAAAATTTTAAAAAATATAAGGCGGTTGACGAAATTTCGAGGAAGCAACCGTTAGCCGAATAAGGGGTGCGGGTTTTTAAGTATTTTTTATTTAGTGGTAAATTAAGGTCTCGAGCTACACATGTAACACACAGCGTGCACATATATGTTTTTCCAGTTTTTTGAAGGACGGCCGGCCTGTTTATAGTTGAGTCACGGTCACAAGCAAGTACAAAATTGTACTTGAAATGGGTAATATTCTAGTCGTGTTTTTTGGTGAGTAGTATTACTAATGTATGTGCTTCTTTGTACTTTCAAGGTTACTCCAATATAGATTGTAGGGTATCTATATTTTCTCAAGAAAAGAAAAGAAAATGTATACTGTTTGCAAGCTACATGGCCTCGACATATTATTTATTAGCGAGAAGAGATGACTAGGTTCGTTTAATAACAATTGGCGGAAGGCATCCAGGTTTTGTTATCCATCCAAACCTCATATGAGAAAAAAAAAAATTTAGATGTGTCTACGCTGTCTTTGTATTATAGCTTACGTTTTATCTTTATAGTAGTCTTCGGGTTTTGTTATCCATCCCTCACCTGGGAAAGAAAATAGAAGTGTCTCACGCTTCCTTTGTATTATAGCTCACGTTTTATCTTTTATAGTAGCCTCCGGGTTTGTTATCCACCCCTCACCCTGGGGAAAGAAAATAGAAGTGTCTCCCGCTGACTTTGTACCAGTAGCTCACGCTTTTATGTTTATAGTAGCCTCCGGGTTTTGTTATCCATCCAACCTCCCTTGAGGAAAAAAAAAAAAAAATAGAAGTGTTCCAGCTGGCTTTGTATGTAGCTCACGTTTTATCTGTATAGTCTCTAGCATTTGTTTTCCCACCCTAAAAGCAAAACTTCTTGCTGCCTTCCAATTTTGTCGTCGACACGAACCTCCCACATTAATTCATGCCCTCATTGTGCCTCTATCATCTAATGGCTGTCTTCTATGTACCACCACGACAGACGGTGTCGCAATCTTCGTTTGCACATAAATTAGCAAAGTCTATCAAAGCTCCCCTAGTATCATTAGAAACATTGGTAATAATAACCTAGCAATGTAACAATAATAATCTGCCAAGTGCTTGATCATCATTTTTGTAGTACTTCTTCTTTTTCTTCCCATTTTGCCTTCTTTATTAGTGATACCATTTGTTATTTCTGGTGTTCACCTATAGTTTATTAATCTGAGTTTAGCTTTGGCCTCGGATCCCCCGGTTTGGAATTCCTTGTGTGACGCGGGTAATTACTTTGTATGAATGGATGATGCATCTGCCTTGACTCGATCGATCTAAGACGTGCATATATCTCTCGATCTCGTGTGTATTTTTTTTTTTAAAAAAAAACACACACACACAAATGCACTACTTCATTCTATTAGGACATACACATTGCCATCACAATGCAACAACGTGCACGCGTTCCATTTCTATTTCTTCATTTTTCAGGAAATATTGAAAACTTGTTTTTGTATAGTTTTGCACGCCGCTTGCGATAAAATAAACTCTGGTCGTCCCTCACACGATGCGACCAAACGTGCCCACACGCACCCTGGCTTATCCATATATGCATGCCTACCTGTCTTGATTTTTTGAACCGCCTACTGTCTATGACTTTATAAGAAAATCAAGTGCGAATTGCCGCCTATTCCTCATTGTTTTTTTTTAAAGAGCGAAATGTGCCTATCTCACCACGCAATGGGATGCATTACATTAGCGCTCCAACAACCAATAATGCAAATATTCTTTCTTGAACAACATAATAATCCGCGCCATGCATTGCAGTGTGTTTAGTTCCTAGTCACATCATTAAAATTAGCGCTCCAACAACCAATAATGCAAATATTAAAAAAACTTTCTTGAACAACATAATAGGATAATATTTACCACTAACAAACGAACGCGTCTTCTGAGCGCGCTCACAGCTTGTGGCCCGTGGAGAGATTTCCTGAAATAAATTTACACGAACACGTTTTTCTCGACTTTATATCTCATTATATAATACTGTGCGTCAGTAGAGTATGGGCACGTGCTAGCTGACGGCGTCCATGTGCATCGTCCGGCATCCCTGTGGCCGTGCTGTACCTGCTGTAACCGCCGTCCGGCGCCGGCGGGCGTCACCGTCACCGAGATACGCCAACAATAACCGTACTGTGTGGATCGCTGTGGATCGCCGGCCGATCGTTGTTGAAGGTTCGAGGGGACCCAACCCAACCCAACTAACGGAACGGACTACCCCATACTACTAGTACGCCGGACGGTATACTGTAGCATGGCGCTGCTGCTGACTGGTTCTGGTGGATATGGTTTCCATCTGGCATGAAACTGACACGACGAAACGCAGGTCACGCATGACGTCACGGGAGGGACGAATTAAAGGGAGCTGTAGTAAAGCTAAGCCCCACCAGTAGGTCCAGTACATACTGTTTACGCCTTGTGACCGTCGACGACGACCGCGTCGTAAAAAGTGCACCGCACCGCACGCTTTGGCGCCGCCGTTTTCACTTTCACCGTTGGCCGGGAAGGTGCCAGTACTGCCCACTTGCATTGGACTGACGCCTGACGGTGACTTTGGTAACGATCAGTATAGTGGCATCGTCGTCGTAATCACCCGCGAGAATGAAGTAATACTTATCCCTACTAGCGCACACAGACGCCGTTTTCATTTCTTCGATCCGTTGCTTGCATTGTGCGTTTACCTGCTGGTACTGACGTGCATGTATGTAGTACAGAGAGACCCGTGAACCCGATCGACCCTATGAACTTTTTCGCTTTTGATGTGTACTGCTAGATAATGTGACTGTGACCGCACGTGTCAAACGTCAAGCAAACGTAACCCCGCACGGTAGATTCACTATAAGATGATGCTACGTGATAATCTCCTCTGTGTGTGCAGCTGTGTGTGACAACTGACAAGTTAGCCAGGGCGCATCTTGACTTGTTGGAGAAAACCCGTCTCATGACTTCTTTTTCTCTGCGTGGCAATCTCCAGCTGGTAGCTTTATTTCCTTCCAGTCTCTCCTTGTGTCGTGAGTCGTGACAGAGAGTTACCGGGATGGGAACTTCCAAAGTTGACAAATATAGCAGCCGCCCGCGCGCCCGCAGTTGCTTGCGAGTTCTTAACATTATCCTCAATCCTAGCTCATCCAGGTCCAGGCCGTGCGTGCATGTCCAATCGATCAGTGAACCAGGATAAGTTGTTTACCCGCTGATCATCTCCACTGCTCGTATCATCAGCATCTGTGAAAACTGCCTGCAGCCGCCGCCGGGCACGCGTTCACTGCACCTCTAATTCAACGGTCCTTTTGTTCTACGAAACACGCTTTAAATGGTCGTGCTTCCTTTCCATATCGTCGTGTAGTATCTTTTTGGCGGCGCGACTCCAGAGTACGTCCTGGCGGCCGGACATTCCATTCCGTCAGACACAGCGTGCGCGCATGGAAACTTCTCAGGTCAACCCACGCGTATACTCCAGAGGTACTGTGACGGTCCGACGGAACGGAATCTACTCTGAATATACTCTACTCCACTCCATGCGCGCACGCTGTGACGGAACGTGGGTGTAATTCAGAGCACCTGGCGCCCATGATCTTTTCCAGACTGTTCTACAGCATGCGCGCGCAGGATTTGGCCTCCCAGCATGCACACCTCTCAAGCACTGTAGCACAGCAAATTTGAGTCCCCAAAAAACTCAGCAGCCTGTTCACCGACGGAGCATGAATTGGGCAATCAAATTAATTTGCTCTATGGTGGGTGATGATGTTGTGTTAACTAGTGCATACTTAAGCAAGGTCGGAAGTTGTCAGGTACAAAGAAAGACGGAGCATGCATGTGATGGACTCATGAGTTGTTATTGTTTGCTGGAGTACTAGATGTGAAAAGATGTAGTATACATCACAAGATATATATAGTTGAGCAGCTTACGTGATGAATGTGAGGGGGACTGGTGAATCTGGCATGTTTGGGGAAAAAAAAAAAAAACACGTCAAATCAAAGGGAATAAAGAGAGGAGAAGAATATTTAAACAAGAGAACAAGCACTCATGGACTAGGGCTTGATTAGGAAGGACTCAAGGATTCCTGAGCTCACAGCCTTTTAACATTTTCAAACTTAATTTAAAACCTTTTGGAATTTATCTAAAATTTTATTTTAGAAACTATTTGAATTTTTTTTTTGAAAAACAAACTTCTTGTTTATTTTAAAACTTTATTTTGGAAACAAACAAAAACCTATCGAGCTAAAACGAACTTCATAAATTTGTTGTTCACAAAAAAAATGCAAAGGCATGAGTGCAACAAACACATCAAATTAAATGATAAGTATTTGAAAAATAATCACATTTTCCATTGTTTAAAGTTATAAGCATAATTATATATTGGGAAATTTTATAAAGTTTCATGAACCATTTATTTTATTTTGTGTTTCTACTCAACCTAAAATAGAAAATGTGGGGTCTGACATCTATATTTGCCTAGCTACTTTCACATTGCCATACGCTACAACCCGAGATTACGAGTAGAAAAGTCCAGTGTCTCATCATCTACCTAGCGAATCAATCCGCAGCTCCATCCCTGCTTTGCTTCTACTATTCTTACACTTTGTCAATCCACGTCGTGCCTCTGGACGATGGCGGACAAGCGGCGCCTGATCACGCTGAGGGCACAATGTGGGAGGCGTTTCATTGGAGGCAGTACCATGCAGAAACACGTGGAGTGGGACTAGATCCCACAGCAGGTCTACAGCCTCTTCTTCCCAAACTCAAACCAAACTCAAAGTCTCCAATGCCACAATTTTTCGGGGGGTGGGGTGGGGATAGGGGTGAGGGGAGCTATAGGGCACAACCAGGGTAGGGGGCTCGAGCCCCCCCTCTCGGTGGCAAATCCACCCCTATGTACACATGGTGTTGGACCGGTGCCGACCCATGTTGCTTCTAGGCCTTAAAGGGGGCTCACGACCCATTAATCAGTTAGTAATGGTGAATGTGGTCACTAGGGATAGATGGTCTTCACCGTCCCCGTGTGTCTTCCAACCAAATTATGACCCGTGGCATTTTTTAATCAATCGGCTTTGCCAGAGTTGGCTCTCACAATAGGAATCTCACGAGCCACGCCAAAACATTTTTCATCACAAAATTGTTGCTACTTCTGCATTTCTCATCTCTTTACGTTAGTTCCACGTAATGTACTCACTTCGTCCCACAAGAACATGCAATTATGGGATCCGCAGGTCAAATTGGTTCAACTTTGACCAATGTCATAGTAGATATTAATTATTATCATTTATATCTCTAATTTTAAACTTTTTGACTCGTTTTGCGTTTATATGGACGGAGAGAGTAAGCTTGAATGGACAACAAAAGACATATATATAGAGAGAGGGAGAGAGACAGAGAAAATTTGAAGAAGCAAAACGAACTGTGACTGGGACGAATGAAGGGTACACTTCTCCTTGCCGTTCCGGCTGCTGCTTCAGAGCTTTATTTTTTTTTAGCAAATTCAGAGCTTCATTTGGATGGATGGCTGTGATTGGCTCTGGGAGATCCACCAGCACGCTCTTCTCTCTCACACACACACCAGGGCCGCCCCATCAATTTTAAGGGCCCTTGGCAACCAACATGGAAGGTGCTTACGGGTGTGAAGGCTACGTCTCTCTATGAGAATTTTTTTTTCATCATAGAAGTATCTGTTCCTTTTTTTGGTCCATGGTATATTCCTATGAAAAGTGTGTCAGGGCCAACGTGTTTGCATGAGAAAGCTAGAATCAAGCATGAGATTTAGTATGTTAGGGGCATATGTACTGGCATGAGACACACATACGTGACTGATCAACAAAAAATGCTCAAAGCCACAAGACATGCAAAACCAGTTTACATTCTACTCCTCTGTTTCGAATTACAAGTCGCTCTAGTTTTCTAGATGTGTATCCATAAAACTCTGAATAGGTTACAATTTGGAATGAAGGGATCCGGTAGTTTAATCATATTACGTTCATATACACTTGTGGTGGATCAGCATGTTACAATTTGGAACGAAGGAATCCATCCACTAGCAAAGCCGGCATCCATCCATCCAGAAAGCAGCTGCTTTCGTCACTACACACATGATGTGGATAGAGCTGGACAGAGGACGATGGAGCGCAGCCCAGAGCAGCCCGGCCGGCCGGCAGCAGCATACAGTAGGTCGTGTCGACGGGGAACCATGCAAGGGACAGCCGAGGTCGAGCGAAAAGTCGCGCCAGTCACCTCAATCTGCAGTCGCGAAAGAAAAAAGCTCTTGGGATTTTCATTCTGAACATCCCCAGATGGCATGGAGACCACAAGTTCCGGATCAAAAAGTTGTGAAAAGTGAGCAGCAAACGAAAGTTGGCGGAACTTTGAGAAACTTGTGGAGAAGTGTTACACTTTCTTTACTACGGTAGTAGCAATTCCAAATTCTACGGAAGGATGGCGATGCAGCAGCGTAACGGGCCAACGGCCTCTCTCGCGCGCGCGCATGGTCGCCGTCGCCGCCGCCTCTGCTGACTGCCGGTGACGGTGCAGGCCATACGAGAGGCCTTCCAGTTACAACCATTTAGGACGTGTTTGGTTCGTTGCATATAGGCCAACCAAGCCCCGGGGATGCAGCGGACGCCGCCGACGCTCTTGAGCCGCATGCATTTTTTCCCCGCTCCAGCCTGCATGCCCAGAAAGCGCTCGGTGGCTCCGTTTCCCCGGAGCCAGGCTCTCCAGCTCAAGTCCAGGCGATGGCGTCGAGAAAAATTGCATGTCACTTCTGCTTTTTGTTGTTTTGTGCTACAACCAAACACCGGATTTACAACCCGAGGCTCTACAACTCATGCCAACCAAACACAGCTGCTTGCATGCCCCTAGCTGGTCAGCGGCAGCATGTATGGACGGATGCAATGCAGGGGAATATGAGAAGAGAACCAAACACGCCCTTACAGGCATGTACTATAGTACAGCTACTCTAAGCAATATTAATTCGATGATGATTAATAATCTTAATCCGGCCAGAACGTGAGGTGGCCAGTCCCACGATCGTCGATGTCGATTGATTGATGACGAGCTGGAGCCATCGTCAGAGGTCGAAGCTCCATCGATCAGTTGCCGGCAAGAATGCTGTGGTGACTAGCATCAGCTTGTTCCGGGCTTTGCTTCCGGCCTAATTAGCCTAGCCGTAGAGGGTGACGAGGCGGCGGAGGCACCTGGTGCAGGAGTACTTGCGCTTGCTCTTGAGGCACAGCGGCAGGCCCAGGATGCGGCGCTCGGTCTCCACGTCGACGGCCACCACGGCCCCGCCGCAGCGCAGGCACGCCCCGGGCGCCTTGTGCGTGCCCACCACCCGCTCCTTCTCCGCGCCGCACAGCACCCGCACCGCGCCCATCGTCGTCGCCGCCATTTCCCTTCCCTTATCGAGCAGAGGAAGGTCGAAGAGGACCTGGTTGCTTTGCTTGCCTGGCGGCAGGCTTGGAGGATTATCGAGGTAGATATGGGGAACTGGGATTGGTGTGGTGGCCGACGCCCGGTTGGCTGTATATATAGAGCCCGGGGCGGAGGCGGAGGCGGACGCCGGAGTGCGAGGGCGCAGCAGCGCGCGCAAACGCAAGTCGCAAAGCAGCCGCTCGTTGTTGCTGTCGTAGTACGTAGTTCTGGTGGTGGACGCACTCGATTGGGTTTCGCCTCGCGTCGCGTCGCGAGTTGGGTGCACAGCGGGAGAGCAGAGGAGAGGAATGGCACACGTACGCCTCCCGGCCATGGAGAGGGACCGACCCGCCCGTTGGGGTTCGTTGCTTCCGTTTTTCAACGCGTCGGGGAAACGTCTTTCCGTATCGGGCAATCTGCACGTTTGATCCAGCTAATAGCCTAATACCTTTGGTACTTCTTGTATTTGATTGACGAGTTTAGGCTAACGCGTGCGTGATTGCACGATCGAGCGAGATTGTGAAAATATCTTTGGTACTCCATCTATTTGATTGATGAATTTGGTCGCAGCGCTACCTTGTGATATATTCGTACGTATGTACATTTAGGCAAAGTTTGGCGTATATATTGTTATGATTCGGTATGTATATATAAGGTTATGCACAAAATTTTAAAAAAAGATTAATATCTTTTATACTTTCTCACTTTACTTATTCTTGCTCATCATCACTTCTGATAAAGAGCAAACTTAACAACAACACGTAGATAAAATGTCCCTATCCATCTTTTTTTGTGTGTGTAAGAACTCAACCGGGTAATGATTTAAGAACCAGGCCAAATCCACACCAATCCATTTACACTATACTACATTTAAAAAATCACACAAATCCGAATCATTGACTCATTCGTCCAAACCAATCCAATCCATCCCAAACCATTTAGTATTTTTTAGCTAAATGGTTTAGCTAGCAGTTGCAGGCGGTTGCAGGTGGCATCGCTTTAGATAGCAGTTGCAACTTTATTGTTGTTAAACTGTTCTCATCCATTAAAACTATTAAATCAAACCAAACCATTGTATGTCAAACCGTTTTGTACCAAAAAAAATTGAACCACATGTAAAACCAAACAAAAAACCGGTTCAAAACCAAACCATTGTATGTCAAACCGTTTTGTACCAAAAAAAATTGAACCACATGTAAAACCAAACAAAAAAACCGGTTCAAACCAAACCATTACCAGGTTGAGTAAGAACTTGTCTTCCTTATAGAGATAAACTAACTAATTAAGGCTCCCTTTTCAAAAAAAAAAAAAAAAAATCAGTATTGATCGATCTTTGGACGACATGCATGCATTTCAATTTTTCCACGTATAGTCTTTTGCATTCACGTGTAAGCAAATGGATATCCAATTATTTTGGCCCTCGATCTGGAAACTCTTGATTTGACAAAGTTTTCTCTGATATGTTTTATTAACTACAATTTGAAATGGAGAGTATAAAATAACAATATAAGGTTATATATGATGCACTAAATCGAAAGGGATCAATATCTTTTTGTTTTTCCTCACACTTTACTTTTTATTGCTCCTTATCACTTTGGATTAAGAGCAAACTTAACAACCACACGTAGATAAAAATGTCCCTACTGTTCCATCTTTTTGTGTGTGTGTGTGTGTAAGAACTTGTCTTCCTAATAGAGATAAACTAATTAATTAAGGCTCTCTTTAAAAATCAGAAGAAGATCACATAAACTAAGGCTAGTATTGATCGATCTTTCGACATGCATGCATTTCAATTTTCCACGTATAGTCTTTTTGCATTCACGTGTAAGCAAATAGATATCAATTATATATTTTTGGCCCTCTGGAAACTCTTGATTTGACAAAGTTTTTCTCTGCGATATGTTTTATTAACATTCTTGTGAGGTCAGACGACAGAGTTAGCCGACGGATTCGTCACCCTACCCTAGGCATCTACGGAGTAGGAAGTTGTTTTTTACCATCGTACTATATGCAGATTGAACGTTCTAGTATTTGAATCTCGCATGCACGGTGGATGGCCGTTCTCTCTTCTTCTGTTTTGTCGTGTTGTTGTAACCACTGTCTTTATGGTTGTGTGCGTGTTATGTTTTGTTGTACTTTGCGGGGTGCTTTCGGCGCCTTCTTGATGAAAATGACACGTGAAGTCGTGTTCGAGAAAAGGAAAAAAAAAATCTCGCACATGCATGGTTTAACATAACCATTAACCAATGCATACGAAGAAGAAGGCGAAAAAGAGGGTAGATCAAGATGGGTGATGTCGTGTGAGCTGATGGCGACCGCGCGCGCGGATAACCGTCGTCCGGCCGTCGGGCGTCATCGCATCAGCAAGACGACGCCGATGGGCCTGTCAATCAAAGGGGACCGCAGCAACAGCAGCACGGGCAGTTGGGCACCAACCACAAAACACAAGGCCGGCCGGCTGTTTCGCTCGCCCTGGCCGGCGGCGTAGGGTCGTCGTGGCATGCAGGGAGGCTGGGGCCTAGCCTACTGTCCGTTTCGTTTTCTAGCCCACGCACTTACACTCCAGCTTAATTATATATTACTGGAAGGGTACAGTAGAGCTTGTTAGACAGTGAACCGTCGAAGCAAACAGTGCGTTTTGTGTAGACACGACTGATGACACATTCAAGATCCTGACTGATCGATCGATCATGGATATCGTATCGATCGAGGCTCGATCAGAAAGTCGCACGGCGTACTACACACGGCACCTAACGAGAGAAGACTCAAGCCGGAAACAGAAATCGTAGAGTTTTTGCACAAATGAATGGACAAAGCTAGCCATGACGACACACGCTGGGTTACACTACTGGCACTACACAACGAACCCCAGCTACCATCGTAACCGTGATTAGTTAATGATCCCAAATTAAAAGCACACGCCGTTTTTCGCTAGACCTATGATCTTCTTCTCAATATCATTGCTGGTTTCGCACGGTCATATCCTTTTCTAGCGATGATACTACTGCTGCTACCATACGGACTACAGCGACTCGTCAACTTGTGTACCAAGCCTGAATGTGACACGGCAGATGAAAACGCCAAGGAAAAACAAGATATCTCGCTGTGGTACAGATTTGCCATGGGCGGAAAACGGGACATATGCTGGAGAGGAGAGATGGTACTAGCTACTTACGTGAGCTGGCGTGCATTCTTTCCTTGCTCGGATCTACCCGTGACAGCCTCGATCGAGGACTTACATTGTACGATCGAGAGCCAGCCAAGCAGCAGCTGCCGAACCACAAGGAAATTAATCAGCGCCATTCTTCTCCGAGCACTCTCGATCGATCGGGTTGTTGTCGTAACGTCGTCTAACGTGACTTGGCTCCATCGAGAACAACTGTGGATCAGAATTGCACGTCAACCTACCAACCCCCAACCAAATTAACCAACGGTCAGATTAATTACACTGCATGAGGAGGCTACACAAGCATATATTGTGCTGTCTGTTGTGGCGTGGCTGATTCAATGATTTCAAGGCACGCACGTACACGTGTATGTAGTATGTTTAGCGCTCTGTTACCGAACTAAGTGGATAGGGTAACTAGCTTCCTGATGATGCAGTGATCCTCGCAGCCTTTTTAATGTTTCCGCTTTTGTTCCGTCAGGTTCAGGATCCGAAGTTGGTTCAAATACGACTCCATCACCATGATTGATGAGTATAGTATGCCTTGAGCTCGTGTGTTGGTGACACGTACGCTTCTACTAGGGAATCGTGGTAGCTTTGCCTGGTAGTTGAGATCGGCGCGGCGGAGGGATAGATCGTAAGCGTCGTCGGTGCGTATCGTGTACTCCGTACGTGTAGCTAAATGTAATGAAGGCCCGGCGGCGGATTAGGTATCGGTCGGGCGAGCCGTGGCGAAGTCGGGTCCCGAACCACGGCCGCCACGTCGCAGACACACGTCTTTGCTACTGATGGTGGTGGATTCCCGCCGATGCTAGCCGCCAACCAGATCGGCGCCGGAGGCCGCGCGCCGACCACACCTTTGAGCCCCACGGCCCGACCCCCTACGGCCTGCTCGGCCCGGGTTCGGCGGCGAGGCGCAAAGTCGTCGTCGTCGCCCCTCATCTTCGTTATTGCGTCGTCGCCGCCGCCGCTCGCCGTCGCTTTAGGGCGCCGCCGCTCGCCGTCGCTTTAGGGTTCCAAGGCTCGCCGGCGTTAGGTCCAGACCTCCCTCCCCTCCATTCCTCCGCCATAGAAGGAGCTCGGCCGGGCCGCGACGTCGGTCGACACGGCGGCGGCAGGCGGCTCGGCGGCGGTGAGCTCGGGCGACGGGGCGCCCGCCGAGCTCTGGCGGGGAGAGCCCCATCCGGGTGGGTATGGGTCGGCGGCGGGAGGTGAAAGTCGCCATGGTCAGCCGGAGCTGGGAGCGGGCGAGTCCATGGCGTCGGCGATGTTGAGGTTAGGAGAAGAAGGAAGGGGAGGGGAAAGGGGCGCCTTACGGCGCCGGCGGCGGGGCGGGGCGGGACGACGGCGATGGGGACGGCAACGAGGGGACGACGACGAGGACGACGGGCGGTGGGCGGGGCCACGGGACGGGCCACTAGGTGGGCCGGCCTCTTGGGCCGCCCAGGTCGGCAGGTAACACGCGCATGTGGATTCCTTTTTCCGCGGGGGTGGCCAACCAACATGGGCTGAAAGGGACCGGACGCCGCAACAACTTCTGTGCCTACCGGGAGGTTCCGGCCCGCCGCCACTGCACCATTCAAGGCCCAGATATCGCTTCATACACCGGGCCTCCAAGCGTCCATGATGCGTCCCGCCCCTTTGTGACATACCACAAAAAACTCAGGACTCAAGAGACCAGAATAGACATCGAGTTTACACACAATAACACGCTAATGGCTCGCCCAATATTAACCCTGTGAAGTAGCAAAGGACTCGAGAGGAGAACGTAGTACTTACTGAAGGAAAGACCATAAACAATGGGCGTCTCATCATATACCCGCAGTGAAGACCCAGCGACCCTCTCCGCCGGTGACAATATTTTGAGCGCCACCAGATTCAGACTCAGAAAAGTCAACTTGAGCAGTCTTATCTCCATCGGCGAGCGCGGGCGGAGGTTTCTTCTACGCAGCAACTTTCTTCCTCCTCTTAGACTCCTCCCGAGCTGTAGTTTTAGCAGCTGCAGCACAAATACGGGCGGAGGTACCCGCGTCAGCCGGCTTTCCCTTCTTAATATTGGCACGGGTAAGCGAGGGCTTTCCTCTTCGCATTTGTGTGGGGCGGGCCGCAGCGTCGCCAATAAACCTTCGCCAATGCCCGACCTCTTTCTTCTCGACCTCTACAAGAACTTTTACCAGGAACTTTATGGGGACCGTGACGGTTTGCATCTCCTCGAAGATGCGATTTAGACGAGGCATGGTCAGCGCCGAAGCCAAACGAGCCAAGTACTCCTTGATACTGATCATACCAGAATTGCTTGAGCACATTGCCTCCCGCGGTCATGACGAAGGCATCTCCGGCTGGAACCCTCGGGCAACCTAGCGCCCAAATACGGGAAGGTTAACCTTCTGTAGTGAATGAAGGCCTACTCTTTGATAGCGGAGTAATTCGCAGCGCACATCTCCTCCACGATCGCGACCCACCCGCGGAATAGCGGCAACGCCAAGAAAAGCCGGCGTGCATCGGTTCGCTTGTTAGACGGCTCATCGGCAATGTCGGTCTAGTATCCACATCAACTGGTGTAAGCTTCGACGGCGAAGAAGAAATTCGCAAACCTCTTCGCCATCAATCGTCCTCATCGTCGTCTTCGGACCGAACATAAAACCAGTATTCCATCCACCTAAGATCCCACTTGTTCTTTCCGAAGGAGATCTCTGTCTTTTCACCGCCCTAAAACGGCGCGGGCTGTAAGTGCAACATCCATAATGGCACTTTTCTGGAATCCATCCGCCATCTTGCGGGTCTTGGTACGCTTGTGAAGCTCGTAAAACTCGCGAAAACACTGATGTCGGGTGCAGCCCCATACGACTCACAAGCCCAAAGAAAACTTGGTAGCGCCCGAAATGCATGAGGTGTCAAGCGATGAATCAACATGAAAAGCCGATGACTTTGCATATAAAAGGCAAGTATGGCACTCAAAGTCCACACTTGAAGAAGTCCTTGAACACAATACCCCACTCCTCCCCACGACCTCGAACAGTCTCCCCTTTGGGAACTCTTCATAAGTAGCGGAGATATGACCCTTCGCCCTTAATTAATCAAACATTGCCTGAGTCATCCTAGACTTTCCAAACTCATAAGTAATATCCTCCATGTCTCGAGGTCCAACTAAATCTCCGACAGAAACTTCAACGTCGAGATAGAGATTCCTCTAAGTCTTGAGCACGAGCGGCTTCTAGCATACAATCCTCGTAGTAGGCGGAGAACTGCGTGGAACGTACCAAAAAGCTCCGCGCGGCCCGTAGATCTCGAACAGGATTGTAGCCCTTGATGCAACACGAACTAGCACCCCCTGAGCGTGCAACTCAGCCAACAAAAACTAACAAACAACGGAGAGGTTGGCTACTAGCAAGCAAGTGAAAGCGGAGACTAGAACAAGACGAAAGCTTGAAAAGCGATGGCGAGGGTGAGAGGTACCCCCCGCAACCCAGGAGGGAAGGCTTTATATAGGGGCCAGAGTGACCCTTCGCATTCCAAAACCAAGGACACACGACCAACGGGCGGATAATGGTCAAATCCACCTCAAAAGGCGTGGTTTTTTGTCCGTTGGAAATCCCGCGATCCGATCCAACATCCGTCGTCGAAGGTCCAAGAGAACACGCGCGCTGGGAGGGGAAAGGTACCCTCAACACCTCTGCCAGTGCCAAAGAAATTGAGCACAAGGGCGCCGTGCGCCTTGGCCCCTAGTCCTCAAGGGGGACCGCTGGGGACACGCATCCCCCGCACTCGAAATGAAAAGTTGAACCCGAGGCGGAACAAAGCGGAGGCTAGGTCGGCCGACTAACTAATGAACCCTTCGTCGGGGTCATATTTGCTTCCACCCGGGACCTGAGGGTGTGACGGATCGGAGGCGCGGGGCGGCGGAGGCCGCACCTCCGCTAGGACACCCGTTCACTCCCATGGTGGTGACGGATCGCGGATGTCCCCAGTCCCGGCGGATGTAGGGGCACGAACCAGCGAAGATGATCGACCGAGACCCCGGGACCAAACTTGAAGGTGTTAGTGAAGGTTACCCAAGTGAGATGCCATCCAAGGGGCCCCACGGTGGACAAGTCAAGCCTCAGTGAAATTTGGCACCAGCCCCAGGCGGCGCCCAATCCCTGATAGGGAAAGGACGCCAAGGCCCCTAGTGAAGAAAAAGGACAAACCTAATATACCGAGAATCTTTAGGGATAGAATTGTAAATCAGATCCTCATAGATGGTTGTAAACTATAAATAGAGGGTACAACCCTCCTTATTGTTGGTTGGTGAATGAAACTTATTACTATTAAATACAAAAGTGTTTCATACTTAAGCCATTTTCCCATTCATTCTCCATTTAGAGCAACGACCGGGGGGAGATACCTTCCCCCTGTTGGAAACCCAGAGTTTCAACAATTTTTTGACAATGAATTATAGATCGATAAACTCGGTGTAAAACTTGCAAAGAAGAATGACATGCACACTAGCTGAGCGGCGGCCCAGCCTAAAAGAAAACATGTAGCATTATTGCTTAGTGGAAAGATAGGACACCTATGGGTCCACGATCCATCCATGATACAAATGGTATCCAAAAGTGCCTCAAATATTGCAAGTAAGCATCAAAATACACATATTATCGATGCAAATGTGACAAACATCTAGTCAAAGATGAAACCCCTTTACGCACCTGCGTAAAAAATGGGCTCGAATCAAGGCCTTTTCGCAGGAGGCTCTTTCGAGATTGTCGAGGGCATGATGAACATTTTGTTCCCCGCAACTTCATCTCACTTTTCTTCATCTATGGGTGTTTCCTATAATTAATGCCGAAACCGCTATAGAACAAAAATGAGATCCCGTACCCCATCCGTGATCCCAACACAACACCAACACATTCCCAAATTAGAGCCAACCTTTGTCCGCCTTTTTATCCACAAGGTGATTAGACACGACTTTGATCAAATCATCCATCAACACCTTGCCACGGCTAGCCTGGGGAGGGAGATTCGCCTCAAGAAGGGGAGGTAATTGCCCACATAGGCATGAATATCACGGGAGGCCAAAAGGCACGCTGCACCGGGAGAAGAGGAAAGAAGAAGGCGACTTACATATGGCGAAGAGAGGGGCGGGGGCCCGCTCTTCTCTTGATAGACGCATGATGTACACTTTGACCTAAGTAGTGGATCTAGAGCTTTGTCCCCCTGCGTTTGAATGAGTATGTGGCGGGCACGGGAGTACGCCGGGAGACCGGGGCTCGGGGTGCCTGTGAGGGAGAGGCTAGGGCAAGAAGCGAGGGGACCTCCACTCGCACGGCGTGGGCAACCAGCTCAGCGCCATGGGGAGAGGGTGGCGAGTCTCCTCCGCTGCCCGGGTTTCATACCTCCATCTCACACTCGATCACCCGGCGTGGAAGGAGAGAACTAACCTAACCCTAGATTGCGGCCAGCTACCGGAAGGAGGCTATGAGGCGGAGGCGGGGGAGGGAGAGTATAAATGGCGTGGAGTGGGCGAGAGTTGTCATAATGCAGGCTCGGATGGGCCCATGTTGTTAAATTAAATTGTGTAGTCTCATAGTTGGATCTAAATTGGGTGCCCCTAAAAAAAAGAATTTATGTATTTGACCTCAACATTTTTCATTACTTTTATGGCCTTTTGTTAGTTTCTAGTGGTTAACGTTAAGTGTTAGGTAAAAATTCCATTTTACCCCTAACGGAAAAAGAAGAGAAAAAAAAGGCGTCGGATCTAGGGTTGGGCGTCACGGCCGTGGCGCGGCGGGGCGCCAAAATATCGGCCATGGGGCGGCAGGCGGCGGCTGGCGTTCTTTTTTTTTCTATCCAACCAATGGAGGGTTTCAAGGGCGACGGGGGTCCGTCTCGAGCTGGGGCGGGCCAAGACTACGGCCGGAGCACTGCGCGCTCATCTGCGGCCCAGCCACGCCGCCGGCGCTTGTCGTGGCCAGCTCACTGTCGATGCACCGATTCTTGAACTGCGAAGCCGCTTTGCGCGGCCGCGCGGAGCCTACTGTGTCTTGCCGGCCGAGGCAGCCGGCTCAGATGCCGCCTGGCGCACCCCATTACTCCTTAGTTGTGTTTAGGGCTGAAAAGTGTCGCATCGGACTTTCAGTACACATTTGAGGTAACAAACATGGTCGAGATACAAAATAAACTATAGTTCGGTCCAGAACGATTTAAACAATTTTTTTAAGCCTAGTTAACCCGTCATTAGAGCATGGCGCAGTTTTTAAGCTAAACATGTCTAATCATGGTTTAATTAGCTCATTAGATTAGTCGCAATTTATAAGCTAATGATGAAATTGGTTTTTGTTTAGAGCTAGATTTAGCGCTCCATACATGTGTTTGAAATATATTCGATGTAACACTTTTTGCAGCTTGCATTTGGGATCAAAACAGAGCCCTTGTTAAATTGTTACGAATCTCATAGTTGGATCTAAAATGGTACCCCTAAAAACAAGGTTACATCTAAAGCGGCCGCGGTAGCGAGATACACCACGAGCTTATGCGTGGCCTCCCACCTCCCCGTAACTCGGGTCAATGGCGAGGAGTTGCACTACTATGTGGGCCTCCCACCTCCCGCAAATCGGGCGAATCTTTGTTGCCCGACCCGGCATGGGCCAAAATTATTATCGCTTACCTACACTCCCCCGCTACCGGTGGTAACGATTTAGCGACAATAGCGCCTCCCTCATGCCCACTTCAGCGGCCGGCCAGCAAGGCCACCGCCTCCACCCCAGCCTCTTCCCATCGGGCTATAGGATTGCCCCGCCGGGCCGGGAGGTAGGTAGGGTCTCGACGGTCGGCACACATGGTCGCCGGGCGTTTAGGCGCTGATTGGACCGTCGGGCCCAAAGAGGCGGTTAAGCTGTGTCGGGGCGTAAGGCGCCATGGCCGGACTTTGGAGCTCAAAGCTAGGTTAGGGTTCACCGAGTGGGAGAAGAAGAGAGAGGGGGGGAGAAGGCGACCGCCGTGGCGCCCTAGGGCTCACCGGGTGCCGGTTCGCTAGAGGGGGAGAAGAAGAGAGGGAGAAGGGCGCAGGTGGACGCCATGGGGCCCTAGGGCTCACCGGAGCCCTGTGAGCCCCTAGGGCGCCCACCTGGGGCGGCAGGCGGGGGAGCCTGGGCCTGATGAAGGGAAGGAGGAGAAGGGGGCGCGCTAGGGCCGTTGGGTGGGGCCAGCCCCACGCCCAGTGGCGTGTTAGCTGGCTCCAGCCTAGTACGCCTCCCCTCCCTCCCTCCCTGCTCCGCCTCTACCCTTCGAATCGGCCAGCCCACGCGATGTCCCGCTATCCGTTTGCTACTGGGCTACGAATAGCGCACGGGAATCCTCCCGTATGCGGTAGACCAGGCGGCTTGTTCTTCCGATATGTGCTTCCGAGGATGGTTTATCGCACAGCAGTGCAGTCTGAGGCTTCATTTGTATTGCTGGTGTACCTATGGAAGGAGAGTTATAACCTCCTAATCTTTTTATTATTTTTCTTGCTGCTGTTAAAATTGGGAAAATTTTCAATACGCCCCCGGCTCACCTTCCACCACATTTTTTTCAATAAGCATAAAGCAGAGTAGTCCCAAATAGGCCTTAGTCTTTATTGACGTGAACATGCTCCACCAACTGGATGTCACCATTTCACAAAACAAAATCATTCTTTATTTTATATGTTTCTTGTTTATCAACATGCAAATGAGTTCTGTTCGGTGAGGTTTGAATTATTAGCACAAAATGGACACAATCACACAAGAGAATGATGTAAAAACAAGTTAACGAAATATCATGAATTGTCAACTTCAAGTTCTGTGCTCGTAGGGAACAAATATGTTGTCATTGAAGTCATTTGCATTTTTTGAGCTGTCAATATAAACTAATAATTCTAACACATAACCAGAGCATCTACTAGCAAATAAGCATCCAAAGGAGACCAAGGAGACCATATAACATATTCATAGATTGGCACCATATTATCGAGCATGATTTTTAGAACAAATGAATCTGAGCTAAAAGCAAGTTTTTCAGTTAGTATTCTAAACTTAAATTGGATTTTAACTTACATATATTTTTACATAAATATTTGATTTTTTGGGAAAAAAAATATATTTTGTAATCTTAGGATAAAGTTTGCTTTGGGCCCAAACTACCCGCGTGGTCTAATTTATCTGTCTTGTGGCTACCATGGCACCAATGAATGACTGATGACATGGTACTACGATATCTAAAACCGTTTTTCAAAACCAAGGAGCAAATTCAAGGTTCCATAGATTGAAGAAGGTTAATTTTTTTATTGGTCGAGGCAAATCAGATTGGGTGGAAGTTGGGAAATGTCAAATGGACCTTTCAACATTCCTTCAAGCTCGTCGGGCGGCTACTCTGAACTCGCTCCAAAACAAAGCGCCTGATACTATCATGCTGTTCAGAAAAGAGAACACGGTGACGCCATGATTTACAGTACTCATCTTTCACCAAGCAGGACCGTAGGATGCTCGTACCCTGTTGTAACACAATACATACCAATCCCCAACCCCAACTTTACAAATTGAACTTAAGTTTTACAAAACTCAGACTCCAAGAGACCAGAACAGACAACAGAGTTTACACAATTAACACGCTAATCGCTGCCCAATATTAACCCCTGGAAGTAGCAGAGGACTCAGAGGAGAACAAAGTACTTACTGAAGGAAAACCAGAAACAACCTTTTATATAAAACCATATCTGAAAAAGTAATAGCTAGGGGCAGATAGTGACAATACAGCTCTCCATTGGCCCCAGGAAAGCAACAAATATATGGACAGTGAGTTAGATGTATGCTACTACACATCAACAACGCGCCTCAGGGCGCATAAGCAAGTCCAAAGATAAAAGCCTCTATGGGGCGCTTGACCTCCGATCATATCCACGGAGGTCACTGCCCACTTGCCATATAGCATCGTGCTCTACCTATGATTTTTGCTCTAAACAATCTATTGCCGTGATTTCTAACCCTTACTGCTTCAGGGAAGAAAAGTTCCCTCGTGTCAGAACACATCATCAGGGGAGGTCAGAATCAGGCGGCGGATTCAAAAAAATCCACTGAGCTATATCCAAGGTTACTCAGGTTTTCCCTGTTTTCTCCCCAATGGTCGGACTGGTGTTCCAATGCCTTTGTTACCATTTACTGGAACAATTCTCAATGGGTGAGCTTCAGTATTGAAAACCCACTGCGTCGAAGGATATGACTGATGGAGGGGAGAAAAGTAGGTAGAGGTACTTGAGCGTCTCTGCCAGGAAGAAGCTCTGCATCATGTTGTCTTTTCACCAGTGTTCACCTGAAGACAGATGTTTTAACAATAGTTGTGTCAGACAAAATGTTATTCAGCAGAAATTCAACAATGGAACTCATGAGGAAAACCTTACATCTCTCGAAGTCCCACATATCCAGATTCTATGCGAGTTCTTCTCAAATGCCTGGAATATGTCCCACCCCCCAATCTTGGTATGTTTTATTCCCCGTCAAAGCCACAGGTACATAAGTGATTCAACAGTCTCTGGTCTCAATATATTCCATGATGTGTGTACACACTCATGTCCTATGGTCAGTAGCAAAATAACATTCAGAATTGATGATTTGGTAAGAGGTTTTTATTATTGGACGAAAAATAAAAGGGTTGCCATATTACCTGTCCAGTATGGAAAAATAATTTTCTCCAGCTAGCTTAGGTAGGGAGTGGTTTGGTAGAAATTATAGCAGGTCCCAGCAAGCTATGACATGAATGGAAGGGGAAAAAGGTCATACCAGGCTACCAGCAAACAGAAAATCAAATCATATTCATTCTCAAGTGCATCAAGCAAAGAGTTGAAATCTTCGATAGAAAGGAGGATTACCACAAGGACTTACCTCTTTTGCAAGATTCATAATTTCCTCGGATTTTTCTGGCCCATAACCAGAGGCTCCCTAATGCCAGCATACCAGGGGAGCAAAGCAAGCAAGTTCATCCATCTGTGTTAGTCACAGGAAGAACTTGTCAGAACTTTAGAGGAGAATGGGGGATAAGCTTCAGCAAGCAGCCTGCCAACAAAATTGAACAACCAACTGAATGGGTTTACATTACCTTGTCTGACAATGAGCGCCATTCTTTTTCACAAAATGTAGTAGTATTAGATGGAGTAGTTTTCTTGGTTAAACTTTAATAGACCTTCCATTGATGTCTCCACATTTGTCTGAATTGAAAAACATGAATGGAATTGTATCCATGTTGAATTGAATAAACTGCAATAGCTACTTAACATTGTGAAAACAAGGCTGACAATAGTCTCAAACCTGTAGTGTTTTACATGCTCATTTTTTATTCCCCTGGATCCAGACCTTGAGCAAATATTCGTAGAAGCTGAACAGAAAATGACAGTTAGTTTTTTTTTTAAAAAAAAATCTGGAGAGAATAGGAAATAAGGTCCACAGCACAAAAGCTTAGCAATGATCCAATAGGGAGAGCACAAATCTACCAGAGCTAAGTGCCAAAATTACAGGAAGAAAATATTTGGTCAGAAGACAATGGCATTACCTATCTCCCATAGCACCAAATGTGATAGTTGAATATGATGCTGTCCCAGAATGAGGATTTATGTAAATAGGAAGCAAACCATCATTGGGATATATATCTTCTGAAGCTGTGTGATGGCGTTCTCCTACTAAAAATTAGGGGTGTAGCAACTCAAATAAGAGCTCAACATTAAGAACAACTGAACCAAGAAAGACAACAAGACAGGATTTGGGCATTTTACTAGCAAAAAGTAGCAGCCCAATGCATATTGCCAGGCATTGACAAGACATTCTACCAACCTTAACCAACTTTAAAAATTTCATGCATTTTTGATCAAGATTCACATGTTTCATTTAAACACTATCACAATGAGTAGAGCTACATTCTTCAGAGTTTTCCATAATAAAATAACTCTGCATGTTTTCAGCTCACATAAAAAATTAATCCTTCAATAATGATTTGATATACCTAAGTGATTAAAACAGGTAGACATCACCAAAATTGGTTGCATCAAATGGAATTCATCATTCAACACAAAAACATTCAGCTCTCTCACCCTCAAAACAAGTATGGAAGAAAGGGAAAAGCTACAGTACAAGAATAACACCTATGTTTCACAAAAGGGTTTCCCACTAAATTTGCTCATCTAATAGCATAGAACAGGAGGGACATCTCAAAATATGAGTGAAAAGTAGCAACACCTTCTGCTGGTATTTGGGATCCCCAGTCCTCTGTGACAGAGCTATGAATTTCAAGTTGCTCCGTACCAGAATCTGCAAAAGGATACTATCACCCCTGCAAAAGATCAAAATCATATGAAATTTATTCTTTGTTTTCTG
Organism: Hyparrhenia diplandra; assembly: GCA_015847255.1. NCBI lineage: Eukaryota > Viridiplantae > Streptophyta > Magnoliopsida > Poales > Poaceae > Hyparrhenia > Hyparrhenia diplandra. Next base: position 207,768 of record JADLZK010012082.1, on the reverse strand, counting down.
AATTAGAAAGAAAAATAATCAGGTGGAAAATGTTTTAAAAATAGTTAGCAATCATAAGTAATTTTTACTGGAAGTTATCAGTTCTATGTGATGGGATGGAAATCAAAGCCTCAAATTACAAAAGTGAGCGAATAATGAATGTTTGAAAGACAAAAAAAAAAAGCGGCATGGGATGATTTGAGTAAGGTTACTATCAGTACACTTGTGAAAAGTATGTTTAAGAAGGGAAATACAAGTGTTACTCAGTGGAAATATAGAATAACAGTGACTCACATTGGTCCATCCAGGATTATGGGCTCGTCCATGAGCTAGGTTTATTCCTATTATAGGGGATGCCAGATGTTGTATCCCAAGCAGGTAATAGTCGATCTGCAAATATCTTTTAGCCTTATCAAGAAATACTTTTATCACCAGATAGATGCGTATGCACTAAGCAGACCTCCAACAACCCTGAATATAAACAAACAAAATAAAATAAATATTGAAAACCAGCTGTAGGTATGGAAAATTTCTAGAGGGATCATAAATTCATAATGATGGTGTATCCAGATAGCATTGCCCTTTTGCAGTCAAATATCTGCAAGGAACAAACTAAAGATGAGGAGATAAATAAATACTATAATAAAGGTAAACCTTATAATGCAACCTTATGGTCGTTTCAAAACACTCGCATCATAATCGCGTCAAAGTCTAATGACCTCAACCCAGCTGTTATATGACACAGGCATTAGTCAGATTGTGTGTACAGCATAAAATCAGAATAAAGCACTGAAATAATTCCAAGGGAGTATTACCATGCAAAAATAGTAATATATAAGCATGTAAAATAAATGTCATTTATCATATGGAACAGATGAAAATGATAGAATGATAGAACAATGAAGAAAAGTGAAAAGTAAATAAGAGATTCTAAAATCCTCTGTAATGAGGGGTTCAAAGAGACACAATCATGGATTTTGCATGCAAAGTGCCCCCAATAGTACTGCTTTCTTTTTATTTTTATTTTTTTGAACACAAGTACTGCTTACAAATTTAGGATAAAAATACAAGACAACTGGGTCTAATCTATTGGACTGAATATTTACTACAAGTAGACTGCCTAACTCAATTTTTTCTAGCCTAAAAGGAAAGAACAAGGGAATAAAAAGGACTACATGATGGGGAATAAAATAAAAACTCACTCTCTAGCTTTCTGAAATTCATCTTTCAGGCCCATTATGTACAGTGTATCAAATTGAGTCAACAAGGGTTTGCTCGAGACCACCAAAAGCTATTGATACCATTCTTGATTGTGGCTGGGGAATCAAGGTGAGCAAAGCAAAAACAGAAGGCATTTTACAGATCTAGAATCAGTTAGGAAATGTGAAACCAACTTCAGATCAAATTCCTATTGAATAAACAAACCTGAAGACTCATCCATTCTAGGCATACTTCACATAAGAATTCAAGCATGGAGCATTGCCTCTTTTAACTTTTTCCCGCCTTTTCATTATTGACAGGATCAATTTCTACAAGATCTTTTCACCAGAATTCTTGTTTGCTTATTACTGGATTTTCATCCAGATTAACTCCAACATTCATAGCTGTTGAAAGACATCAGAACAATTGAGTTATTAATAGTTTTTTTCAAAGGGAAACAGATTCTGGAATAAAGGGGTTATTTCAAAGAAAAGTTTGATTGTATTTACCTGGTCATGCAACGATTTATCTCATCTTGTAATGGGAAAATGCCAGACTGAAAATGGGGAGGAAAAAGCTTAATATCAGAAACAAGCAGGATAACTCCAAGTATACACATCAGATTCAATAGCGACTAAGACTATCTTTAGAGATATAAAAAGGAAGCAAAGGGGTGTGCCCATGTACATATCAGCACATTTTAATCAGAACAAATAAGCAAATCAGTCCACCATACTCCATCTGATCAAAAGTTAAAAAACCAATAAAAGATTAATGTATCTCATAAATCTAAGACAAGAAAAAACAAAGGAAGGTAGCAAAGTAGTAATAAGATATACAAGTTTCACAATGGCAGTGGCCCAGTGAATCAAACTCAAGAATCTACACTTCTCTACACCCATTATAATTCCATAAGCCATAACATGCAAGGAAATGTTTCACACTCTCCACCTTTACCATAAAAAAACTCAGGAGACACTGAAGGTTATCAAAATTTTCAGTACATCTGTACATTCCTGCTAATTAGAGGAGACCGCCTCGCCGCTAAATTACAGTCAAAAGCCCCAAGCTAAACGAACTTACAGTTACATAAGTATAGAGTTTTAGTGCTGTACCGTATATCATCTCACCATTAATTCCATCTCTGTTTGCAAGAGCTTGACTGAGTCACAACTTACGGTATCCAGATAAATTCTTAAATAGGCATTTAAATCCTGAACATGACCCCTCCCCACTACACAAAACACAATAGACTACCCTCGACCATTTCTGCAACTTAAACTGACGAAGTAAGATCCACGGATAGCCACATGTTCCCCGCATACCAGATCCAGCTACAAATCAGCCTGGCGACAAATTTACACGCAGAGCTAAGGCGCGACAGGAGCTAATCAGATCCCGGTCACTAAAACTATCCAGCCCGGATCAGGAAGCTCCCGCGGCAGCGGGCGCACCTCGTACTCGCTGACGAGCGACTGAGGTCCCAGAAGGCGAAGCGCTGCCGCGACGAAGATGAAGAAGAGGAGCGCCAGCCGCTTGGGCCGTTTGAGGTATACGCCGGGTTCAGGTACCGCCAGACCCCCGACGACGAGGAAGACGACCGCCGAGCCATCGGTACCCGCCGCCTCCAGCGACTAGATCTCCCGGTATCCGAGCTCGTCGCCGCCTCCGGCGAGGTCCACGGCGATTCGCGCGTGCGCTCGGGCGTCGTCCCCGCGTCGAATATTGTATGTGTGCTTCTGTTTCGGCCGTGTGGGTCATCGGCAGGAAGGGCCTACCTGTAAATATCCGGTTGAACCTTGTCAGTAACAAGCACACTAGTAATAAATTTTTTCCTTGTTCTTTTTAAAAAACAGTGAAGGTACCAGTGGTTATATTCTTTTTAACGGAGAAAAAATGTTAATGGTTTTTGCGCATGTTTAACTCCAGGAGGAGAACTTCGCGCGTCATTTATAATAACACCTTTCCTACGCCTATGTTAAAAGAAATTTGTCAACGCTCCATCTTGCGACGAGTACTCTGTCCGGAATGTGTGTCCAGATGGCGTATGCTTGGCCCGTGGTAAAATTGTTTAAATTTGTATCTTATGATTTTATGCTAGGACATCACCATGTTTTGTCCTTGTTTTCCACGTGAAAAAGTGGTTTTATTGTCTCTTATTTTCCTCTGTAAAATTGATCAAACTATACCTTGTCCTTTGTCTTTAGGGACCTTTGCTCTTTTGTCCTTTATTTTTTAGTAGAAAAAATTATTAATTATCTACTTATTTATTTGTGGTAAAATTGTTCAACTTTGTCGCTAAGTAACAACATGCGTCTGATATTGATGAATCCGCCAATTATAGATGATGATAAAGTCTGCAAAAACGTTTGCCAACAAATGTTGGTTATTTTTTTAAAAGAGATAGAAACTGACTCACTTATAATAATGTAAAACTGCAATGAAACATGGATGCATATGCATTTATAAGTCTATAACTCATCTAGAATTGGTAATAAATTGATGGTATTTTTTTCCTCTCTTTTTTCATTTAAAATGTTATCATGTGATAAACTGCACACTCCCTCATTACTCATAAAATATATGGATTTTTGAATGAGGTTTAAAATTCGAAACGTTAGAATATAAATCATCGGTAAAATTTTTAGTTGTTGAGTTTTTGCAAATGTGAAAATTATATAAAATATTTGTCTTGAAAAATATTTTCATAAAAGTATACATATAAATTTTTCATAAACCTTTTTTAAAAAAATAAAATGGCTAGTCGTTTAACTTTAAAACCGTGTCATTTGTCACAACGTTTTTTATGAATATGAAGGGAGTATGTGGCAACGTTAAATAAAAAATCTATAAAAACCAGTTAAAACAGGGCCTAATATTTTTATTTACATTTGGCGGCACGGTAATGATGGAACTGGGTTTTGGGGAATACATGCGGGCAAGAAGGTTGGGGTACGAGGTTGTTGGAACACATCGCCGTGTGGTTTTGCGTTTGGACGGACCCTCGGGTCGAGTTCGCCTGGGCGTCAAGAGAACCAAAAGCAAGCAAAGTGGTGGTGCCCACTGGTCAAAAAAAAGAAGAAGAAGTGCTGCCGCACCCAACCATTGTAGTGCTCCGGTGGCCGAAATTCCCCGCCCAACGCGAGATGCCGCAAGTTGCTTGGCCCGCGCAGTCCATGTACTGGTAGTCGCGTGAGATAGGAATTTATAGCGATTTTTAATAGTATTTTTAATTAATAATTACAAGCATATCTATACAAAGAATTAAAATACGTATATACTTATCGGCCGCTGGAAGCTGTTACCTGTCGGCGTTTCCTGAGGCCCTGACGTGTCATTAGAGATGACAGCCCAGCGGCCGTATTGGACATGACATGTGTGTCCGGATGATGGGATAGGACGGATCGGTCGGTTCGCACCGCACCGAACGGTACTCCTACCTCTGCGGACTCACTGGGTGGTCCAAATGTCGAATCCAACGACTTGCACAGGCAAGCGAGTGCCACCTGATCGGCAGAATGGTCCGACAAGGCTTGAAAGAACAGTGATCCAGTGGCAGACCAAAGACCAGTCAAACGTACGTCCACCTGCTCTCCTCGCCTCCTAACCAGCACCCATATCTCCGTGGCCGACCAATACGCTGGTTTGGGGTGAACCGATTCTTCCGGCACGGCACAGTGCAATGACCACGACCACACGACACCGCGCCAACTGCACACGTACCGGTACCGCGACCCCGCATCGCACGTACGGGGGAAATGGCAGCGTAACTCTGTGTAGGGCACTCGATCAGCCGTGCAACGACGCCGCCGGGGCACCCTCACATCCTATTTCTCGGTCGCCTGATTCAGCATATCCTTCCTTTCGCCCTGGATAAGTGTCGCGTTATACCAAATTCCAACAGAACATTTATGTTTTCAAATAATTTTGTTAAAAACTAGATCCAAATATCCTTCCAATGATACTACTAACTATATAAAGATAGATAGCCAATATTTTTTTAATATAAAAATTACTCAAAAATTTTCTTGAAGCGTAAATGACACTGTATTTAGTGGGACGGAGAGTATACAGCAAAAAGCGACAACATTGGCTGCAAGATCCAAAAACTAATTGCAGATCAGACCACATGCTTCCATTTCCACTTTTATATGTGTAAAATACTTGCATTCCGCATACATTGCTCCAACTCAACATCAGTGTTTAAGCTAGGCTTAACAGTCAATTCTCATCAACAAGCAAATCAAGTGAACTTCTTAACGACAAAACAGCCAAGGTGACCCTACAATTCTACAAATATGGTTACTTATACATACTTACATGGCGTTGGTACTATTTACAAGATAGCGACTAGGGGGTAAAACGTACACACCACCACTGACCAAGCTCTCTCACCAATCTTTTTCAGAAGTTCACTAGCGACATCTTTGTAACTCACCTTTTTCTTCTTTGGAGGAGGAGCTGCATTAGGGTCTGGGGCTGGAGCTGGGGCTGGAACCCCAGATGGTCCAGCATCTGGTGCCAGAATCTCAGAATTGGATGTGGAACTTCCTACCGCAGGTGGATCCTTCTCAACATTCGCCAAGGGCGCCCCTACTTGTATATTCTGTCCCTTTCTTGCCCAGGAGTGGTAGCATATCCAGAAGCATGGCGTGCAACGGATCAGCCATTTGCTCTATCTTCTCACCAGGTGCACTACTCATCGCTTCAGCAGCGGTTGTTCTTAGGAAAAGGACTGTCTGGTTTCTCCTCCACAGTGTTCGATTTGACACCTTTGGCCTCTTGCTCCCCCAATGTGAAAAAGCTGAGCACCAGGCGGTGGTCCATAGTCTTTATCGCTGATATCTACTTCCATCTTAGAGATGTAATCTGTGTCCAACTTCTGATCATCTTGACCTGTTTCACAATGTCCACTTTCTTCAGATCCACACGTCATCTATCTTTGTATGCTGATTTCCTCTTGTAGCCCTTGTTCTCTGGGCTGGTTTTGAAGCAGGTGGAGGGAGTCCTTTCTTTTTGTTGGCAGTACCTTCTTCGACCTTAGAGGTGTCATCTGTGTCCAAATTTTGATCATCTTGACGTTCACTGGGGGCACTTTCTTCCAGATTCAACATCATCACTAATTTCTACTTTCTGGTTTCCTCTTCTAGGCCTTATTCTCCGGACTGGTCTAGGAGCAGCCCTTGCAGTTCTTGAACTACCGAGTTGGCCTGCTCCTTTTTCCTTGGTACATTTTGTGCATGAGATCTTTCAACCTCCTTGTGTTCCCAAGCTTATGATCCGGAGGCTGAACATTTTTCCTCACTGAAACAAATTAGAAACAGATAGAAGGTTGACAACAATCAAAATGTAAATATTTCAATATTAAGTGTCATTATGGCGGGCAATCACCAGTTACCTCCCTTTCAATTTCTATTTCTTCTAGTGTATCCGGTTTAAGGCTGTACACACAGTCTCAGAGAGCTTCATTTGTTTCTCCACTGAATCTTCCAACCACTTGTTACTGACAACATGTAATCGTCTTTGTCATGAAGATAACGTCTTTCAGCAGGAGGGAAGCTGCATAAACAGCAAATGGATTACCACAAATGTTTCCATTTACCCTTCTCTGCAAAAGTCACAAAGCAAAGCTAAAGCAATAAATCAGTACCTCTTGTACAGGTTATCAAAGTTATAGGCCTGTAAAACCCGACTACAACCAAATGAGTAGCTGGAGCACATGCTGCTGCAGACCTTACCACCATGCATTGTTAGATCCTGCTTCACCCTCTTCAGCGCAAGATCAGATATTACATTGTAGTCGCGATTCCCTCCAGGAGTGCACAAATGAGGAGATGTATCATGTGAAATATGACACTACTTCACAGTAAATGAAACTTACACTAAGGGTGGAGTATGCAAGTAGACACAGCAACCCTGGAAGAAACAGAATCTCTCGTCTATGCAATGCTTCTTTTGTACTGATTAACCATGTTTGAATCACCAGTAACTTTGTCGATGTTACTGAAAAATCTGGTGCATGAAAAATTGCAAGTATAAAAATATGGTTCATTGTGAATCTGTCCTTGTAGAATGCCCAAAAAGAGGTCAAAAATTTTCAAGTACAGTCAGCAAAAATCTTTTTACATCGCCATTCTATACCAAACACATGCTTCTAAGCACAAAAATCCACTGTGATAAAAATAATAACAAACTTAAGATGCCACATGCCAGGGAAAAAGTTGCAAACAACAGAAGGCTGTGGAAAAGTATCATATAACAACCCATAGATGCTACCAAACAAACCCAACATTGACCAGTTTCAGATGGATCATATCAGGAAGAGGTGAAATATTCCTATAAGGTCTATGTATGGGGATAGAGGGTAAATCGCGTGCCCCTATAGGGTCTCCGCCGACCTCTTCAGTTCAATTATTAGCAATAGTTTTTCCCAAAAATGTAAACCATATTTTGGAATAGTAGTACTAGCAATGAAACTACAGAGGATTCGTAGGGACCTTATGGGCAGCAAAATTGCAACCCTAGTGAGGATGCCCCAAACATGATACCTCTATCTAGAAGATGCCGCGATTTTCGATAGTTCTGTCCTGTGAGAATCTACAAAATATATTTTTCTCAGATACATAGGAGAGCTGTAGAAACATTAAATTAAGAAGAAATAACACATGGACCCCATCAGTTCAAACCCTAATTACATATATACATGCCACATTCGAGACCAAGCCTCAACTCGAGTAGGCTAGGCGGCAGTGGCCACGCGCAGTCGGCGAAGTTCAATTCCTGGAATGCGACATGCGCTCTCTCACCGGGATTGCAGTTCCCAGAATAAATTCTACAGCCTCCCTATCACTTGGTGCCACAAAGGGAGTCGCGACGCTTTCCGCTGCCTATGAAGCTACGATGGTTTCAGAGTGATATCCAGAAGGAGCGTGGTTTCTACCTAGCAGTATAGTTGTAGGTCCGGTGGTGCGCGTGTGGTGTGAGTGTGGTGTGCGTGGGTGTGTCGCGTGTGTGCTTGAACACGTATACTACAACCGCATTCTTAGATGAGAGGCTTCATATATATATATATATATGCATGTCACATTCCATAAATAGACACAAACATATAACGCACACAAAGCTATAAGCCCTATAATGGTCAGTTGTGACCTTTGGCACTCACCAAGACCTTTCATAAAATATAATATAGCTTATAAAGTAAAAATAATTAGTGTTCAATGTTGTAACATATGCAGCTTCTACTAACTGGCTGATTGCATGGTTACTTAGTTACACTAATTCAGGCCACCATAGTGGTACATCTTCAATTTTGAATTATTGTTATGTCCTATGCAATAAAGTATTATTCTATTTTTGAAGTGATAAAAAGAACATACTGCAGACAGAACCAAATACTGTACCTGCTTGAGGTCAGCAATTTCAATGTCCCAGTAGTAATAGTCAGCATATGAATCAATCTCTTCAGGAAATTTGTGCCTGGCAAAATCAGCAGAAATAGTATATACCTGTACAATGATAATTGCATTAGAATATTTTGCTTAACAAATTCATGAGGTAAATGTGGGGTCAAGTCAAAGGGTCAAACCTAGGTTGCAAATGAAGAAGTTGTTTTTCCTTGCAACAGTCTAATATCCACTCATAGTGAATGATCCTTCCCTGCCGCAAAGCTGCCTGATATTTGATACCTGAAAGTTAAGATGCAAATAGATTTCAATTTATATGTATTCAATATCCCATTATCAAAGAAAAAGGGACTCCTAAAACAAAGGTAAATACCTTTCTTCTCCCGCAGCTATGCAGTGTGTAACAGAGTCACTCAGATTCATGGAGAAAAGATCCCCCATTTTCAACAACCAGTTTAGTGAAAATATTCAAGATTATATGATGATTATGGAATGTTGACAAAATCTAAGTAAGATAAGGAATAATCTCCCTACTTTTACGCAATTTTTCTGGCCTTTGTCTTGTATAAGTGTAGCTAGCAAAAGAAATAACACAGTAAAAGGATACGAGACAATCATGTTGGCAAATATCTAGGGTTTCTCCCTTGAGACCTGATACATCAGTCTTCATGAGATGTGAAGGGATGAGTAGAGACTACACTTCTTCTTCTTCCCACTTTTTTGTTTTGTTTTTGAGCGTTTTGTGTCATCATTCTTCAGGATATCATCATCTGCCACCCTTGTGTTGTACCATTACTTGAATGCACAATGTCCACAAAGGCTGCAATGATCAGCATGTTATAGAGAATTCATCCTTGAGATACAATCTAGATTTAAAAGCGTCAGGAGGGATGTAGCTTATTGTAAGCTACTAAATAGAAGAACTAAGTTTAGAAACACAAAATATTAACCATAAGCAAAAACAAATTACCCTGCACATCAAGGCACTCATGCCATGGCTTGTCATATCTCACTCTCTGAATACGGGGAACCTCAAACAGTATGGAGCAGCAAATACCTGCAAAAAGGTTGAAAGTTCTTCAAAGCTAGAAGCTGAAAAATACACCAGCTGATTGCACAAGAGAAATCAGTCCCAAGCATAATGCTTTTTAAAGACTGAACTGCAGTACATAATGTTTGATTCTTTAAATCGAATACCTCAGACTTGATTGTACGAATGTCACTTGTTACAGATATTATGACTGACCTGAAAATGTAATTGGTGAATTAGCATATCACGCGGCTTCCTGTATCTAAGAAAAATGGTTGACTCAATCAAAGAATTAAAAAGGCTTACTTATCAGGGCTCTCGATCCAAAACATCTGGCCTCCTTTGAGTTATTTGTAACTTCATAAAAATTTTTGGTGGTTTTTGGGGTACTCATTTTTTTCCTGATTCAAAAATAGCACAATATGACAGATTGAGAAGGAACTTTAGTGCTTTTTAAGTATAATAAATAGGTTGTTAAGCTTCAAGGAAACATACTTACATACTGAACTAATAGATACTGAGAAACATAATAATTCAAAAGCTGAATACCTGAAATAAGGCTTCAGTTTGGTGACAAGAGCATCACGCTCTCAACAGAGAGGCCACTACCAACACGGCAGAATGAAAGAAACCTTGAAAAGAGTACACAAGGACAGAAAACAAGAAGCATCAGAGAAGATGGTTAAACCATGATGTCTCATTGCCTTGGTAATGAAATTTGGGCTCGCGGTTGTGGGAAAAAGGAACACCATGGAATGACAACAAAATTCTTACCATATAAAAACTCAATAGACATGTATGATAACAAGAAACATCACGTCAATAAATAAAATGGGAATGTGTTTTTCTATGGTTTGCCAAGCACAGGTATGAAAATGCATATAAACCTCATTAGACATGTGATGATAACAAGAAACATCACGTCAATAAATAAAATGGGAATATGTTTTTCTATGTTTTGTCAAGCAATAGCTCAGTTGGTAGAGACTCAAACTGAGGTTTGAGAGGACGCCTCAACAGGGCTGGAACCCACAGGATCTTTAATGCAAAAGCCAGGAGCATCTTCTTCCCATGGTCGAGAGTTTTTAGGATGACCACATTTTTGCTTTTTATTGTGATCTTCATCTACAATTGCCTCTCACGAAATATACACAATGGGTGAGACAAATTCTGGTTACCTTTTGGGGTAACTATTATCATCTGAAGGGACTGCAAGGCCAACTAGAAACTCGTGCAACCTATAAATCAGTTAAGAACAATGATCAGCAGTTTTTACATTTCAATAGCTTGAAAAGAATAAAGCTTAGAGCGAAGTTTTGACATTAAAAGAAAAATGATTTCTCTTTGTCCTTTGATGATTATATAGGAACCGTGACAAGACTATGCAATCACACCCAGGTAACCCTAATGCTAAAACTAGAAACAGTAAGCCAAGTGAATATATATATTTCATGTCTAGTGCACCTCTCCTCCTCGACTTCCAGATCCATAGTATCCCCCTTAACAATGAAGGAGTCAACATACCCTCAATCAATAGTTTGAAAAAGTTCATCATTTGTTCTTCACATATGGAAAAAGATGCTTACCTATAATAATAACATCCAGACTCAGCACCTGCGTGTATATAATCAGGCTTTTAGTTTAAGCCACTTTCCATTTCGGATCACCAGGTTCCCATTTGGAATCAAGGTCCTTGAGTATAATGCCCTCATCTCTAACCACAATTAATGAATTGAAGAATCATAAGATTGAAACTAAATGGTTGTTTAGCGTAAAAGTTGCTAAGCTCGATTATCAAAGAAGGTACAAAGAAACCTGTTCTCGATAGTAGTCTCTTTGAAGAATTTATCAACATCTTCAAGATTATGTGCAATAATGCGACTCAGCACGGGTTCATCTGCAGACCGCGAATAAGTTCAGTATTGCATATTAATGGGTTTACAACAGATAGATAATATGAACATTACAGTTTTGACTCTTCCAAAACAAAAATTAAAAATGCAGCAAAAGAACTCGCATCAGCATACTAGATCAAGCTACTGGAATCCATTGTACAATGTCATCTATTTTTTGGAAGTGGGTGAATTCAAATGCATCCATGAGAAAATAAGAATAGAATTGTAAAATTGTCATCAGCTACCTGAAGGGCTGACGGACATTTAAAACCACCTGTTGGGATCAAAAATCTCAAGATCGACCCTTTAAAGGTTTCACAACCTTCTGCAGAATTTGATGCGCTCCGTCACAAACTTTGGTGGATAACACTGGTGTTCTCAGCATAAAAGGATGTCAAAAGCGTACATCTATGCATTGCTAGTGTCAAGAAAAATGTTGACAAACAAGAAAACAAAAACATATGAAAATTTGAGAGGAAACATTAAACCTAGGCCAACATATACCAGGAAACAGTTCCAGCACATCCAGATACTAAAACAAACAGAAAATGGAAATTCAAACAGATGCATATCTTATTACCAAACATGCAGCTAAGAGTCTTCCTTAAGGAATAGCTAAGAATATCAAGAGAGAAAAAGTAAAGAGTGCAAGAAGTCGTGAAAGAAATGAAGGATACAGCACAACTGCAAGCACATAGTAAATTAAGTTAGATACATGAGATTTTTGTAGAAGGATCACTCCAAAAACAAAAACAAGTTTTTGTGAAAACCACCTGTCGCATCAGTCTCCAATCATCCACTTGCAGCCTTAGCTGCAAAAATAATAAAAATTAATCCACTATAAAAACATCCTGAGAAGTAAAAATTTTTCTGATTTTCAATGGAATATATCCAAAAACCTATTTCCTGGTTTGAACCAAATTCAGCAAAAACGGTTAAGTACAGTGTCCCAGACAAAGCATTTCTCCATCCAATATACATCTGCATTATTAATAACAATTAGAATCAAAGAGTGAGTTCCAAGGAAGTTTGCACAGTAAAAGGACTACAAAAAGAACCAACAGATATCCAATGTCAGGTATTCTTATAAGCTCATAACAAGTTAAATACCTGCAAAGCATCTAGAACTAGCTACCTACAGCCATATGGGGAGATCATACCTTAAGTTTTTCCTTTGACAAACAAGATTGATGTGATAGATATTCTTCCATGGAAAGTATGAAGTAAATCTTAAGTCTTAAAAACACATAAGCTATAGTTATGCAAGTAAAAGAAAAATGCTAGGGTACTGCTGAATGTTGCTGATATGCAAAGTAAATTGGCAGCTATAAGTACAAACACTCTTTTTGTGATTTTTCAGCCTCACTAGAAGTACAAACACTCTTTTGTGATTTTTCGCCAGAGTTTACCTGTCAACTAGGATATTTTTCTTTAATAATCCTTTTGACATCCCAGAGTGCGTATTCAGAGTGATCAAGAAAGCTCCTGATATACATGTATGAAGTTAGTGAAACAAGCAGAAGCTATCCGACTGATGAACAGTTGCAAATAAAAAGGATTGACAAAACAAAAATGAAACCAGTAGTTCAAGAAAAGTATGCTGAAGTAAATATGTAGTAGCAACCACCCATTCAGTTACCTAGAGAAGAAAATGAATCTCTTCCCCATTTTTGTGGATTTGAATACGGTCACCATCGAATTTGCACTCAGCAACCACTCTGTTTTCCATGAAGCTGGAAAAGGGGAGGGTATGATGACCAAGCAAATTCAAGCAATGTAGAACAAGTGTAAAGCAGCCTTTCACTTAGAAATGACTCTATCTTCAGAAGGAAAACTGGTGGGTGGGCAGGCACCTTCTTCCAGGCAGCTGAAGCATCACGGACTCTCACTAGCTAACTGAGGCCTGACAGCCTTCCCAATTTCTATATCCTGGTCAAACAGCATAAAGGTATAAACATGGAATCCCCAAGATATAAATCATATCTATGAGTACCACAACTGGTATAGAGCATAATAACATGGCAGGATCAACTCTGGGCCTAGGGCCCATGATAGAGGGGGTGGGGGCATGCTTCTATTAGACCTGTATATACTTTTATCATGTTACAAAGATGCTAAATCTATAGGTCCCATAGTGTCATAAGTTCCCACCAGCGGTTCTCAAAACTGTAGAGAAGCCCTGTCACAGGGGTCATTAGAAAAATGTTATGAAAACCACTGTGTTTTTCTATGAGTGGTAAATGCTTCTATAAATGCAAATGCCCAACCCTAAACCAAGAAAAAACATGCACACAAAAAGACAGTGAGTGAGAGAAAAGCTTTTGGCAACATCAAATTTTCAAGGGTTTGCAATGTTGCACATGAAGAGTCAAGTTGTGGGAAGTAAAAAGCTCAAATTGCACAATAAAAAGAGCTCAGAGCTGTCACCTGGCGTTTATGCCTCTGGCTTCGATCGTTGAGCTTCTCACAGACAAATTTCAAGTCACAGGTGACATTGAACAAGTCTTGGGCATCAGGATGGAATTCTTCGAATATGCTCTTCTCACTTACCCCCAATTTCAAATCTACAACAAAAGCATGCCAAAAACACAAGCAAATAAAAAAACAATGCAATTGCAGCAAAAAGCATAAAAAGCTCAGCAAATGAAAGGAATGGGCACACGGGTATCACACCTTTAAGAATAATCATCAGAAGCCACTTCATTTCAGCAGCATTGGTTTTGTTGATCAGATTAGAAAGTATCGAGGCCTTCTCAGACCTGTCAAGAATGAAAAAGAAGTTCTGACAGCTCTGTCATACACAAATTCAAATAGCTGCCTTTAGCTACCTGTTCTCAGTTGCAGCTAGGCGATCAAGTGCATCGTTGATCTCCTTTTATCGTCAATCCACCAGAGAGTTAAACCTTGCCTCCGTTGCAGGACCTGGGTGGCAACCAGAGTACATAACTTAGGCAAGTAGTTGCTGTTTAGCAACCACAACAACTAGGATGGCACATTAATCAAGCAATGTACATATAATCGTTTTGAACTGAACCAAACTGAATTGCATATTAAAACCCATCCAATCACACCATAAGGACGTGTTGAGACAAAGTGCCAAGGACACAACCCAAATTAGCAACTGAATTAATACTCAGTGGCCTCAGACTTATGTTGTTTGCCGAATTGATACACATACTGCGTCTGAAACCGACCGAGCTAAGCTGAACTAATACTAAGTTGATAATGTTGTTTGACAAGGGAGAGATAGCAAGGCGTAATTAAAGAGGAATCTGAGGTTAGGGACTACAAGCATACAATACCTCAGCGGCCACGAGCGAAGTTGCCTGCGCTGCGTGGAAAACCCCCGCCGCGGCGCCAGTTGAGTGAGCCGGACGGCGTCGGTAGAGTCCTTGGCGATGCCAAGGGGCGTCGACAAACACGGCGGCGAGGGCCGCCTCACTTGAGCCCGTAGGTGCCGCGCTCGCGTAGTCCAGCCCCGGGAGTACGAGGCGGAGCGCACTGAAAAGTCATCCCTACCGCCCTTGGGGCACGTAGGCGCGGTCGAGGAACGCGCGCAGGCGGCTGCGCTTCTTCGCCGAACTCTTGTCGCTCGACATGGCCTGGAACATCGCCACCAGGAGGCTGAACCGTACCTTCGACGCCATGGCCGGCGGGCGGCGGTGGGGTAGAGGATCGAAGGGCACTTTTTCTTTTAAGCAGAATCGAAGAGGCACTTTTTGTGCAACAGAAAAATTTGGGCCAGGATTTAGATGGCCCAGTTTGAAGGAGGCCAACGCTGGGGCTGGTTGGCTGGCCTAGTGCAAGATCTGGATGAGATCGGCAGAAAAAGTTTTCCCATGATTTTTCTCCTCATCTAAGGAGGCTGGCGTGGATGCCGACACCCGGAGGAGCGGGAGGAGGAGGCTCGATGAGGGGGTTGGGCAGAGGCCGACATTGGGCACTGGAAGTGGAGGGAGGATGGCGCTGGGGGCTCCCTCTGAGACTGCTTCGGGAGGGACAGAGGAGGCCGGCGGCGGCGGCGTGCCGAGCCCTCTAGCGATGCGGGAGTGGGGATATGCGAGGATGGTACAGAACTGTCCGTTCCTTCCTTTTGGTTTCCTTCTCTCTCTGCGATGGTATTTTTCTTTTGCCGGCATTTTTGCTTTTTCTTTTCATATTTATACATATCCCCTATTCTCTATATAAAACATAAAAACAGATGATAAAATTAATATTATTATGGTATTTCAATCTTGACCCTTCCAATAAGTTGATCATGATAGTTTGAGTTTTTAATAAAAACTATTTTCATTAGAAACAGAGATCAATCAATGATTCCACCAATCAAGTCATAAAAACTCAAACTAAAATCATGAGTAGTTTTTGTTGATCTATAAATTGTACATGTATATCAGTGCAATCCTCGATCGATGTCACTATTACTCAATATGTGTGCTAAACTGCTAATACAAATTAAAATAGATTGTGCCCAGCAGTAACGATGCCGGTGCGTAGTTTGATTTCAGTGTACTGTATCAATTTTTCATCGCAACGCACGGGTACGACTCCAAATAAAAATATATTATGGTCATTTCATAGCATGTAGCGAGCAAATTCTCTAGTCAAGCTCTAAAAATCTGATATTTCATCTCCAGTGCGGAGGTGTTTGTAGTGCTCTCGCTTTCCAGTTTTCTGCATTTCGCTCGGCCCAAATGTGCGGTGCCAAACATGCCGTGCTCCACTAGCTCCGCTTTCTAGAGTAAGCTAGAGGTCAACTCTATATTTTTCATGGAGTACCACGTTTTGAAATTTTGTATTTTTCATATTCATTAATCAGCCTAATCCTTCGTCTCCCCAACTCCGGTCGTGAGAAAATGCCGTGACCAGGGACTCCTCCAGTGCCGCTCAACAGACTAAAGGCTGGTTGATCCTTGGCTGCGTCAAAAAGAATGCTTAAAGCACAAATTTGCAAAGGTCTAGCCTACCCTACAGGCTCATAAAAATGTATCGTGCACAATTCAAAAATGTATCGTGTAGTATTACTGCATTGTGGTTCATGTGTACCCACAAGGCGACAGTTTTTCCTGAAGAAATTTTTACAGTTTATTTTTATTTCACTTACTGCGTATCAACTATCAAGCATGAGTACAGTACGCAAAAATAGCTCGCGCATAGAGATATTTCTCAATTTTTCCAGCATAGCAATCAGCGTGCTGAAAGATTCAATGGATTTCGTAAGCATTTCCGCATTTCAAAAGGTGCATTGGTGCTACTTGATGCAGCCCACATATTCGAGGTTAGTTTATGCTTCCATTAAAGTTAGAGTCGAATGGGCCAGTTTTGAATATAAAAGCAATAATCCTAGAAGTTTAGAAGCGAGTTGTGTAGTCAAATCACTATCACTCTTCCATTTGAACTCCACCGATGGTGGAGCTGGAGCTATAAAATAGGGCCGAGGACCAACACCCCGTAAAATGCAAACCGTTCAAGTTATCTTATTCTCACTGGTTGGGAGTGATTTTGAAGATGGTTTCATATTTTCAGTTAAAAACAATAAATACTCGATAAGGTTTTGACCACACAAAATGTCCCTAAGCTCTTAACAAATTCCGCAAAAACAAAATCCTAATAGGTTGGGATATGTCAAATTCAAATAAAATAAAAATATTTAGAACGGCATTGAGAGTAGTAACTTTTGGTCGACTGTAATAAAATGAACTGCTTTGGATCTAAGGTGTTGTTTTGGTTCAACCTTTTTAGGACCGTATTTGTTTTACGCGTTATCAGGTTGCACGTAACTACGTTGGTTTACATGCAAACCATGTTTGTTTTACATGCACGATTCAAACCATTGCTCCGGCCTCCGATAATAGATCAAGGCTTCAGCTAGCATTCACGCTCCGATTCTCGGCGGCAGCCTATCACGCTCGATACATGCGATGGCCAACTGTAAAACAAAGAACGAAATAATTTGCCCTCCTGTATCAGTTCCATACTTCCATTCACGTGAAGTTCCAATTAAAAATTTCCATTCGCGTTACGTTGCCTGCGATGGATGCTAACCAAACGTCGCAAACCGATCTGGGGTTTTCTTCAGTAAAACTCAGAAATGTAATCATGCAGTTCAGAATCGAAGACTTTGTTTTGCAGCGTATCACTTACTTTCAAACACGGGAAAATGCACTACTTGCCTTATACAATAGGGCAAAAGAGCAGCAAGTTGTGATTTTTGAAAACCGAATCAAACTAAAGGCACCTGAATACAAGTTTTTCTGATCTCAGTTGAGAATTAAAAGATGACAAAAAACATAGTAGAAAGTGGAAATGTACATCTTGTGTCCTACTCATTTGTAGTTAGCTTTGAAATACTAATTGCCTTAACACAAAGCTACAAAAAGGGAGAAACCTTCTAATTTTAAAACCAAATCAATCTAAGTGCCACATTTGAGATTTAGATTAAGAGCATCTGGTTACACAAGTTTCCAGATCTCAGAGCTGAAAATTTTAAAAAGAAAAAGAAATCTCAAAAGCACAATTAAAAAGAAGACTATACATCCAACTGGCCTCGCTTAACCAACCACCCTCAACTCTGCCATAATCACACCCAACATTTGCACATTTTCTCAACTAGCATTCCATGAAACAATAAAGACTCAAATATTTAACAGGCACTTTCTTCAGCAACTCTTCCACCGCCAGCTAGCAAGCTGGTATCACATCAATGTTCGAAGTATCTTCGCATCTTAAAACAAGCCCATCAATGTTGGTTGGGAGAGCGCACTTAGCCCACTGGCAGCCAGTTGAGATGGGCTCTGATGGAGAGAGACAATCATCAGGACATTGTCTATTTCCTTTTAACCCCCATCACACTCACAGTGCTACCTTCAGCTTGATGTAATCTACAGGTAGAAATCAAGTAGCATGTAACCATTAGCTGATATTGTCTGCACTCTAATATCTTTTGGCAGAAAGAAAGAAAAAGAGTTTATAGTCCTGCATTCCAGCTGCAAACTAAGCAGGGAGAAAAGGAGTACCTTCTTTTAGCGCATTGTCCGATCGTCAGCTGAAGGTTTCTCTCCCTTAGCCATCTCAAAAATCAGGGGACATATCCTTGTTGTCTGGATTGATGTCAATTATAACAGATTCATCGACATAAAGAGGCCACTGCGTGCACCATATCCTGTTTTTCACCAATGCTTTCGAAGCCGGACTGAAAATCTGAGATGTAGGAAAATCAACTGCGTAGTCGCTGCCATAGATGCAGGAGAAACATCAGAGGTCCAGTTCAGCTAAGCCCAACAACTGCAGTTTTGTGTTCCCAGAGTATCAAGTAGATAGTCATGAAATACTCACCTCCTGAGCGCGTAAACCCCTTGGGTAACGGCCTATGCTCATTAGCTAGCAGCTTTGGAATCCCAACCCCTGTACTCATACAAGCTAGTAGAGGGTGTATACATCATCTTGGGACCCTTTGGAGCCGAGGATTCGAGGGAAATTTCCACAAGTCACTGACACTGCGAAATTCAAAACACCCATTATTGCAATTCTAAATTATAGGAGAAATAGTGTTGTTTGGAAATGAAGCACTGCTGAGGGTATCTTTATGGGTGAATGTACCACATCCATTTTGTCATCTAGACATAACAGATGTCAAAGTACATAGCAAAATGGATGTAACAAAAGTCAAAACGACTTATAATTTAGAACAGAGCACCATGTTCATTTTGACCTGGAATAATAAATCAAAATGCAAAGTATGGTGAAATATTGCTAAATTATGTATGCTAGTGAAGAGAAGAACAAAAAGTAACAATGTGGCATAGACATTCAAGGATTTTTAAGAGAGGACTGATGCGAATGTGTTACACACTTACACATGTCAATAGAAAACTTTAATAATCATTCTTTTTCAGACTAGTATTTATTCTATGACAGTGAAATAAAATTAACATATACAATCAATAACGACACCACACATGAACTGATTCAAGGTAGAACATAGAACTGATTCAAAACGGCATTGTACCTACCCTGTAACCTTCACATACTGTCCATCTTTTGGCAGCTCACAGAGATCAAAAGCGCAACAGATGATAGCGATGTAACAAACCCAATTTGCCTCTCCTACAGCAAGCATTCCAGATAAGAAGGCGTGCAAACAAACCCAAATAGATCACCACAACAACTATCAGCAAAAACGCGTGCATTGTGCACTAAAGCACAGAATGAAGCCACCTGCTGCCATGAAACCCATCACAAAGAGCAGAACTCACAGCCCTCCAGAGTATTGGCTATTTCGGAAAGCTTCCTGAATTGAGTAACCATCTTCAGTGCTGAGATTAGTAACAGCTTGATTGTGAGCAAATGAAGTAGCCCGCGCATTTTCATGCGGCGCTTAGCAGAGAGAATCAAAGTGGCCCCGAACACTTTCGCGGAGCACCAGGCAGAGTCTAAGCGGCCCTGAAGAGATAGACACCAGAGATGTGATGTAAGCCCAGCTGTATCCGTGAGCCGCTAATGTGAGGAAGAGGGGCCAGAGTTCTGGTGCGCGTGAGTCGCTCCTCCGTGACTGGGGACCAGATGACCTCTTTGTTGGCTCTCCATGCCTATTGAGACGTCCGGCCGGAGTTTCTGATCTGCTCTGGCCGAATCCACTCAGCACCAGGAACTGAAGATGAAAAGAGAGAACCAGAGAAGTTTGGACCGACTCACCAGCATTGGAGACCCGGTCCAGGAGGTTGGAACCAGCACCTCCAGCAAATGAAGTATTCCTCGAAGGAGGCATTTCCTAGAGGGACTACAGATTTTCTTCTTGACTTCTTTCAACATGGAGATCAAACATGCTTCCCCAGCTCTCCAGATTTCTTGATGTCACCCAGCATATGGCAGCGCCCAGTGGAACAAAATAGTTTGGGGCCTTCTCTGAGGGCTGCGGAGTCGACCAGAAAACATGTACAGGCCATTGTTTGCACAGCTGATGTGATGCAAACCTTTGAACCCATACTCTTAACCAGAAGATCACTGTATCTCAAGTTTCTTCAAGGCACAACCCTCGTGCAGTGTAATCAAGTAGAGGCTGCCCTTCTTTGCAAATGGGCACACTGCCAGCTCGCATGAGCTCCTGAAAGTTGCATTGAGATTAAAACAATTTTAGGGTCCATTGATGAAACTTCTGGTACTATGGGATCATGAAAAATCATCTTTCCAGTAGCATAGGTGGATAAAAGAAAATCAGTGTATGGTTGGAACTCCCACATAAACAATGAAGCTAGACTATGAAATGTCCAATAAGATGTTAGATGTGATGGGTCTAGAAGTGCTTAACTTTAATGTCATAATTTCGCCAGCGCTACCATGCTTCTAATTTGGTTTTCATTTATAAAATCGAGCAGCTTTTACTCGAATAGTAAAAGCAGATGAGGCGAAATAATCCCACAGATTGATCTCAATAATACCGTACAGAAAGATAGAGATATGGAACCTGTGCCACCTCTCTCATCTAAATATGAGTACACCACAAACTCACAGAACAGACACACATTTCTACATCTATTGCTGCATAATTCAAATACTCTTTTAGGAATCCTATTTGCAGCAGAGAGCACTCCGGAAAGAAGAGAGAGTCCATTAATAGCTACTTTGTATGAACTTATATATTTTCCCTCACAACAGCAAGCACCACATTGCAGGAAAGAAACAAATTATATGAAAGGCAATCAGCGGTCATTAAGTGCGTTATCCTAGAAGATAGAAATATAAAAAGAAAAATGAACACAGTTTCCGAAAGTGCCAACTTTGAAATCAGGGATTCCAAGGCAATATCTCACGTTTGTCCACGCAGTGCGGTAACTCAACAAACATGCAGAGAAGCATACTCGCGACCCAGCCCTATTGGCAAAGTTCTAGACAGTTAAACATTGTACTGCTAAATCCTATACTTCAGAATAAAGGCTGAATGGGCCATTTCCCTACAAGCTTTTCAAAGAACAAACTACAACGTGCAGAATTTATGGAGACTGTCTCCCTCTGAAATACCGCCGCACTCACCACAGCAGCACAGCCAAACGAATATACATACTATATCACAGCAAGAGCCATTGAGGACAGGTGAGAGGCATCATAGGGTAGAGGTCGTGTCCCACGCAAAGTGAAATATGTTTTCAAATGATTTACCCAAGAGCGTGCCTCAAATGTAGCTGCAGCAATTTGGCACCGAGAGCACAATGTCCAGATCTCAGGTGAACCTTAAAGTTTCAGCAAAGAACTCCTCGCACTCACACGCACACGCCGACATAATAATTTAACTTCCCCAAATATCAATGCGATTGGAATGCCACACTCCAGCATCCAACTCCAAATATGAACAAAGGCGTTAAACAGTCAGCTGGGTGAAAAGCAAACGTGAGCAGAGAAAGGATCTCAGCAGGAGGTTTGGCTGAACCTCTACATTTGGAAAATTAAGCCCTCGATATTAGCAGTACACGTCAAGCAGCAGAATCCGTCAGCAAGAGGTTTGGTTGAACCTCACAGGGTGGAAAACCAAGCCAGATCTTTAGCGAGAGTACGCTTCAAGCAGCAAAAATTCCAAGCAACACAAAACGCATTCTATCCCATTCCACAGGGAGATTAGGATTTGAGGTCCAAATTCCAAAGCTATGGCGTCCATAAATACCAACAAAAGAGATTCTATTATATATAAAATAAAAATCCACATGGACTTGCAGAAATACACCCGAGTCCAGGGAGGGGACAGGAACAACGAGAGAAAGAAGACTGCATGGGAGGCGAAGTTGCCGGTGAAAGGACGCCTGGATCTGAACCGATGCGTAAAACGGTCGCCGTCGAGGGGCGTTTGAATGAATGGCGGCGACTCTCAGGCCTCGCTGGTGGCTGGGGCGGCGAACCGAAGCCTCCGGAGATTGGCCGGAGCGTAGCAGATCCAGACGCCCTGGCACCGCACGGACGAATCTCTCGAAATCTTCACCGAGACTGCCGCCCCCAGAGCCCCCACTACGACACAACGCACCGCACGAACCGCATCTGCAACACCCCGGCAGAGGTCGCTGCGACCGCCCTAGATCAACAACCGCCAAAGCACGACCACCTTCTCACGACGCAAGAACACTTCCCGCACACACACAACTCGAGGGCAAAGCAGAAAATCCCCGAACAAAAGAGCGAGCGCTGAAGTGAGAGAGGAGGAGAAAGCATCTGATGTGTACCTCGAGAGAATGGCGAGCTACGTCGCGCGTCAAAGCTGTCCCGCCGCCTGGTTCTGCCTCGCTTGAAAACCTCCCTCTTTTCTTACTCCTTCGCCCACGGTGAGGGAGCTCTGCCTCGCAAAGCCGGTTTGCTGCGGAGATAGGGCAGGTGGAGAGAAGGTGAGGGAGAGAGCAGCAGCCAAGCGCAAGCGCATGTGCCACGGCTGGGTAGAGGAAGCAGACAGGCAGCTGAGTGAGAGAGGGAATAAAAGGAAGGAGGGAGGTGGAGACAGCGAGGAGAGAGAGAGAGAAAATGCGGAGACGATGGATGAGAGAGAGGGGGTGATGCGAGTGAGAACACACTACACCTTTCAGCTTCTCACAATGCGTGCAACAGTCCAAGTCTCACACCACTCTATCTCTTCTTCTCTCCCTCATCATCTCTCTCCCTCCCTCCCATAATGCTGCCGCCATGGCTGCACGACTGTTTACTGCCCGCTAGCACGCAAGAAAAATCGACTTTCTGTGATGCTTAACTCTCTTGGCTTCCTGCACCAGCGCGCGACGTCCTCGTCCTAGGAGTACATATGCACCACCGCGGGTGTGAAAAACAAAAACACATAAGCAGCGTCATTTGGGTACATGGTGGCGAGTAGTTTTACCTCCTAAAACAGCGGGTATCGCCGTGTGGATCCATCATACACGGCCGATCACTTTTATTATCGCAAACATTAGTTTGCTCGCTTCGCCCATCCACCTCGGCCGTAGAACCACCTCCCGCGCCCAGCAGCTTCGGCCCGCGCCGGCTCGCTGCGCTCCCGCAATCCCCACCTTTACTATCGGACCTCCCACTTTGCCGCCAAATCTGACTCCGGACCACGACAGTCGCTGGTAGCCTCCCACCATCCCCGGCCTACGGCGTCGCCGCTGATGCGCCATGTCCCTCCCTTTACTCCCATGATGACGCGCGCCGTCACTGCGACTCATCGCTCATCGCTGAGTCGAGCGCCTCCACTTTGTCGGATCGGCCCAGCTAACGAAGCTTCCCTTCTAATTAAAAGGTGAGGGCACCTCCTCTATACTAGGAACTAGCTGGAAGAAGAGGCCGCCATATCCGGATGTGAGGGTACTTTTGCCTCCCGTCACCGCGGCCAACTCATGTCAGCTCAGCCCGGCATTTTGTCATGGCGCACATGTGTCGTGACTTCCAATAAGGATTTCCGCGATCTCGCGCAAACATCGATGTCTAAAGGGAACAAGATGGTTTTTAGCGTCATTGTCTCGTACCAATTGCCGAGGCTTACGTGAATTTCATGCACGCGAAAATCTAGATTGACATAAATTCTCGAGTACTTGTCGACCCCAAAACAATAAAAAGTTTTGATTGGTCCTTCTCATGTCGCCTCATCCTCAACCACTGTCCTTAGCAAGTCGTACGCATACTCAAAAGCGTTTCACACATCAAGCGCATATCGCTGCGTACAGCGCTGGGCCTCTTTGCATTCAACATGAATCCAAAAGCCCAGCGTACCTTTCATCACGTATCCTGCGACCGGGTCGCCGATGTCGCCATGCACTCACCAGGAATTAGAGCACGCGATCTTTGCGTCGCTAGTATCACTTTGTAAGAGTGGCCATCGGCACAAATGAACCTTCAAACGCAGTAGTCCAGCGCGAACTTTCACCTACTAGTATCCTCACATTACAGCATCATTGGCCTTTTGTGATTGTTCCTCTACGCTAAATGTAACAAAAGCTCAGTATACGAGTGCAATGAGCTCCCATCAGCACTAGAGCACACTAGGCATGAGCCGATGACTTAGATGACGCGCGCTGCATCTGCGACAAAAGCGGAACAAGATGCAGAGAGGAAAGAGCAGAAAGTTTTATCAAAAGAGAGAGTGATTGACGTTAGGTATTGCCTCCATGAAGTGAAAAGATAGAAAGTGAGTGAATAGTTTTGTGCACTGGCCAGTGGGACTACGTTAGAGAAGGACAACGCTATATTTCATGTTGCACCTGCAGCTTCGGCATGATCGCCGCAAATTCCTATTTTGGAAAGTTCCATGCACCACTTGGGTATAGTGTTGTTGAGGGCCTTAGTGCATTCCCTAAAGAGCACCCCTTAGTCAAGCATCATAATAGTGACCTTAAGCTAGAGACGCTCGGGTCTCAGGGAATTTGTAGCAACTTCGGCTCTATGAGCGCCCAAATGGAGCTGCGCTGCTGCGTGAAGACATATCCAAAGTGATGGGAAGGACCGCTCATTGAAGAGGTAATCACCGCTGCACACCAGCGAAAGCTAGCGGATGCACACGTGAGTGCACCTTTCACTGGAACCACAAAGAAGGTTAATCAAAATGTGTGGGAGGGGTGGAAGCGGGAAGGGGATCGCTGGTAGAAGAAGCAAGTGCCAAACACACGCTTAGGTTCTATGGTGGTGGTGATGAGGAGGAGATGAGGAGGAGAGGGAGAAAGGGAGAGGCGTGACGAAGGCTCTTGCATTGGCGAGACTGAGCGGATGGCCGAGGAAGAGGATCTCCCACATGATGCCATGGATTGCATGCCCTGCGCCTTACACCTTCCATACCTCACTAGCGCCCTAACAAGGAAATGCAACAATTTGATTACATAAGGCAATGATGGTATGAGAAGGGCCTTAACATACGCGAGCAGGAAGAAAAATGTTAACAGCGAATTGGCGCCCAGGATCAAAGAGAGGGCAAAGGGAGATTATTTTACTTCAACATTGAACCTAGACTAATGTGCTGAAAATGACTCATGTACAACTAAGAGAGACTTGCTTTCCATAGTGTAGGGACCTCCAAGGTTCAAAGGAGGCGCATACTACTGTTCACGTCTATATGCACACGATATAGTTTTTAAAGGGTTCAACAAAGTCTTAGCCGAAAATACTATAGGATGCTAGGTTATACATAGTTTTAAAAAGAAATTCCGTATCGACTCAGCTTAATTAGATGGCATATGAAATTAGGAAAACACATGTAATAATTCAGTGCATAATTAAAACTATGATTTTTAGTGAAGGAGGGTTTTTTCAAAAAGTTGTGGCTTTTTATAACACAAGCATTGTACAATCTTGAAGCATACCCACGTTGCTATGGTAAAAGTGGATGAATTAGAATTAAACTAGGTTAAAAATACCTATACGATATCTATTATAATCTATACTATGGTAGTGGATGGTCATGGCATACTAATGATGACTACTTAAAATGCATGTGATAGTGAATTGTTGAGTTGGACTACCTGCATGTCGATATGGAATAGCTAGTATAATTTATTATAAAATATTATAAATATATAGATATATATATAGATACAAATACGTATATAGATATAAATGTAAATGATAGATATTATGTAGATATAGATATAGATACTGATACATATGCAGTATACAAATATTGATATAGATATAGATACATTTATAGATATAGAAGATCGATGTATATAGATACAAATACAAATATTGATATAGATATAGATACAAATTATAGGATACATATATATAGGCCCCGCTTGATGCTGTTAGAGTTAGATTGTTATTTTTTGACCCAAATAACCCCAAGTATCCAAAACACATGGGTTAGATTGGGTTATTTTGCTCTAACCCACCAAAAAGAAGTAAACCTCTCAAGCGAGGTGATATTTGGGTTACTGGTAGAGCCCTACCAATCCAAAGGCACACCAACTTGAGAAAAGTGATTGAAAAGTGTTTCAACCCCGCACATCCAAAAGCTTCCATGGGTTAGAGTTATTTGAGGGGACTCTAACTCTAACCAAGTTAGAGGATCCAAACACGTCATAGATACAGAAATGGATACAGATACAAATATATGTAGATATAGATTATAAAAATGAGAAAAATCCTACTACTAAAAAGAACTGAAACACGTGACTATACCAATGAGCTGACGCGCGTCGCCGCTTCTCGGCCTCGCCGCTCCCCCCACATGCTCGGCTAGGGACAACCCTCGCAGTTTTGCATGCTAAGAAAAAGGAAACTACTATTTTTATCCCACTAGATTTGCATGAGCGTGCATCCTACTTACTACTAAAAGAACGAAACACGACTCTATCAGTGACGCGGCGTGCGTCGCCTCCGCTTCGCTCTGCTACGGCTCCCCATGCTGGCTAGACAATCTGCAGTTTTGCATGCTAAGAAAAGGAAACTACTATTTTTATCCCACTAGATTTGCATGACTGCATCCACCACGTACTACTAAAAAGAACTGAAACACGTACTCTCCTACGAGCGACGCGGCGTCGGCCCTCCCCTCGGCTACCTGGGCGCCTCCCCACATGCTTGGCTAGGACAACCCTGCAGGTTTTGCATGCTAAGGAAAGCAAAGGAAACTACTATTTTTATCCCACTAGATTTGCACGATCGCATGCGATGAGATATGAGTGCATGATAAGAACTCCAACCCAGTATTTTTAGAAAGGACTTAAAATAAATATGATCCAGGAATATAAAAAGAAAGGATGGGAGAAATCTATTGTAGGAGATAATAAAGAGATCCGTTGTATGAGAGAAAGATGTACTCTCGATCCACAAAACATGCAGTGTCACAAAGTCTAGGGAGTCAGCGTGGCAAACTTTGACTAAAGTATTTGGAAAACGAACAAACATTTATGAGACAAAATAAGTATATTTAAATTAGTTGTAAGAAATATATTTTCACAATAAATATGCACGGAGGATATAGATATTTGGAATCGCGAGATCCTATGCACATTTATTGAAACAGCTCTTATGGAGCACGGTTTTGTTGATTTTTACATCGTTGTAAAATGTTTCTTTTCACGCTTTTTGGATGACTGCAAGAGTGCCGAAAATCGTGATGAATTTATATAAGAGCACCGCCGTTTCGTTTAGGTTTCTTTTTCATAGTGCGCGCCGCTATTTTTGTTCCCTTTATCGATCAAGTCAGAACAGCAGGACGCGAGGATGAGCGATTACTGCTGCGCGATGGACAACTCGCGTGGAGTTGGGCATGATCTGCGAGAAACATGCCTGCACGCGACGGAGGCGGGCTTCATCGAGGGCTACATTTAGAAAGCTGGCAATATCATGTAAGCATATCATTGCTCCGATCATTAGATCGAAGAGCTATGCAATGTAATGCTACAACGGGCGAGTAAGCACAATTTATTCAGGTGAAGGTTGTACGATTTATTTCAATTTGTTGAGCATGGTTGTGACTCTCCATGCCTCAAAGGCAACACAATGCACCGTATCAACAAGACCATTGCTTGAACAATTCGTGTGAGGACTTGCTTTTGTGCTGAAACCAATTGCGTGAGCACCTCTCAAGACTTGGAAATAGGATATCATATAGGTTACTTAATTTGGTTGTAATGCATAGTTTCTTCCGGTGTAACACATTCAAATATGAATTATTCTGATATTATTTTTGATACTATGTAACATTGATGTTCCAAACATTATTATTGCAATACCTTTTAGTTAACAGTACAACAAATGCTAATATATTGTTATTATGGTATAATGTTTCCGTTACAAACGCACGGCCATTTACCTAAGAAGTAACCCAAAAGCTCTAAGCATGCGTCAGACTCAACCTACAGCTCAAAACTACTCCACAGATGAATCAATCTTCTTTTCAGCAACTTGTCAAAGGATCTTCGTTTCAGTATATACAAAGTACTAAGGTGCTAACTCAAAAGCAAAAGTTTTGTTTAAAATCTGGAAATCAATTAATTAGCCGTCGCTCTCCGTGCTGCATGTAATCGTGGCAGTGTCAGTTGAGTAGGTGGCACTGGCCATTAACGAGATGATTGCGATGGAGCATGCTGCAGTTTTCTTATTCGCGGTGTTTGCGTGCCTGTTGTTCGGCTGCGATCAGCGCGCGCGGCTGAGTGGCCACTGGCCAGTGGAGTGGAGAGGTGCTGTGCTCCTCGCGTGGCCCCGGGTTCGTTCATTATGACCGGGTCGTTTTCACCGTCTTCCTACGCCATCGCAAAAGAAAAATGCAGATTAACCAGCCCCATTAACCGAAGGATTTTTGGCAGTGGCAATCAGGTACCATCATGCATGTCTCCAGCATCCTGTTGCACGAGGTATGTAGCTGACCCACGTAGTACTAGCACAGAAGGGAATAGGATACTAGCTACAGATACCTCCACATCGATCCACAGCAAGTTGAACAGAAACTGAATTTAAAATGCAGCCGTTGGTTGCCACGACAACAACAGCAATTAATCGGTAATCGCTTGCAAGGAACCGCTTTCAGGTTGTATACTAGCTAGTACTACCACTACACTTCAGACAGACAGGAGTAAGCCTGATGATGCCAGCGGCTCGGCCTTGAGTAGGGTTGCAATCGAAGCATGCGTGGAAATTTGCAGAGCGTCGCATCGCAGGTTTGGCCGGTTGCCCCGCGCACGGGCACGGGCACTCTCACGCTCGCAGCTGCAGTGGCGCTGTCTCTTTCGCCCACGGCCTGCACGCCCCCGCACCCCGCGTGATCGAGCTAGGCGCGCCGCTGCGAACTGATGATGAACGGACGATCCGTCGGGCCATCCAGCAGCCGGCAACAAGTTGCAGCGAGCGCGCGGCCGCATGATTAGCGAGGGAATTATGCGTGCGTGCGTGCGATGCGGTCGCTGGTAACCAACGGTCGGGTTCCGGCTCCGATCCGGCTCGGCGGCCGATCGACGCCCGCCGCCGACGCATCAGGGCGCGGTCTCGCGCGTCGGCCCTGCAGTGCTCGTGTTGTCCGCTTGGTGATTCCAACGAACGGATCGATCCATTGCAACGACGACCCATCTGCACAAATCTAGGCAGGCAGGCCAGCTCCGTCCCTGCAGAGTGTGACAACTGGGCTGGGCATGCATGTCAGGCAATCATGCATACTACATGTCCTTCTGATCGAGGCGCTCCTCTGACTTGTCTACGACCTCTCGTCGATCTGTTCGATCGTACGTATGTTCCTTCAATTCGTTCTGCAGTCTCTATAATCTCTGCACCGTTGTTTTGGGTTTAATTTTTATGCAAGAAGCAAGCAACGGTGGCAGTAATAATAGAAGAAGAAGAACTGTAGATACGAATGAAGCTCCAAAGTGCCACGCGTACGTATTGGACTGGAACTGTTGGAGGGTTGAATGAAGTCCACATGGTAGGGGTGCATGCATGCATATGTGAGGGGGCCAGGCCAGCCCTCATGCATGAGCATGGCCTGTCCTGGTTGGTGCCACCTAATTTGGCATCATCTCCCTCTTCACCCAATCCATCCATCCCCCACAATACAACACACAAGTTGTACGCGGAATGCATGCAAAAAGAACATACGAATATACTCCAGCTAGAGCTCGGCATTATTACGCAAAAAGATACTAGGATGAGAGATCGATTTGCAAAGCATATCGATCGTCGTCTCTGGCTTCTTCATCAAGACAAGCGACCGAGTAGCTAGTGTTTTGTTTCCAGGACTCAAAAAGATCAGATGCATGCATGTCACACACACTCCAACAGCATCACACTAAGCATGCACCCATGGTGGATTCAATCATCAAAGGCCGCTCGATTTCATGCTTGGTGTACTGTTAGGCCAGCTAGCTTTGTACTAATGTTCACAGTGTGTTTTGTACTGAGAGCTCCATCCATCTCACTGATAGTAGCCGTCCTTCTACCTCTTTTGCTTTCATTTGTGCTTTGGGAAATAAACCATATAAAGCATAGATTATTTACTTTCTAATATCTCATTGTCCTTGCCTAAAACTTTTCCAGAAACCCGTTTTCTTCTTCTCCACACTACTTTCAATGTCACTGTTATTTGTTTATAGAAAACAGCGTAGAAAACCGCACTGTGTTATTATATATATATGTGTGTGTACGTTTTTAAAATGGCACGATGATTCAGCGGCGGCAGTCAGTGTACTGATTAGCGTGCTGGCACGTCGTACGTAAAAATACACTGCTCATGATTCCAGCTAGCCACGATAAACGTGCAGAACCGATAAGTATACACGACAAAAAGTGCCACCAGCCGTACACGGTTTGATCTCCCTTTGTATTTTTGAAAAATAAACACCCTGATCTTGCGTGCAGAGAGCTACTTTTCTTGATTTTTCTGACAGCACGTCTGGATGAGGATAAGCAAAACATGTCGATGCGATCGATGATAAATCTGGCTAAAAACCTCGGAATATGCTAACGTGATCGCCAGAGTGACAGAGTCCATAACCAGCTTTAATTTCACGCTGTCACGTATGCATCTCGCATCGTATTCATAGTAGCTAGTAGCTACCACACCGGTCACTCATCACTGCTTGCACACGAGTCAGTGGATGCAGATGCAGGCAGGTATGTAGTAGCTACTTGTCTAGGCAGTAACACAAGTTTTTAAAGAGATTGTTTTTCCCAGAAATTGATCGTGAGGAGGAACGTGTAAATGTTTGGCGAAAGTAGTATTGTGTATTTCTCTGGTAGACCTCCATGCAATCTATTTATTATATAGTTTAATTATATCGTCACGACAGTACAGTACGACGCCTGCTCTTGTTTCGTGCACAGATAGATGATCGAGATGGATCGGCACATGTGAAGGTGCTGCAGACGCCTGACCATAGAAGAAAGACCACCCTCGTATACAGTATACGCACGTAACCCGTCGTCGTTGGTCGACGACATGGCACACATGCATGCATGCAGGTCATCAGTACAAAGCACGTACGCGTATAGCACCGTGCCGGCCGCGCACCATGCGTCGTCGTTGCACGGCTCGTGGGATGGGCCGTGTTGTTGTATCGTGGCCGATCCATCGAGAACTTTTAATTTGTACACCAGGCCAATAGTGTACCGTGTACGTGCGCTCTGTAGCACGCACGCACGCCTGCCTTTTTGTACGTACCGCGTACGTTGTCCTGTCCTAGTATCAAGGCTGGTACTGAACACGCAACAATGGCCGGCAGAAAGGCCGGTTAATTAGGCTGAATCCGAGGTAGCTCCCATCCACTGAGTGCGGGGTGGTCAATTAAAGCAAAAACGAAATATACTAGTCGTACTACATCTGGTTTTGATTGAGCTAAACACGTACTACGATGATAT
Source organism: Hyparrhenia diplandra (assembly GCA_015847255.1). Lineage (NCBI taxonomy): Eukaryota > Viridiplantae > Streptophyta > Magnoliopsida > Poales > Poaceae > Hyparrhenia > Hyparrhenia diplandra. Next base: position 175,978 of record JADLZK010012082.1, on the reverse strand, counting down.
ATATTATGGTTTGAGCTAAGACCACAAATAAACTAGAAAATAAAGAGGTTAGGTCACTAGTTCCATTGATTTCATAAAAAAAAAAAAGGAAAAGGCGCTAATAAAATAAAGAGGGTATTTTGTACTATATATAAACAGGTGACATGAGATCCTGATGCACGGATTTATGTTGATTGATGATCAGTACACATAAGGTACGTCTGCATTACAATTAGGCATATGAGAATGTTGTTTTGAGCTTGTCGAGAGAGAGAGCTGGTTGCCTTTTTTTTCCTACAAAAAAAAGTATATATATGCAAAACTACGTACTACTAGTGGACCGGTTAATATGATCAACTCCACGGCATTAGTTATTGATTAGACGTGATGTGAACATTGCACCTTCTCTGCCAAAAAGAAACATACAAGTACAGTAGTATTTATTTATACGGATTTAGAATACAAACTACCAACGGCGTACATAACCTTCAAGTAGTTTATATCTCCGAGTTGAGATCACGAGAAATCTGAACTTACAGTTTTTTGCACTTGTGTGGGGATATATGATGAACAAGAAAAAAGTCAATACAATTATGAACTGAGCGTAGCTTGGTTATATTTTTGTGATGGAAACTTGCTCAACACCCAATTTTTTACTAGATTTATTTTAGGATTAGTGATGCTATTCTTTTGGTGATGGATATGCATGCTTTGATTCGAATGCTCAATTTTTTAGGTTTATCTTTGAATTTAATAGTTCTGTTCTTTTGTGTACATATGCTTTTATTTGGCCCCTCGACTTTCTATGGCAACTTTGTCAATTATCCCAACATCTCTTTGTCTCATTTTTTTTTTCAAAATGTGTTTATATGGATAGGTGTTTGCCCGCATAGCTTTGACTCATAAAAATTATCAAATTCTTCATATATATCAAAAAGATCATTTTTTGGTTAGTTGAATATATTTATATACTAGTGTAAGGCCTCTTCCGAAGACGGACAGAGCGAGGGTACAATAAAACCAATGCTAACGCGAGACTGAAGTCAAATTGAAACCCAAAACTAACGAAAAGAGCACCAATGCCCCTTAGAAGTTTCATGAGTTGATGAATGAGGTTATTATTAAAGTTATTCATATATATATTATTATTACTACTTGTGTTAGTGGGGCCGGCATGCAGCTGTGCAGAGGAATCACACGTTTTCCATAATCCAGCAATATTCAATCGTGCACCGACGATGAGTAAATTACAATATCTACTGATGCTGATCATCACCCGGCCTACGACCAAAAACACCATTTATAAATATTTTAATTAATGGTAGGTTTTTTTCCCCAAAAGCTAGGCAACCACCAACCAGTTTATGACACAGGCAGGCCGGACAGGGGCTAGACAAGGTCTTTATATACAAGGAAAAGAAAAATCACCACTATATACTAGAACGGTTACTGACCACACTAGGCACTGCTCATCTCTGTTCATTTGTACATGTAGCGAGTGCATCCCCTGTAACCACCCCAGAGAGAGAGAGAGAGAGAGAGAGAGCGCATGTGAAATTGGCTGACGAGTCAGAAGTTCGAAGGGTCTCTGCCCCTCTAAAAATAGACCAGCAAACGGCAAGGCTTTGAAAGACTAGGTCGCCGTTCACCCACGAATTTGCCCCAATAAACCCCTCAAGATCGTGCGGTTGCATTGCAGGCAGAAACACAAAGCAGGAAGGTCACCGTGAAGTAGACACCAGAGGCAACTCAAGTGTACTCGTCACCTACCACTCTCACCAGAGCCGTAAGAAGGGACAAGGGGAAACTTGGGAAATCGGGCCATCTCGTCGCTGTAAAGGCGCTACATATGCACGCACACAGATGCAGGATGCCGGATGCAGGTGCATTAAAGGGAAGTTGGGGCCTTAAAGACACCAAGTTTCACTTTTTCACTCGCGGTCGCGGAGCTATCTCGAGGCTACAAACGGAGCGCGGAGAACAGGAGAGGGCATTATGCGGTGATGCCCCATCGTCAAAATAATTTGATGGCTACCCCAGGAAAAGGACAGATGAGAGGGGCGCCAACTAACCATGGCTGGTGATTTATGCTCAAACGCTAGCTGCATGCTAATGAGCTAGCCTTCAGCAGAGACATCTCAAGGAACATGTTCAGACTACAGTTAAAATGCTTCTTTAAAAAGAAGAAAAGTTTTATTGTGTTTTTAGCCTTTAGGATGTGTGAATAGAGAGGTTGGGCCGTTTCTTGAGACATTTGTAAATTTTCATGAATAAAACAAGTAAATTGTAGATGGCAGCTTTGCTTGTACTATTAGAATCTGCGAACAGGGATGTCAAAAAATCAGGATGACTAGGATGGGATAAGTCCATTCTTTTCCCCTTTGAGACAATTACCCTACTGGGAAAAAGAAAAAGAAAAATAAAGAAAAGGAGAGGTGATATAAAATCATGAAAAACACTGTCGGAAGGTAGGCAGGGAGGAGGAAAAGCTCCGCGGGAACAGCTATGCTATCTGCGCCAGGTGCAATATTGAATTGATTGCTATCCCTACAAAACGATACAACAGGCCTGACTCCGGCACATGCAGGCGATGCGATGCGACCCGGTTGAAATAAAAAAGATTTGCAGCAGGAACGAGACAGATAAGACACAAGTTGTCGCTGCCATGGCGCGCGCGCGCCTTGGGTTGGGTTGCATAATACTTCCTGATCCTGCACATTATTTGTAATATAATGCAGGCACCAGGCTATTGCATGCATTGAAAAGGGTTCCTCAGTTCGGATATAATACCGGGTGCCACTAGTGTCTAATATGTATCCAAATTTTCAGATTTTGTACCTAGTGTGAGCTCTAGTTCCTACCCAATTATGCTAGTCGCCTTGCAAGTCTCGCTGGGCTCAAGTAGAAAAATGGAAGGGTAGCTGTAGACCCGTGGCAAATGTGAACCTATTGGGGCAAGTGAAGCTCATCAGCTCTGAACACTGAAGACACAATACTGACATCACTACTATAAATTACTCTAATAAGGACATTAGTTGTGGATTATTGCGAGCGATCAGTCATCAGTCCACTACTATACAAGGACAAACAAGAAAAACACCAGTGCAAAGGTGCGCTGCATGCTGTGGGGTTGAAGTTCTTTTAAACTTTCTAGCCAAGCTAGGTCGGGGGCGTGATTATATGTAATCATAGTAGCCTAGGAAACAGGGTGATGTCTCTCAGTTTTCCTTCCAGCTTTGACACAAAAATGATGACAGAAACCAAACATTGGATGACCAAAGGCACCAAATAAACCACAATGAGAGAAACTGGCGACGGCTACTCTAATAAAAGGACCAAAACTACGACCGTTCTGGTCGATTTGCTCATGCTACTGGAACTGATGGAGGGTCCACACCCATTGAACTCTTTAGCTTTTCAGGTACCATATGCATGAGCTTTTCCAGATCTTTCGCATGCATTTCGCAACTATTAGCTTTTATACGGTTCATTCATTCAAAACTATGGGTTTCCCTGCATAGCCACATGATTGGAGCAGCAACTAAAGAGGAAAGGGAGGACGGCGACGCTGCAAGGGAACATGGTAGCAGCAGTTCCAGTAGCTCACTTAGTCAACACGTATAGCTAGCTAGCTAGCTAGCTAGGTGAAAATGTAATGTTGCTGGGATGGGTCATGCATCACACATACTCTTACTCGTCGGTCAACAAAGTCGTCGTCATCCACATCGTCACATGAGTAGTCGAGAATGCAATGAACAATAACAATCATCATCCCAAATACAGTTCATTTTATTAGCTGCTTTGATACACATGATGTTGCTCAAGTTTGTTAACAAGAACATGGGATGTCACACTTGAACATATGTGGATACATTTGTTCCTCCATAGCCTTTATTTTCTTCACTTCCTTATTAGTCGCTCTTCCTTTTCCCATCCATCTGAGGTGGCACCAACAACTTCCTCCATCCTTCGCGCCGAAAGCTCGCCCCTATGCCCACAAGGTGCTCGCTAGGCGCACTTATGTGCTAGGCGCGGGGTACCGCCTTGGTGCGGAGGTAGAGAGTAGGTGGTGTGCCCTAGGTCCAGGGCAACACTACTTGTTTGAGGGAAGGATGACTGTGTGGTGGTGGAGGCTAAGAGTGCACCAGAGTTTAGCCTAGGCATTGGTAAATACCGAACCGACCGGTTCGGCCCTTCGGTACCTATGCAAATTCGTTCATCATAAAGATCGGATCTAAAAACTCAGTATTTGAGGGAATTGTTTTGCAATTCGGTTCGTTTCTATTTACCAAACAAGCGAACCCGATCAGAAGAACATATAATAGCATGTCTGGGAACTAATTTGGACATGATTCCATAGATAATAATAGTGCAAAATGCAAATACATACACATAACTATATGTGTGAGTGCCAAAATTACATAATATAATAGTCTATATTAGTACAATCAATATAATAACACATAAACTTATCACATTTCAGGTAACTTTGGTAAGTTCAAGAAATTGTTCGGTTTCTAAGATTTAACCTCAGCACTTCTAGTTCCGAAAACTCGAACCAAATATTTTGATTTCGTAAATTTTAGTCGTATTCTTGGTAATTTTGGTTCAGTTCTCGTTTCCCGATATTTTGTGCCCAGGGTGACTAGGAGTAGGCTAGTGGCAGGGCGCAGGCCAGAAGACAGGCATACACGCTATGGGTGCAATTGGAGGTAGCAGGGGCAAAGGCTGGTAGGAGGGCAAGCTGAGGTGTTGGGCACAATGTTGCATTGGTGTGTTGGTTCGTTTCTTAGCTAACAAAACTAAACAAGAAAGCCCAAGCCTGCCCCTAGCAAGCAAAAAAAAATGGAGCACTGGTTGGCAAGGTGACTTGGTTAGAGAAGTGTAGTAGATAAGGTGGACCGGAGATTTTTTAGACCTTTCCACACCTTCAAGTCTACACTCGTTTTTCTTTATTTGCACAATATATCCTACTACTAAAAGAACGAAACACAGATGCCCATCGGGCGGAGCGACGCTGCCGCCCCGCTTCGCTCCGCCCGGCGCGCTTCCCCTCACATGTGGCTAGGACAACCCCGCAGTTTTGCATGCTAATAATAGGAAACTAATATTTTTATCCCACTAGATTTGCATGACTGCATGCAATGAAAAAAGATAATGCTATATTGATGAAGAACTCACCCTATTTTAGATGTGGAAAAAAACTTCAAATGTATATGATCGAAATCTAAAAGAAAGGATTGAAAATTCTATGGTAGGAATAAAATTCTCTCAGCGAAAGATGTACTCCTTGGTTCCACAAAACATGCAATTCTCACATCCGAAGGAGTCAATCATGGCAAACTTCGACTAAAAATTATTTGAAAAAGTACAAACATTTATGAGACAAAATATACATTTAGATTAGTTTTAAAATATATTTCATAATAAATTTATTCAGTCATAATAAAGATGACATCGCTTGACTAGCATCGCCATAATTACGTGTTTTTTGGAACAAAGTCCGTACAAAACACATTAGATAGAAAAAAATATAAGGAAGAAGATCTAATCAAATATTTAGTACACGATAGATTAGAATGGATAGACACAAGTGAACGTAGGGAATATGATTAGACCATCAAAAAAATAGAAGGAAAAAAACTAAACAAATCTCTATGGATTCGATTTGGTTCTATTAAAAATTCAATGCCGCTAACAAGAAAATTGAAAAGCTTTGGGGCATACGTTTCACCTCAAGCGGGCGGAGCTTGATGCCGAGCAAGAATGAGAGAGCCAGTATTAGCAATCGTGAGCTTTGATGAATGTAGCCAACCGCATCCCCGATCTTGATTCACTACCTCCTAGAATTTGTATCCATACTATGCACACATTCTAAAATCAAAAAGTATTATTTATGAATTATAGTTGAACAAATAAAATTTTATTCGGGTTTCTTGCTTCAAGAAAGAATTATAGTTCACATGCAATTAGTTCGATATGTATAAAATTTTTATGGTATATGCACCGTCTATTTTAAGATAAGAATTATGGGGATCAAGCAAACTCGTGTTTCGAAGAAAGTATTTGTCTTATACAAAAGTATAATGATCTAAACCGTTGAGAAAACAAAGGTAGCTTAAAAATTGTAAGCATAGGGAATACAAAATCTAAGGCCTACAACCCGTGGTATATTTGTTCTCTTCTTTTCTCACACAACTATTATGAGTACAAGTCAGTAATCTTATTGTGTCAGTAATCTTATTGAAAGCATGTAATCTTATTGAACGGAAGTGTCAAGTGAAAGTATAACACCCGTAAGAACGCATGGGCATGATCCTAGTGTATATGTATATGACAACTATGATGTTTTTCTTTTCATTTAAAATAATATATGTATATGTATAGACAACTATGATGTGTTTGGTTTGAGAAATAAGGTAGACCATCTTCTTCTCACTCATTAATCTTTTATTTAGTTTGTGAAATAGAATGAGTTAAACCATGATCACCTCATTCCTCCTCCCAAGCTAATAATTGTTAGTATATGCATGAGGATTCGTGCGCCCAAACCCTAAACATACTATTCGTAATCGGATCTGAATCTAATTACAAGTGTATATGCATGTATTATCCCTACTACTTCAAATGTTTTATCACAAAAATTATTGTGTGTGAACGTACACAACATGTCTTGGCGCGAGATTCTACCAAATACATAAGATCGAATAAAGTGTCATTTTAACAGTGCTGAGCACACCATCCAAAGATGTTTGGGGGTTCATTGCTGCGGGGCTCCCTTGCTGACAATATCTACAATCATCAGAGGAGCTTCACAACCCCGAGCTGACTCTTCAGTAGGAGCCTACACAACAAAAACAGTGAGGCGCCAGATTAGAGACGAAATTCATACTCAAATACCATTTCAAATGTTCTTTTACAACAGGGAGACACTTCAGAAGGTTTGCTAAAAAAATCTAACTCTTGACACTGACTGTATGCACATACTGAGTTGAGGGCCAAGTGTTTTGGGACAGATTTAAGCATGGTAGCAACGGCTTGGCCTGAAATGCAGCCCTAGGATACAGAATAACATCAGCATAAAAATGCTTCCTTTATGAAAGTGAATCAACTTACCCCAAGTGAAGCAGCATAGGATTAGCTTTCATCATCATCAGTTTGAGCAGCATCTTTCCATGATTTCTCCACTGGCAGCGGGAGTTTACCTTTGAAAAGCATTAACTATTTAGACTAACAAGTAACAGACAATTAGAACAGCAGAGCAAGAGAGCAAAATGAAAATAAATCAAATTCTAGAATAAAAATATCATGGTGGTCTCAGTGCACTCAGTGCAGAACCAAATGTCCTGACTCCTGGTATCCAAACTGAAAGAAAAGGAAGGTTTTGTTTATCCCGCTTAAATAATCAGGATAAGCTTAGAAATCTGCACTCTAAAAGCCAAAAGAATATAGTTTTTCTCCAAATCAAAACCATGTATATATGGTTGCCAGACAATCAGATACAAGACTTGATATTTGTTAGATACAGTCAAACGAGTGCCAACTGTTGAGTGCTGACAAACAAAACCGCTGTCGAACTATGCCCAATGCCAGGCCTTACATGCAGCATGAACTAACTACCCAACTTAATTCCTCTTGCAACATGAACTAACCACCAAGACAATGAAACCTGGTTTCAACGCACCGCATATACTACTGAAATTGTGACCTGCTTTACCAAAACATTTCTGGCCCTGGACACTATGGAGACTAAGGAGACCAAAAACTCTGATCACCCGTATATTTGTGAAATTTTGACCATGCAAACAACAAAATTCCAAAGTAACAAAAGAAATTTGAAGTCCACATCTTGCCTTGTGACCAGTAACATGGCAAACCAAATCACGAAGATGAATGTTTGCTAGCAGTTTAATGCAGCATGGCCAGATTTTTACTGAATCAACAAGTGCTGGAAAAAATAGTATGTGCCTAATGCTTTCAATTCCTGAAATGATTCTGTTGTAATAGCACATCTAAGGAATTACTTTAATGCATAATTGGATGCAAAGTTTTGGTTTACAGAAGTTTGTGAGAAACTGAGGGTATACATAAATTAATTCTGTAGGGAAAACACAGCCAACTACAAAACCATGGTATCATGTATACAGATAGCAAAGAAGTTTTCAACTTAACAAGTAGGAGAGGAATAATTGTAAGATAACAACATAAGAAAGGGAATAACATGCAAATAGAAATGTGAACATGGTAAGTTATGGTAGCTGTTGTTTCAGCCTTGCTATATCTCAGAAACTACCATAGACAATACAAAAATAGTGGCTTTTTAGACCTCTCAGAACTAAATGTCATTAGCAAAGACCTTAAGTGAATGCCATATTCTGAGGAAATGGATACCTAACCAACATCCATGTAAATTTCATGAGGATTGATATGACAAGCGGCATGGTTATAAAGAAAATGCAATTCTATCATCTGATTTTATGACTTTGCAATCTTGTTGATCGGATTGATTTTACAATTCTATCGAGTACAATCTATAGAGGGCGGCCCTAGTGCAAGCATTGAGTACAATCTATGATTTTGCGATTCTGTTAGTTATGATCCTAAGGTTTGCAATCCTACCATTTGAGTTCCGATGCCATTTAGGATCACTATTATTTTACAAACTTATATGCCAACTACGTTCATGAAAAATTCATCAAAGCAATCAAATGTATACACTGACCCTATGAACATCATTTACAAAATATATATCAAAATTCTAAGAACCTGTTTGGAGCACATAACCCTCCAACATCTATAGTTACAAGATCTAGATTGCCCAAAGGCATATTGCTTTGCAGTTTAGGCATTGTTTGGACTAACATTAAGTTTTCAAAGACACAGGTTTCACCATCAGACATCAGTTGAAGTTAAGACAGAACATAATCCATCATATCAACTTAAAACGTTTCAACTTCATCAGTACAAACACTGTACCCTAGACTTATTACATTGCATATCAAATGGAAAAACTCATAGCATGGAACAAAAAATGTTGGGAACAAAACTTGTATTGACAGGCCCCATTTCTGAAACACCGATAACCATCCATACAAAACTAGAACGAACCAATTATACATCCAATGTGGACCTGAAGCTAGTATGTTTCTAACTTACACATCAATCCAATATAAACAATGCATTTAGCTAGCCATGTATTAAAGATAAAAGCGCAAATCATTCAGGCACAACCTGTCAACCTCCAAACACAAGAGTACCGAACTTCCTATGATTCAGTGGCAAATCAAAACCATGCCTAACACATCATCATTTAAAACCGCAATGAAATGCTTGCTAAATTCACCTCACCTCCCACAAAGTAAGCCGCGGATGGCCACCCCCGCACAGTAGTGAAGCTCAACACCTCCTCCTCGGTCATCGCCGCGTCGCCCCTCGCGGTGTACAAAGCCGCGCCGAGGAGGTTCGCCACCCCAAGCGGCTGCGGCAACGGCCGGACCCAGTAAGACCCCCTGGCACGAAGGGGAGCCAATCAGGCGCGGCCCGGCGCACGAGCACACCATGAATGGCTTCCTGCAGGCGGCGCGACCCCATCTGCGCCTTAACCGTGGCGGAGTCGCCCGCGCCTCCCTCCCCTCCCCCTCCGGACGAAGAGGTAGGGGACTCCTCGGAGAGGTCGATCTCGACGAAATCCACCTTATCCGACAGCGCACGGGAGGGCAGAGGCAGAAGCGGAGGGCGGAGGGCGCCGCCGGGGCGGGCCAACAGGGCGCGCGCCGCGAGAAGACGAGCCATGGATGCCGGAGCGGGGCGGTGAGGAAAAACACTCGATGGCTTGGCGTGGTGGCAGGGGGGACGGGGAAGGCCGGCGCAGGCGAGGTGAGAACTATGCTGCCGTGGCACGCCGCCGGAGTTTAGGGAGGAGCGCCGGCGAGGACCTTCGAGCATAGCGGTGGCGGCCGGTCGGGAAGGGAAACGCCGACCCGGCTAACGGCGTCTGCGCTGCGGCGGACGGAGTGAACGAGAGGGTGAAGGGTCGCGCTGTTGGGGCTGATATGGGCCTGGTTACAGAGGCCTGTGTTTCCAAATCCCTGCTCACGTTGGACTTGGACAGGAATCGGGCGGGGGCGGACGATCGTGAAGTAGACTTTTCGATCGGGGGCTCACAACGTCGACTCGTTCCCTCCGTGTCTCTCTCTCGCGTGCGGCATCCAGGCAGGCAGCCACCGGCGGTGCCCAGGCCATCGTCAGCCCCTTCGGCAGGCCATCGTCGCGTCCTTCGTCGGAGACTACCACCCGCACCCACCAGGTATGCGGATCCTTACTCTTCCATTCCTGCTATGCGAAACCGAGAACCCGAACCCTAACTTGAGCTATTCGGCGAATTGTATTCGGATCTGATCAAATTACAAGCCTATGCATGTACACTAGCTTCGATTTTTTTTGTTGGGTTGTACAACCATGCCCCCTACTGGGCCGCCCCTGATCCAGGCCACTAGCTTTTTTTTTGTTCCTTTTAAGATAAGAATTTTATCTAATCTGTGCTTACGCCTGATGCTGATGATAATACTGCTGCTGTTGTTGCTGGTGATGATAATCCAGATGGCCGCGCCGGACGGTCCTGCTGCTTCTCCGATGGTGTACCCTGTCTACCTCACGGAGCATTCCCCAGCAAGCGGGGGATGATCAGGCTCAAGGTCCGGGGATATATGCCATACAACAGAACCAGTTAGCAGCTGCGATGGGAATGGGGTGCTATGCTCCAACCACACTCGTTCCCCTGACTTATAAGATCCCAACGTAAGTTGTCACCTTTTGGTACTGAACAATCAACATCTGCCTATTTTGTACCATCATTGAATTGGTGAGATCTGCTCACATGCCATTGCAGTAGTCATCATAAGTCACTTATGCGAGTGATATATGCAGTCAGTCTCATAGAATTGTGCTGTCGAAAATCTTGGGCACATTTGGGTGGTTGTATGGAACTAGTGTGATAAGGGGTTCATAGTAGATATGTTGAAATCCAGGTGCTTTTTTCCATCGGGCCTTGGTAGAAATTTTCTGAGTAAAAGCATGCTCAGCAGCGGCAGTATAATCTTAATTTAAGGATCTTTATTTGAATTATACTTTATACATACCTTTTAGGATCTGTTATGAGCTAGCGGCTCGGGTATCTAAAAAAAGGTGAATCAACTTTCACTATTGTAAGTGTTTCCATGAATAATCATACATGCACCTGGCCACCTGATCTACTCATGAAGGAATGTTCGTTACTGATTAACTCAGCCACTCGATATTTAGAAGGGAAAAAAAACTCACTGTTGCAGTAGGTTCTCAAAATCAAGCTGAATAATTTCAGCTATCTCTCTTATTTGTATAGGGATGTTGTAACTTGTAGAACAGGAGCAAAGCAGAACAGAACATATAACGATGTTTACCTCAGTCCTGAAATAATAATACAATTGCCATCATTATGACATCAGGGACTGACATCAGGGACTTGCTATAACTGACTAGTTAGTAATGACTAATTTGATTGAGAATACGACAACACAAACACCTTTTAACTTTTACTTGAATGTTGCCCAAGTGCTGTTTTTGATGCTGCCATGCTGGAAGATAGAATGGAACTACAGCTAACATGTGAAACTTGGTTACAGATTTTGAGCAGTTTAAAAAAGAAACAACTTCTGCTGCAAGAATGATGAAGCCAATGTAGTTTGCTACTATGGGCTATGGCATTCCATTTTATTTCTGGTTTAGTCATTGGGGAGTGGGGATACTTGGGACCAGTGCAAAGCATTATGAAGTTTTGAACTGTCCAACTGCTTGCTTATATCCACCCTTTTGTGCTTGAAGGGAAAGCGTCGGTGGCCCCGCTGGTGAAGAGAATGTACAGGATGCTAGGCAGCAAAATGGACCTCAAAGACAAGTTGTTGTGAGGAGGTTTCACTTTGCTTTTCAGCTTGACTTGGCCCTGATCATCAAACTAGCTGCAGTGGTGTTTCTCTTTAGCCAGGAAGGCTCGAAACAAAGGCTGTTTCTTCTCATACTGTTTGCCTCATTGATTTACTTGTGAGTACTTTGCTCAAATTGTCTCCAAAATACTTGATGTCATTTCACAGTTTACTCTCCATTACTTGTATAACCTATATATGGTGCTGCTAGATAACCTCATGGGATCTGTATCATACAGATATCAAACCGGAGCTATTACACCTTTTGTAAGATGGCTTCAGCGGGCGGGAGGGGCAGCTGCTCGTCCACCACAGGCTCCTGCTCGGGTCGAGAACCGTGCCCCTCTGCCTGCCCAGAATGATGGCAATGAGCAGCCCAATGGTAGCTTCCCTATACTTCTCTCTGTATTATTTGTGCTCTATGCATGATTATTCATCATATTGAAACACCAATTTCACTTTTAGTATATTAATAATCTCACCATAATGTTATAACCTTCCTTTTCACTACCATCTGTTTTTCAATGGGAGGTTCATATAAACAGCAGTAGCCCTTGCATGAAATAAAATTGTAAATGGCCAGTGGCGATAATTAGCACCAACAGACGAGACATGTTATAGCTGTCTAATGTCTCATGTTGATTCCTGTTTTGATGGAATGGTGTTTCATGCTTTTAACAGCCAGGTTGTTTTCTGCTTTTGATTTGACTACAAGTACCAATAATGATACATATGTCTCTTTTCTAAGGAAGTGTTAATGCGACTAATCACTTCTGCTGTTGTGGAAAATCGCAGGGCCTGCAAACCCTGACCAAGCTGCTGAGAATCATGAACAAGATGCTGCAGCTGGTAACGAGAATCCACAAGAGGCAGAGGTAGAAGGAAATCAGCGCAATTGGCTTGGTGGTGTCTTGAAAGAGGTCCAGCTGGTTGTTGTAGGGTTTGTTGCATCGCTTCTTCCTGGTTTTCAGCACAATGACTAGGCCTCATCTCGTCAGTGGAATAAGCTATCAACAGTGATATAATTATGGCGACATAGGGAAATAATTATATGAAGCGTATGAAGCGGCTCAACGATTTCTGTTTATACACCTGAATACATCTTTGGTGTTAGTCAATATTGTTATGTTTCGTGTTCAATGACTTCTGAACCAATCCTTTCCTGCTTCCAGCAATATTTGCAGCTCACATGTAAAGAGTAGCCTGACACCCTATCAAATGAACTATTATTTGAGTTGTAGAAATATGGGATGGTTTCACCTAAATACAGTATCAGTCCCTGTTGTAAAATGTCTGAAACATGAAGGATGTGAACTTTTTTCAGGGCTGAAACCTTGATTTATAATTTGTGAGTTACATCCAGATGGATGCTCCCGTTGTACTTAAGAGTGCTAGAAATTTATGTCAGAGTGAAGTACAACAATTATTATTTTTCTCGGTTGATTTTGTCAGCTACCTCAGTAGCTCTTGTCGATGAATCAACTCAGTCGAAGTGCGCAAAACAAACATTCAGCATGAAGTACAGTTTGATGTTTTTGACTTTTAAACTTCATATTTGACCATCCGTAGTCATCAATGGGATCAACAGTATGCTAAGGATGGTGACGAGCACAAGTCAGAAAGAGGATGACGATCAAGATATCTAAAGAAGATGTCAATCAATCTGAAGGAGAAGAGAAGTTGAAGGATTGTCTCAACACATGTTTATGTGACAAAAAGAAGTTTCTGATGTCGTTATTTTGTATGTGGCATGTAATAACTGAAGTCTGGCTTATGGCATGAGCTTCGATCTCTGCCTTTCTAGGAACTCTGCTAAACTCCTGGTTGCTTCTTCTGTTTAGCTTCTTGAGCTGGCATTGCTAGTAGCTGATAGGAGTTGCTCTTGTTTTTCCTTGTCTTTCTCTGGTCTTAGCTATCCTAAAACTCATGTATTTCCGTTTGAATGAATGGAAATGGGGCAAGTCCTCGTGTTAAAAAATTTTTTTGACCATCCATCTTATTCAAAATATTTATGTAAATAATAAAATAAATTAATTAATATTTAAGTATCTTTATTGACGAAACAAGTCATAACAAAATAAATTATATTTGTGTAAAAATTTGAATAAGACAAACCATCGAACAAGATGGCACGGGAATCGGGGGTGACAAACTCAATGGGATGGAGGGTGTACGCTCCAAAGAATTACATTAAAAATCTCCGTTCACTATGCTCATTTACTCCCCACAAAGCCCAGGGGCTTCTCCGCCAGAAGCACCCGCCACGTCGCCTGAATTAACTCCCCGCCGTTGGATCCTTGAACGTGTGGCCACGATGGTTCGGAGCCGATTCAACTTTTAACCGGATTCTCGCCAGGCGGCTTTTGGCCCGGATTCTTCCTGCTTCTCTCTGTGTTGGCCAGCTTCGTACGGAGCTAGGCCACCCAATATATATTGGCCTTCCAATTCCTGTCAAAAAAAAAAAACGGCCTTTCCCCATCCCTCTCGATCTCTCGGCGCCCGGGGGTGCCAAAAGGGGCGGCGGAGACGGCGCGAGGCACCCGGGCGAGCATGCGCGGCGTCCGCGGCTGCCCTCCTCCTCCATGTCCTCTCCCTCTCCGTCCCCTTTCCTCGCGAGATTTCCTCGGGAGAGCAAAGCGGCGGCGCCCTCTCCCTCCGGTGGCGGGCGACAAACGACCTGGCGTCGCCTCGCGCGCCCGGTGATGGGGCCCAAGCCCCTTCCATCTTCCCTCATCTTCCGCACGACCTCCTCGATGCCTCCTCCTTCCGGGGTTTGTGCCCTCCGTTTGTCGAAACCCTAGGTATGGTCGAAACCCCGACTACATTATGCCCCTGCTTCCTACCTATTGATTGATTTTAGCAATGGATGAAGAGGAGATGGCCATCCGAGTGAAAATAGTTCGCAGCTGTGTTTAGTCACTCTTGGATTTTCTTAGAATATCATTATGCTATTGTCTTGCATTTTTGACCAACACCGTGGGTTTTAGTTAGTCAAAAGTGTTGTTCTTACTCATTGTTTACTACTGGATATGTCATGTAATGAAGCAAGTGGGTTGTAGGCGCAATTCCAAATAGTGGATGTGGGCATAGCAGTGGTTAGGTCTTCCAAATTTAAGTCGGTATGTTCTCTGCCTTCTGTTGAAGTTTAGTTACAGCAGTTTGGTAAGGCTCTCACTGCATGCTAATTAAGTCTATTTTGCATGGTACATGTTACTAAAATAAAGAAGGTTCATCAAAGCCTTATCTTTTAGCACTCAGAAAAATCACAAATCTACATGATGTGTTCATATAATTTTTCTGGAAAATATGCTAATGCATTATGAGGCTTTTGTTATGAAAGTTTCAAATAATCTGAACACTCTGTTAAGATTGATTATGCAAAAGACTTTGGTTTCAATAAGTTTGTCATATGGACAAGATTCCAGCTCCCAAAAAGTGATATTTTAGTCTTCTTCTATAAGGGATGTGCATTGCATTCTTTTTTTACTCTGAGAAAAAAATGCCACTGATTAGCAGCCTAGATGATTAGCATTCTTTGTCATGGTTTGATTTTTTCTAGACAAGAGTGACTACCTATTGCTTATTAATTTACCAGGTATTTTTGTCTTACAGGTTAGTTATCTTAGGATAAACTACTCACTTTGTCCATGGTTCTTGGTTTAATAAGCATTTTACTTCTATGTATCTTTGCCTAATGTTTTTGTGCATAGCATATCCATCAAAGATTTATACTGGAGGCAGAAACTTATGCCTTATGGCTGATGAAAATCAGGACAATAGAAACCTGCATTAGAGAGTAGGTCAGAAGCTCTGGATAGTAGTGAAGCTTTGAATAGTCAGTTGTTTTACAACTATTTTTAGCTATTTATTAATATATGCATGTAAATAGTCAGTGGCGGAGCCAAGGGGCTGGCAAGGGCCATGCCTAACATGTGGCAAAAAAAATTCTAAGTATGTATTTATAAATTTTATTTACATTTAAAAGAGTGAATATAACAAATTGTTATTATATATACATGTTAATATCCTATAGATTATAAAATCATACTAAGCACAACTATATTAAATTAAAATAACTTATATGAACACATCTAAAAAACATTAGATAATAAAATTCTCCTATAAACACATACTCCCTCCGTTCCTAAATGTTCGTGGCCGTTCTCGCTTTCAAGAAAATACTACCAAAGAATTATATATTAAAATATATAAATACTTATGATAAGTAATTAGTATCATCGAAAGATCTTTTTGTCTAGTTTTTTAATAAATTTATTTGGAGATATAAATGTTTCATGTATTTTGTACAAATCGAGTCAAACTTGTGGCATGAAAACCGACGACGACGATCAATTAGGGATAGAGGGAGTATGAAAGACTAGCACACCAGACCTTGATGAGATTTATGAAATCATCGTAGATCTTTGTTGTTAACGGGCATCTTTGCCTAACACTAAAAAATAGCATCTTATATCTTAGAATCCATATAAAATTAAATCCGGGCACCCATGTCAAGTCGATGAATTAGCTTAAAAGATCACCATAGAAACTTGACCAGTTGAGTTATGTTCATTATTAGAAGTTGGACTTTTGTAGTTGGCCCCCCTTATATATAATTTTGGCTCCGCCACTGTAAATAGTTGTAGAGGTTCTTCTTCAATGCTCGAGGATTAATGAAAGGATGGCCATGGTTTCTCCTCCTCCACATGGTCCTTCAATTTCCTATTTTTTCCTGTACGCATATGAGGACCAATAGAGCTCCTGTGACATATTTTGCTGTGCTCACTTCAATTCCATTTGAGGTTATTTTCCAACGTCTAGTGATTCATCGTACCAAGGTTTCCCATCGTCCAGTGCTAAAAAGAAGTGGTTGCTGTGTTGCACTATATGTTTCTTTTGTCTGTCTCAGGTTCTGTTAAAGAACAAAAACTTTTTGATTTATGCTACCCTTCTTTTGGTTTGATTTAAAGGCTGTTTTGGTCTATTACATTTATTTTTGTGAAATTAAATTAAGATCATAGATGGAGGTATCTAACTGACAATTGATCTTTATCCTTTATAGATAAAGGAAGAAAATGCTCAATGGAGGAGGTGTTTACAGATGTATATAGAAGTGAATAGGACCCTGCGATACTCATCCAATTAAACGTAACAAAAGATATAATAGACATCTTTCGGCTCAACTTTGGAGAGCACGGCCCAGCTGGATCTCTTGGATCATTGCAAGGTACTACTAACTGAAATTCAATAACCTTTTAAATTTTGCATCCGTGTTTGTTGTAATGTGTTTTCTACTGTAAATCCTGTAACAGTCAAGAGTGTTAATCCTGTAACAAAGCTCTGCATTATCCACGTGTCACCCAACAGAAAAGTTTGGACTGTTTGCTCCACATGATGATAGAAAACAATATTATTGCATTGCCTTTTACGGCATATGCTATCTAACATGATGAAAGTATTGACTATGTTGTCATTGTGCGAATTGTTTAGGGTCCTGATCCAAACATGGCTTTTCTCATTACGGCTAATTCAGCTGAGAAGCAACTTACTAATAATATCGTATGGATGCTTTATGTTTGTGAATTGGCCACTTGCCACAAATATCACAGGCATTGGTGCCGTTTCCATTGCCTAAGTTTTTTCATGTTCTTCAAATTTTTGTCTGCCATAAATACTTGACTGTAGCCTGTGGAGACAATGTATCATTTTTGGACTGCCAAAGTGTTAGGTGGGCCAATTCATCAAAATATAGGTTATCACAGTAGTACTACATGCTCCTTTGTAATTAGTTAACAGAACAAGTGGTTAATAATCGCCACATTAGTGCAGCACTTAGAAAGCAGGCACAAATTGATTCATTTGAGGTGGGGATGAGGGGTTTCTATGTCACTAGGAGTATTTTGTTTCTTTTGTGTATCTAAAATGGAGATTTCATGTTAGGTATCAAGTGTTCTGCCTCTTGGATGCTATATTCCCTGCAGCTTCCTTCTCGGGATGTTTCAAGGCCCTTGATTCTTCCAATCTGTGAACAGGATAGTTGGCAGCTTATGGAAATTGGAAACTTGACCCATTCAAAATGGTTCTAAGGTATGTTTTCATGGAGCTTCTCTTCCTATAAATGCGTTAAATGATCCACTATTGCATTTGGAATTTAATATGAAGTGGATAAGGTTCTAGACTTCCAGCAGGTTTAAAACCAAGATCTTGGCCATGTGATGTTAATCCTTGACCTTTCAGTATCAAGATACGGGAATACAGCTGCATCTAAGTTGTTAAATAACATGTCCTGGGGAATCATATGGAGATGCTTTCCCATTCTTTCTTTACTATTCATTTGAATGGTTGTCAATTATATCGAGAGATGCTTATATATTTTAAATTTTCCAGGTCACACTATTCAGTTCAATGTGTCCAAGAATTCTGTAAGAGCCAATCTCTTAGGGAGCATACTTGAGGTTGTCTAGGCGCACGATTGCTGTTAGCATGATTACTCAAATAATTGGCCAGGATCAGAACTTCAACCAGAAGACCAACACTCTTCTCGAATTTGAACCAAATATGTGTACTAAGCCCTGGCAAAATGATAGTACTTGCAAATTTTGTTTAGCAGTTGCCTACTGCCATTCGTGTTCTAACACTCGACTTTTGCAAAAATGCTATGGATTCAATATAGTCATTCTCGCACTTTTACCGTGCACGGGCGCGTGAATGCGCGCGCCCTGCTACTAGTTTTAATGAAAGAGGAACAAAATCTCATGACTGCATAATCTCAGTCATTCTCTTGGCAGAATGTTCAGGTGTGCCATTCGTTTTTGCAGAACTTCAGCTGCAGATAGCATATTCATTGGCTGCACGAGGTGTCTATCTTGCTTACAGCTTGAAGCACGAAGCCGCCCAGCAACAAGTAAAGCATCCAGCAGATTTTCTTCTTATTTACATGTGTCCATGCTGTGCTGGAAACTGAACGTCATCAATCAACGAGCATATTAAATGAACCATTTTGAGAAATTTGGGGTTCTATAACTGTAAAGTACAATGAGTCCTTGAATACTATACCTGCAATTTCATGCATGCAGATGCAGAGTCTTCCATTTCCCAAGTCCTACAAACAGCAGCGAATGACGATGATAGCACATAGCCTAATGGTGATACTTCTGTCCTTTTATTATAGTCCATGCCCTGCAAATTAATGCAATAGCTGACGTGTGACTGGTCACAGGTGAAAAGCAAGTATTTAAATAGTTGTGTTACATTGTGCCTATCTCACACCATAGATCATACAACCATACAGGGGTGTTCCACAGAAACTGTGTTCAAGTGCAGAAATGGCATCAGATAGGCTAATTGCTTTACCTGTAGAGCTGCTCCATTAGAACTATCAAAGCAACTTGATGGTTCAAAACTAGTGAGGACAGCCTAATTGTTGCATCTGCACGCTCTCGCACTTGTACCCCGAGACCATATGGTCCACCAATACAAAATGTCAGCCTTGATGATCCCTACAAGATATGAAACATTATTGACCGCTTATAGACATCTTGCCATTCCTATATTTTTCCAGGAGTTCAAACCTCAAATAGAAAAAAAATTGAGATAACAGAAGTTACGATCACAAAAATCAATTAAAGAATAGCTCAGCTATGAATCTATGATGGACCAAGTTCCAGAGCATACTGTGTTGCCAGCATCCCCGATCAGATCAGCTATCTGCTCCGATATGACATCCTTCCCATTTTCATCCAACACAACCACCTGCCATACGTGGAAAACGTTAGGACACAAAAGCGACTGCATTATGCAGAAGTTATAGCAGAGCACATGTGAACCGAAGCAAGAGGGAACTGATTAACTGAAACATACAAAATCGTCAGACTTGAGCTGCTGCATCATAGCCGTGTCTTCTGCTTCAACTTGCACCTTTACATCACTGAAGAAAGCATTAGAAAACAGTACAGATGGAGGAAGAACTTTTGGTATTTAATGGTACCTTGTCTGACTTCTGTTTTTAGGTTTTGTGAAAATCATCAGTCACAAGCTAGTCTAACATTATCAGGAAAATAGCACCATACACAAAAACATAGTACGTTAATATGTTGTATGCTGATGCCGCACATATTGATATGCACACTGCAGTGAATCGACTGTATTGATGCATCGAGTACCCTCTCTTTTTTAGGTTTTATGGAGATCACCAGTCACAAGCTAGTCTAAGAATATCAGGAAAATAGCAACATACACAAAAAACATAGTATGTTAATATGTTGTATGCTGATGCCGCACATATTGATATGCACACTGCAGTGAATCCCCTGTATTGATGCATCGACTACCATCTTTAAAGTTGGAGGATCACTTAACGAAGTATACCTGGTAAGTTTTGGGTTGGACCTGATAAGTGTGTCCTCGAAATCGCAATAGTAACCGAGCTTCTCCTTGTATTCTTCAACAAGGAGCTGTGTCCCTCGAGACCTCTTCTTTCCAACCGTTAACAAACGCATGGGCATTGCTTTCTGCAAACATGGAAATGCAGGCATCAGAATCAGAAACTTGACATAAGAACATTTGACCATTATAAGGTTACACGAATTATTAGAACTGGAGCACGAGCTCTTCACAATGCATCTTTTTGCAAGCTTTTGCTTTATATCCACAAAAATGCAGAGTTTTTTTTTTGTTGTTTTTTGTAAGGAGAAATGAATCGATGTAGCTAGAAAAGGCTAATGCGTGCACTCCTTACCACAGATTGTCCCGAGTACTTGGATCTCCTGGCTGCATGAAGGAAAAGTAGGAATTATCAATGTTAGAGAGCGGAATCCTCGGGAAGTCAGAAGGATATTCAAGAACTGAACGGTGGAAAAGGCAAAGGTAACTAACATAACTTAGACAGAATTCAGAAGCATCAAAAAGAAGAAATGGAAACGTCCTGAGGCCTGAGGGGTGGGGGAGTGGTTCGATGGCTATGGCTTACCAAGAGAAGGGGCGGACGCGCCTCGATTCTTGTTGAAGGATTGCTCGGGCCCGTGCTCGCATCTGCACCGCCACAGCAAGACTGCCATCGCCGAGACGGACGGGAGGGGACTTGCAGAGTCACGGGAGGTCTGGGGGTGCATCTGCTGGCATCTCGACCCGTCTGCTCGTCATAGTGAGGAACTGAGGAAGACACAGATATCCGTCGGCCTTCCACGGGCCTCAAGAAGCCGATACGAGGCCCCTATCTCAATTTTTCATATAACAGCGTCTAAATTTGCAATTAGTAATTAAAAAAGCATTTTTAAAAAAAAGCCGAAGAGCACCTATCTGCCAAGCCAAGGCACGTCTGCTAGACAGGCGTATTTCCTACAGTTAAAACTACACAACCGCATCATCAGAAATTCAGAACACGTACTGAAACTGGACAGCGCTCTGATGATTTCCTACACGGTTTCTTTGGCTGCCAACGATATCCCCTGCTACTTTCTGCAAGTTCGTCCTACAGAATTTGAATTTCCATGGTTCAAAGTTCAAACATGTGTTGATTTGTTTCGTCAGTCTGTGTATAGGAATCCGAAACATCATCTTACAACCAAATAAATGCTACATGCATTATCATCATCGACCACAAACTACGCGGCAACGTTTTTCAGGTTAAGTCTGCAGAGAAACAGCTACCCAGATTGACTCCTGAATTATCATGTAAAAATCCTGAATACAATATTGTACAGACGACCACATCAGTGCCATCCCGTGTGCAGTGTGCTTGTGCTTGTGGTCTCAATTCAAAGCATATGATGTTACACACATGATGCCATTCTATCATCGTCTAAGGAAGACAAAGAGCGAGCCTCTGGATCCTTTTCCTAGCCTGATCTTCTCGTCGACATAGGTGATCTCCAACTTGACTTCGCTCTCGCCACCGTATTGGAACCCCAAGGAACCTACCTTCAGCTCTGGGGCTTCAAATATGACCTGAATCCATTTACTGTCCAATACATTCAGCTTACCTGCATGCCCAACATACAAAGAAGATAACATAAATCAAATTACTAAATGTGCACAAACCTGACACATGAAACGGCTTGTTAGAAAACATTTGATCTACCTTTCAATGATACTGCACCCCCAAGGCCAAAGACGGAGAATGACACCTTGTTCCTGACTATATCAGGTGCTTCCACCACCTGAATCATCTCATCAGTTTTGAATATCAGGCGGCCGAGAGGCGTCCGGTAAAGCCCTCCTGGCGAAGTTGGCACCGAGCAATACACAACCTCCCATTCTGGTCAATTGAACGAATTATGCAAAGCTGACTTAATCAGGATGGCACACCAACCATGGATAAAAGATCAAACTCTGTAATAGCAGCGGCAGCCATCATCAGACGTAAAAGATTAACTTGCGCTCTCATTTGCGGCGACAGGCGCCCTCCTCATATGGTAGGTTGCAAGATGGTTCTTTTACCCTGTTAATTGTCTGGCTGTGCCACTGCCACAAGACCACATAGAAATGCAACGTTGGGCAAACCAAGCTTTTTTTATTTTACCTCCAAATATAAGCGGGGACTTGACGGGTTCGTCTATGCAGTACTTCCCCAGCTGCAGGGCGACATCAGCCACTTGCTGGTGCCCATCTTCAGGCAGCAGCACTCCTCGGTCAGTTCCCTTCACCTGAAAGTCGGTCGGTAGTACCAAGCTGAGACATCGCGTTTAACATAGTTGCAGACATGTATGTAACTATACGAATCTGAGGCTCTGAAGAAACCGAGTTTCTCGCAACAAACGAACTGAAACGAAGCAGAAACCCAGGAAGCAAGAGACTACCGGCGTCAGTGTTACCTTGGAGAGGACGGAGTCCACGAGCTCCGGTGGCGCCCGGACACCGGGGGCGGCGGCTAGGGAGCACCGGACGGACAGGAGCCGCCGGCGGAGAGGAGCTAGTGGCGGAGTGGTGGAGGAGAAGCGAAGGGCGGGGGAGGCGGCCGCAGCGGAAGCTGACATTTTCATCGTCTGCTCTTCGTGTGGCGATAGCTGGACCTTGTCCCTCACCCATTTCTAATTTTCTTTTTTTTTTTTTTTTCAAACAGAAAAACAAAATTTCCTGATCGAGGGTTTTCCTGCCTCGTTTCCGTTTTTTTCATATACTCATTATTTCTTTTATTTTGCAAAGACAAGGTACTTCTGCCACTGAATAGCTTCTCTCTCCCGAAACGTGATTAAGCGCTACATAGGTACTCAATGATGTTCACTTATCATACGTCTGTTTATCACTTAACCCAGCCAGCTATAGAATAGAAATATAGAATAGCTAACTGAACAACCTGCAGTCTTATCTTAAGTTGAAACAAGTGGTCAATCTCAGCTACACCCTCCGTCCCCAAAATAAATGACGTTATGGGAAGCATGCCGGTCAAACTTTCTCAACTTTGACTAGATTTGTAAAAATATATGCACCATTTAAATCTTCAAATAAATTTATTAAAAAACTAGACTTAAATTTTTTTTTTCCGATGATACTAATTACTTAGCATAAATATTTACATATTTTAATATATAATTGCCGGTATTTTGGAAACGTTGACTTATTGGGAAGCGAGAATGTTTTTTTTTTGGGACGGAGAGAGTAGTCTCAATGAAGAGTTTTATGGTACTTGTCATGTCACCATCACATAAATGAAGGAAATATATCTTATGCAAAAACCAACCCCTCCGTGGAAACCATGCAAACTTCTAATTTGGGCCATAGGGATGCAGATCCAAGGGGCATGAGGTTATAACCACCGGGAAGATAGGATTTACAAAAGTGTGATTAGAGGCAAACGGTTAAGTGTAAATTATGTAATCCTCTCATGTCCCTTGATCAACATCCTATTACCCACGTTAGAAGTTTGCATGGTTTTCACAGAGAGGTTAGTTTGCACTTGATACGTTGCCTAAAATGAAACAAATAGGGTTTGTTTTCAAACTATCATGTCATGCAAAATGAAATAGAACAAAGATGAAACTCACTCTCAATGAAAAACTTCATTTTATTTTATAGTTTAAAAACATTAAATTTTGACTCATATAGAGTTGTCAGTAATTGTTTCAAAGAGAGTTTCATCCCCATAATACATTTCTTCTCTCTTAAAGACGTCACATCAACAAAAACATTTATGCTGCAACTTATTAAATGCAAATGGTACAAATGAAACTCTGATGGCCAAGACTACCCTCGTAGTGTCAGAGCGGAGAAAATATAAGACCATGGTCTCAAATTTTCCATTTAATAAGCTTTGATGTACGTACATGGTAAAACGCCACAGCTAAAAATGTGGTGAGGAAAAACTATGAAAGTAACACGAGGCTAAAGGAGCAGCAATGGCTTGTCGTGGTAAATCCAAAGCCACTGTTGCTGCAGCGAAAGCCTTCTCACCAATTGCTATTCTGTTAATTAATCTCCTATTCTGTTGCTATCCAATGTACAAGGATTTCTATAACAAAAGATTTCCTGTGTACCCCTGTAGCCTCTAAGCCCACCTAGAAGCTCAAATAAGTGTATAATTTGCGAACAAGGTCAAGAGATTATCTATGGATTCAGGGTAGAACTTCCTTGCAAACAGATAGCATGGTCTCTTTGCTCCATTCCATAGGCAGGGCTTCTCTGTAATCACTTTCTGCAGAACAGCAAAAACCTTTAAGCATACTCGTGATTTTTTATCCATCACTGGGAGAGAGAAACAGGGGGAAAGGGAGGTACCTTGCTATCACTAGTGACATGGTGGCTCATGTCAATTGACTGCAGCACAGATCAAAGGGGTTTAAGGTTAGAAAAGGATGCTATGGGCAAATAACCACCTGGAAAATAGACAGGAGATGAGCAGGCGAACACATACTGTTATATTCCTTAGAAGCTCGAAAGTGACATCCTTTGCCCTGTAAGCTTTCGGATGCCACTTCCCTTCAGACCAGTCAACATGGGTTACAGACCAGTTAGCAATTCCATCTGGGTCCATCATCTGGTTGATACAAATATGCAAATTTGCAATGTCAACAGGCTGCAGTGGCATTATATAGATGACAAATTAATTTCAGCAACTGAAAGGTCATTGTGTACTGACATGGAATACTGTTGGCAAATAATGTTCATCAGCATAGCAGTTGCGACCATCTTCCATCCCAGGCTGAAAGGACAGATAAAAACATTGATATAGGCATGTTATGTAGCAGAAAATACATGAAAGTCCAATGTGGTAAAATGAAGGAAAAAGGGGTTAACTAAATCCATCAACAGTAGTTTGTAAATTAGTTTAAAAAGAACAAAATGAATGCAAACTAATACAAGGCCACATCTATCTTTTAGATCAAACTATTGTCAGCGCAGATCGGTTGCAGTATTACTCTGTCCATTCCAAAATATAGGTGTGCTTTGACTTGGCACAATCTCCAACTTGATTTCTAATATACATTTGACTCGGCACAATTTCAAAAGATTGATGATTTTTTTTTGCCGCAATAGGACAATCATACATTCCGCTCCGATCCTATACTGCATAAAGAAAGAAGTAAATAGAAGACAAGATCTCACCCTGCAATGAAGCTTGAACTTAGTATAGTAAAGGCTGTCTGCAATGATCATCAACGCATGTTGGCGTTTGACTGAGAACCACTGAAATAGTTAAAGTCAAAACAAACTCTTCCATCAGAATGACCCCAGATTTTTTTTTATAAAAAAGGTAAGATGATTGCAAGATTACCTGTGAACCCTTCCTAAAATCAGTCTCTGTGACCTCAGGTAACATATTCTGTGAATATCTAAAATTTCCATGTGGTCCAGGATCATAAAAACTGATCAAGAAAACAAAACATGATGTAAGCTAAATGAATAATAGCTCAACAGAAAACTCAGCTGAGAGATCAGTGAAACCATCCAGTGTAAAAGTAGAACCAAGAGCTATTAGGTATATTCTAATTTATAGTCAGATATGAATTTTAGATAAAGAAAAAAACTTACCAGTCAACAAAACTGAGATTTGCCCCCATCAGGTAGTCATATACATAATCAAAATTGTGCAAAGGTACACAGCTGCAAACAAACAAAAGAATAGTAAAGACCTGAAAGAACAAATTATGAAATAAAATGGGATGAAAGCAAAACCATGATACATACCTATCAGATAGCAAAACAAAATGCTGATTGTCAATGTCTTGTAGAGCATTTGCCAACAGTCTCCTCTCAGCATCAACCATAGAAATTTTACCCCAAGTTACCTGCAATGGGAATAAGATCATTCAGGTTATCACTTTCTTAGCTTCTGATGAGTTCTTACCAGTATCAATCTACGAAGCATAGGAAATAACTTTGTCAAAAACATAATGCTGAAACTAATCTGTTTTTTCTTAAAAAAAATAGTTAACTCTTCATGTGTAGAACAAAAAGATACCAACCTAGGAGGAACTAGCTGACACTGTTAATAAAAAAAATAGGCACACACATTCGAGTTAAAGAGGGACTTGAACAGTTGAACTTGGGTAGTGGTTGTGTAACTGTGTAGAACCACCTCCCACCAACTGAGCTCAGTTCCTTCTTCATGTGGAACTAGGGTTTTACCTTTTCACTGTGTATCTCTCGACCAACAAATATGGGACTGACATGTTCTGGCTTCTCCCTTGAGGCATGAATATATATGGTATACCTTCCCTCATGGCCCTACAGAAATAACAGGAGGTCATGGAGAAACAGACTTATAAATAAAGACAATGACACAATGATTATGATATTCCTTCAAAGATTAATGGGCCTTGGCAATACCCATACTGTACTTTTAAACAAAATGCTCAGGGCGCATCATTAAATTGTAGCTGTTACAAAATGAAATTACTACTATAAATGATCCTAAACAGTAATGCAATATGTCTGTACAATAAAGGTCTTCATCATGCAAAGAGTGGCTTCAAGCTATAGTAGTTATGCAGAACTTCAAAAAAGAACAGAATTTTTTGAAACAAAACAGAACTTCAAAAAAGATCAGTCTTGCTTGTTATCTTGAATGATTGTTAAATTCCAAAATTTGTGTCCTTCCTGTATATAAGTATCAAATTTGTTTTTTCTTTACTTGAACACACAGGAGAGCTGCGCATCATTGTATTAATATAGGAGAAAAATATAAGATACAAAGCTGATTATGCGCAGAAAAAAAGAGAAAGGAATCAACCTACACACAAAACCTGCAGCAGAGCAGTACAGAGACACACATGCCACAAGCAAATGAGTAACAACCAGCCACACACACACAAGCAATGTCAATGCCTAGTTGTACTGAGAGCAAACTGTTACGTAAACTATAAGATTAATTAATGTTTGAATCTCGGAAGTAGTTCTAATGGAAGCCTAGTTGTGTAGCATAGACCAATACCAATTATGAAAGACAATATGCATTCACTCTGCAAGAGCTATGATAAAAATGTATGAATCAACCAACAGAACAAACAAAACAGGGGATGTTTACCTCAAAGAATTTTTCCCATAATCTTTCAAATGGCAACGTCCCTGGGGTCAAGAACATGAAAGCTATTTTCGAATTCTTGGACCGAACAGGTGTTGTTAGGATCTGTCTGAAAACAACACGCGAGGCCCTCTCGTCATCAGTCAATTCCCTGACAGGCTCCGCAGGAAGCCTTCCAGGAAGCCAATCTCTCACAGGAGAATTGTAATGCGGGGGAGGATACATATAAGCCCAGGCTAGCGCGATGAAGATAAAAGCCGCAACGGCAAGTATCCACGCTCGCCTTTTCGGAGCTGGTCTCGGGCGAGGAAGTGGAACGGCCTTCATGTCCTTGATGCCTAACTGCCAAACTTGATGCAGCTTCATCTATCTAAGCTTCACAAGTCTCATTACTCTCGGAATCCACCAGTTTCAGTGAAATATGGCCGGCAGATAATTTCCTCTCGCTTCTACAAGTCCGTCTGCAATAGGAGATATAAACAGTTTGGTTGATCATCACATATACACCCGGGGATTTTTTTTACAGAGGAAACGATGTTAATAGGTGAGATTCAGTCAGTATGCACTAGTCAAACCAAATCAGATCCGATTACCAAAATACGAATGCCAGTTTACATTAGGGTTTGCGGGGTGAGCGCTCGATTCCGCGGGTCATTAAGAGAGGGACGAGGAGGGTAGGCATACCTGGTGGGTGCTTGTCGCCGGCGACGACCTGGCGAAGGGTCCGGCGAGGGCCTGGGCAAGCGGCGGCGGCGGCGCGCTCCCAAGTCGTCGCTGACAGGAAGAAAGGCCACGCGAGCGCGCGCGCGGGAGGAGAATAGCAGAGGGAATCAAGGAATCAAGTCGTGCCAAGGACGAATGCACAGATTGATTTATACGTGCCTGGAGGTGGGGTTCGGGGAAGGGGACGCGCGCGGCCGGCGCGGCGGCGGCTGTGACCCGCGACCGCACCGCGCTGAAGAAAACGGAAAGGAGAGAGAGAGACGAGGAAAAGGACGAGGCGGTTTTTTTTTGAGAATAGGACGAGGCGGTTTGTTTGTTTTGATTTGATATACTGTACACCACGAGAGGGAGGGCGCGCCGGCGCCAAAGGTGCTGTTGTTGCCTTTCCCTCGTTTTGTTCTGAATTTTTAATTTGGCAACAATGTGTGTTCAATTTCAATATTTTTATTAGTTTTTTTTACAGCAGTATAAATGGTTTGTGATGATTGTTCCTGTTTGTGATGATTGGTTGTACTTGCTGCATCCAGCATCCTCCAAGATTTATTTCATTATTTTTTCCTATTATTGTCATGATTTTTATTCCACCACTATCTTTAGGATTTTGTAATTGTATACGTCCATCCTCCTCAAGTTTATGATTGGGAAATTGATTGGACAGCCAGGATTATTCTTCCACCATTGCTATTTTACTATTTTAAGGATTGTCAACCTCCTTCGACGGTTTATAATTGAGAGTTTTTACCACGCTTGGAATTAATATGGCCTTTCATTTTGTTTGATCTAATGGCTAAAAAGTGAAAGGAACCAGGATATGAGAGGAACCAAGTGGTAGGTAGGAACAATGGGACGAGGAACTGAATTATAATAGATTTTAAAAGGGTACAATGGTCTTTTTTAGATCTAATGAATTTGCTTGTCCCAAAATTAAAAAAAAAAACTTTTGTGAATTAAACCTGCGGCGCGCTCCGTTTCCCTATCGGAAAACGCCGCCGCCGCCGCACTTCCCCGCCGACGTGCTCGTCCGCCCCACGCCGCCGTCCCATCCCCAGACCCCTTCCTCCCTGATCTTATTGGCCGGCGGCGCAGCGAGCAGCACGCGATCAGGCGCGCGCTCAGCGCGAGCATCGACAGTGTCGGGAGCTACGGCGAGGACGATGAGGAGTTCCTGAGGAGGATCCGGCGGGGCAGCACCCGAGCGCCGGTGCCGGCGGGTGGCCGACGAGCGTGGAGTTGAGCTGTCCTTGCTGATGCGCAAGTGGAGAAAGCAGCAGCAGATGGGGCACGCACGATGGGACGATTTGGCTCCCGGCCGCGATGGCGATTCGGCTCACGAATTGCAACGTCGACGGCTGCTTACAGGAGCACCGATGACCGTTGCATTGCATCCCAATTCCCACATCGGCATGCTGGTGTGACTCTGCGCGAGCTGGCTTACCAAGATATGTAGCCGCCTTCAGGTGCTGGGCGCCCGCTCCGGCGCCGACGTCGCCCGCCTCCTAGCTTTGACTCCGCACCGGCGTCGTCGCGCGCGCTCCGGTGTCCACATCCCACGCCAAGTAATACACAACGACTAATTTGTCATAGTTTGCTTGTGCCATCATGAGGATCGGAACGAAGCAGCTAGCTAGCTTGTTCGATCGAGGGAACGAGTCATCGGCCTGCCGCTGTCCCTGTGGATGCTCAAACGGAGAAAACAACAGCAGATGGGGCAGGCGGGATGGGACGAGCGATGGATCGACTGCGTCGGCGAGTCCGCGCGCGCCGCGGTGGCCCGCGCCTTCTCCTCGATGGTGTGGCCAGCTGCCGGTGCTACCGGCGGAGCTGCTGCCGCAGGACGTGTCGTAGTTGCCGGCGAAGCCACTTGGCGCGGGCGTCGGCTCGGAGGCGTCCGTGTCTGACGACTCACAGGCACAGAGTGTCCAGGACGAGGTGATCATCTGGAAACGGTCTCCGATGGAGCCACCAGGATGTAGGCGAGCGTGCGTGCAGAGGAGCTGATGGACCCGGAAATTCTAGAGCAGCTCGTCTCGCCGGTGAAGCCACTGAAGCCGGCAGACGTAGCCTACTCGTTGGAGCACTTGGCCACGGCGCAGAGATAGACTAAACTACCCTTAATAATCACAATTAGAGTGAGGAACCACGGTTACTCCAATTAATCTATTTTTAGCTGGTTCCTCCCAAGCACCTTAAAAATTCTCTTTATAATTAAAAAACAGAACCAAACTGTATCTCTCAATATTTGACCTGGATCTTTCTTTAAAAAAACATCTATCCCCTCCATTGCAAATTGTGAGTCATTCTAAGAATCTTAAAGAGTTGACACACATCAAATTTATGGTGTGCATCCAAATAGCCCTTCATTAGTAACAGTTTTGGTGTATGGCAAGTATGATTAGATTATTTTATTGAATATATTGTTATAATAAAGCTTGTTTGGAGATATAATAGAAAAATGTGACCTAGGAGTCTTCCTTCTTGAGGCAAATGTAACCTCGATGCTTCACTCACTTTCGTGTCGTGTTTATCCTCCTTTTTGGTTTGGTCAGCGCTTCGATAGAAAGTGTCAAACTGACTTTAGATTAGCTTTTCTTTTTCGCGAACGTGCCACTCCACATATTTTGTCACGTGCCGCCAGATAGGGCCCGAAATGACAGCCCACGAGGTCAAGAGGGGCAGGCAGCGGCGCCACCAAGCAAGGCACGCGCGCGCCGCCGTCACCCCCCCCCCTCCGCGGATTCTTCGGTAATTAATGTGAAAAATAAAGTAAGAGTTTGGTTGGGACTATCTTGAGACTTTTGATGTGCAAGGAGATATTCCAATCTATAAGGAAGACCCTTATTAGTAAAATAAATAGGATTGCTTGTAAAAGGTATTCCAACTCTATAAGAAAACCTTTAGAGATTGTTTGGTTTAAAAGTCCAATTTATTTGGGCTATCAAAGTAAAGAGTTTGTAATCTCTCAGGTCAACAAGCAATAAAGAAAATTTATTTCCCTTCCGCCCTGCCCTCCCACGCTGCCCCTGCGCCGCGCCGCCGCCACGTGTCACCTCGAAATCGATCCGGTTTGTGGCATATTTCATTTAAAAATGTAGACTTGAGCATCTCCAACAGTTATGCAAATGAGTTTGGCATTTGCATTTTTTGCCAAAAAAGCTCTAAAATGATGCTCCAACAGTTTGGTATTTTAGTGAGTTTGGCAAAATCAAGTCCTCCTTTGGCATTTTTGCCAAACTTGGGAGCTTTGGCATTTCTTGCGTGTTGCTCTTGCATGCCGTGTTTGCATGGCGACTTGCGAACAGGATCCGACGAGGAACCATCAACCGCTCCCTCCAGGGCCCCACTTTTCCCATATCTTGAAACAAAAAATAGCAAACCTGTTGGAGGAAACATTTTTTTGGCTTGGCATTTGGAATGGGGAGTTGGCAAACAAGTCAAATGCCAAATTAAAAATACCAAAACTGTTGGAGATGCTCTCATAGATTAGTTTATATGTATGTAAACCGCGGAAATGTAAAGAGACGGCTAATCGAAGGGAGATGAGGAAAGTGAATGAATAGGTGGGAAGGGAAAAAAAAGAGAGGAGGAGATGAAACAACTAGCAATGTCGGACACTAACTACCTGTCACGTCGAGTGGCAAAGAAGGGACTCTGTATACATTGCCAAATGGACCTCTCCTCTCGCGCAAAGCCGTTTTCTTAGGTCGTGGACACACGACAAATTTGTAATTTCGTAGGGGCATCTTGTTCGGGATCAGAAGGAGAAGATGACGGTGACGCGTCTTGTTGTGTTGCGACCGCTACAAATTCCACCACCGTTCTGATCCCAACCAAAACCCGTGTATCCCAACAACGAAGCAACAGGCTTCCTGGTCGTTTCTTCCACGCTTTCCGACCGTCGCCGGCAGAAAGGACCGCGCAAGCGGCCGCCTTCCGGGGCGGAGAACACGCCGTCATCACGCGGCTCAACCAGCTTCCACATGCCACGTCCCGCTACACCATCTTCCATCAACTACAACTAGTACTAGTATTTTGTTGCGTGTACGTTAAGCGTGCGGTGCGTCCGATTTGACATGGACAGGCAGGCTGGTTGGTTCGCCGTTTGGCGACCGACTAGTGTGTGCCCGTCGTGATCGTCAGGTCCAGGCGAGGCGACGCGCGCGCCCGCGTCAAACAGCAGCGGGAAACAAGCTGGACAGGACCGCAGGCGCCGTCGTCACGTAAGACCGGCACGACGCCTGGCCTGTTCGTTTGGACTACCGGCGCTTATCGTACGTCGTTCAATAGTATTTTCTCCGCCAAAGATTCAGAAGATATCTCTTTTTCGAACAAATCGACACCGGCCAACCAAAGATCAGCCAAACGAACAGGACGGTTGGTGATGGAAGAAGCCAGCTTTTTTCTCTCGGAGATCTGGATGGAATATGCCAACTTTTTTGTTTCTGTTGTTGTCGTTGACATTCGGCAATTCGAGGACACGCCAGATCGATCGATCGATCGATCATCATCAGAACCATCCATATACACCGTACAAGAAAGAAAAATATTATTATACACTTAAAAAATACAATATACGCCGTGTCAAAGGAGAAACAAAACCACATGCAAATATGCGAATACACAGTGTCGTTGTTTTACGCGTATCCGTCAGTGTCACAGCTGCCGGAATCTGCAAGGCACGCCCACGGAGGAGGCTGCCGCGCGCGCGTTCAACGGCGGTCGTCGTCGGCGCAGTCCAGGAAGGAAGCTTCCACTGTGCATCCGGCCGGCGTCGTCAGCTTTCACAAGGAACACGCGCCCGTTGCATAAAAAAAAAAAAAAAAACGTTTCAGACCGTTTCGCGTCGCGCCGAGCCGCCGACCCAGGCTCGCAGGTTCTGGAGTTTTTCTGAAGACAAGACGGGCTCGAGTCGATAGACAACGCGTCGATCGACCCAACCCGAGTCCACGACCGTGTTCTATATATTCCGGGTTCCGCTAACGGTACGGCGAGGAGAATGTTTGTGACCGTCACGACTCACGACCGCCCGTGTGTGCAACTTTCTCGAGACTGACTCGACGTCTCTACCTGTCGACTCCTCGTTCCTGCTTGCGACTACGAGATCTGCTCTTTGCTCGCCTCTGTAGTCTGTCCTTCCTCGCTTGATTTTTCCTACTGCAGTGCAGAGCCGGACGCAAGGGCATGAGTTGCAGAGTCTTTCAGTCACATAGCAACATCACTGCGTGACCGTGACAAAAATCTCACGGCCAATATTGTTTTTGTGTTAAAAAAACAAGACGCTATTTGGATATTATTACCGGACGATTGCTGAGACGATCTTGTAAATGCACAACACCGGCAGCAGCACCAACAGAGCGGTGGGCGCCTGCAAGTGTGCCCCCAGTGAGTTTGGGAGAGCAGAGTAGCGGCGATTACAGACAGGAGAACGTACCGTGATCCATGCCAGATTGCCAGCTGAAACTGAAAGAGGCGTCAGCAGCTGATTACCCTGAAAGAAGAGCTTCGCTCCGTTCTGAACCTGCATGTGTGGCGCCTCTGATGAGTTCAGTTCAGAGACATCTGAACCAAAACACATAAGCAATGCAGTGCGAGAGAAGAAACCAGTAGGAGGCTATGTACTGTACCTGACGATGGTATTCGCTCGTAAACGAGACGAGGCTTCTCCACGCAGATGCTGCGGGCCTCATATAAGGTTTGAGAACCACGCTTGCTCTAGACAGGCGAGGTTCAGACGCTGCGATGACGCAACTGACGTATGGCTGGCAGAATCTCTTAGGTTCATGAATGAACGGGTTAAATGTTAAGATTCAGAATGGGAGTTCAGCAATGCAACCACACAAGATGAGAATTTGAGAAATACTTATGCAATCAGAACCTGCCAATAGTTATTATCCGCGAATCCTCCTGCCGTCACTGTACACCCTTGGATAACATCCCTGCAGACTCTGTATGCCGTGGTGAACGCCGATGTGAACACCGCCGCGGTAGTATTACTGAGTGTGTAGAAATGACCTTTTGCCACTGGAACTAGTTTCTTCATCAGGAGGCAAAAGATATTGCAAGTCAGGATGTTGACCAAAAGTGAAGCGTAGAATATGCTCTTTCAGCATGCATAAAGCATGATTATGCATATATATATCAGCATATACTAGGAACGAGCAGATAATACTGATGATAAACAAAAGTGAAAGAGACATTAGTTCCTGCAGAAGTGCAAATGCATAATACAACTGGACACAATTTGAACGCTACTGAAATCCCACTAGTTTGATGCATGAGTGTGCCTGACCTGGCAGCGTAAAACATGCACTGCAAGCCAACGGGGAAGCCACATACCATGAGCCTGAAAACAAGCCATACTGCCTTGACGAATACAGTAATGAAAACATCAGGCAAAGCAGAAAAAATACTAA
Organism: Hyparrhenia diplandra; assembly: GCA_015847255.1. NCBI lineage: Eukaryota > Viridiplantae > Streptophyta > Magnoliopsida > Poales > Poaceae > Hyparrhenia > Hyparrhenia diplandra. Next base: position 141,452 of record JADLZK010012082.1, on the reverse strand, counting down.
GCTCAATCTTTTTTAAACCGGGAGAATTCCCAAGACCTTTGCCAACTCTTCAGCCTTCGATTTTGCCTCGTTTTCCAGTGTTGAAAGTTTGTCCTGAGCAAATCAAATCACATGAAGCACGTGTCTGTAATTTCTTGTGACTCTGTGAAGAACAGGCAAACATACTAGAGTGCAAGAGTGCGTTCAAGTCTCTACTTGTGCCAACCTCTGCATACTGAAGTCTGTCACTGAGGTCCTCAATTTTCTTCTTCTGCTGAATGTTAGTTTTCTCAGCCTAAAAAAAGAGGAAAAAAATGCTGGTATAAGTTTTGTGAAAATCCCAACACTACACCATATCTTCTGCTGAATGTACTTACCTGCTCCAGCTTGCGACTGAATTCATGCAAGCTTCTTTCTGCTTCAACAGCTCGTGCTTCTAATGTTTCGCCTTTCCTAATCTGGTCTTCCAAATCGTTGCCCAGCCTCTCAATCTGCTTTGCTTCAAGAGTCAGTGTCTTTCCCATTCTTTCAGACCATCAATTATCGGAAACATGCTTCATTTACCTGCTTCTCAAGCATTGCATTATGTGTGTTCGCCTTCATCACAGACTCGTCATCATCCAAGTCCACCTTCTAATTCGACAGTGTAAACGAGAAGATCAAGACCACATGCTCACAAACAAACTACAATAAATCCATATATCGGAAGCAATTGACTGTTTCTGTGATTTCGGTCTAAGAAAGAGAGTTCAGATCAGACCATAAGTTCAATTACAGCAGCCTGACAAAGTCTCATATCTCTGACCTGCAATATTTCTAGGTTGCCTACCAATGTTGCCATCTGTGCGCTCCTCTCCCTGACAACACTCTCCAGCTCCGAGGTCTCCTCCTTCCTCCTGCTGATCTCATCCTCTGCAGTCAAAGAACTTAATTAAGTATTTCAAACGATAAGGAATCAGGCTAAGTGTTGGATCAATTGAAGTGCTCAGAGAAACTAACAAGAAACAACGTGCATCAATTTGTTCTTAGAAGAACTAAGAACAACCAAGTTCTAGCTACTATATCAGTCTGAAATTTAAGGGTGCGTCCGAAGTTTTAAAGTGGTGTCTCTTTATGTAATCAAGAGAACAAGAAGTAAGATCCGAACAGGCGATCCGAACAGGCTACATGATGCAAGACAACAAAGGGAAAATCATCATGAAGGTGATTTATGGGGTGGGATACGTTGACTCACCTAAGGAAGCTACCTTCGATCTCAGCATCTGAATTTCCTGTTCCTGCTGTGGCGATGGAGAGGCTGAGGCCGCATCGCACAGGGCTCGAACAAAGCATAGGCAGAGGTGTGTGGCAACGATTGGAGCCTTGAGAGGATCCATCGCTCAATCCTCTTCTATTCAATTCACTGCTACTGTTCTTCCGACAACACTCTGCAGGACTGGCAATCGTGAACTGTATTTGTATTCGCATATACTCCCCTCCGCGTCAAAATATAGTTTGTTTGATTTTTCTTTCTAAAAATTATATACATATATTAAATTATTATTAAAATCTTTTGTTGATAAAACAAAACACAATAAAAAGTGAAATTTTACATAATTATTTTGAATAAAACGAGCGGTCAAATTTAGAATGGGCAAGAATTTAGAGGTCAAATTTATTAAAATCGTTAGCACTATATATTTACGTCAATTTCTTTATATACGTTTAGCTAGTAATATATATTATATAGAAAATAGAGTAAAGTTCAGTGACTGTTTCAAACTTGTGTTTAGTTTGTGTTACTCCGATCCCTAGGCTTACGAATCTCTTTTAAATCCTCAAACTTATTCGTCCATATCATATTGGGTTTCTAACCTTATATAAATTATATGTTTATAGGTCATTAAACTTGTGCGGCTATGTAATCCCTGTCACTGACACCATTAAATACTTTTGATTATGCAAACAGGTAATTTGTGAGTTTAGGGATAACACGGTGAATAAGTTTAAGAGCCTGAATGATATTTGTGAGTTTAGGAGCCTAAACGACAGCGAAACAAGTTTTAAAAACCGCTAGTACGTTATACTAAAAAAAATGTTAATACTCACATATTCATGGACGTTGGATCCAAATCCTATGCCCTTTTAAGAGCCTGAACGATATTTGTGAGTTTAGGAGTCTAAACGACAGCAAAACAAGTTTAAAAACCGTTAGTACGTTATACTAAAAAAAATGTTAATACTCACATATTCATGGACGCTGGATCCAAATCCTGTGACCTTGATTGTAGTTTTCCTAGTTTGCACACTGTTGACGTGAATCAGTGACCGCCCCAACACACTAGCGGGGTTTGGGGCGCTCATGAGGTTGCTTACAACATGCAAAAGCGGCAAGAACAAAGCGTAATCAATCAAATCGATCTAGAGATCGATGAGACCGATGTAGAGTTCGTTCTCGGGCGAAAAAACTTGAACACCCTCCGCAAAGATCCGTCGGGAGGATGCACGCGAAGGATCTCCTAGGACCGACAAGGGCGCCTAGGATGCCGATGAAAATCGTGGAGAACCTCGCCGAACAATAGGATAGAGGGGCCGAGAGGGAGAAAATTTGGGTAAAAGGAGTTTGTAGATTGATGCGTGTCGATTGGATGTAGATGGGATAAGTCGACTATGAACCTCTTATTATATAGAGAGGAGTGGTCTTATCCCCTTAGTAAACAATTTAGATGTGTTTCCAATCACCAAACATTTCAAAAATCGATTAAAATCTAATCGGTTTGAACCCGAGGTGAACCAGATGAGTCGCCAATCGCTGCGTCGGACCGCGTCCGGCGCTTCCCTCGGACGCGCTTCAGCGTTCGGACGAAGTCCCGAAAGGACAGCCGGTCCTCGGGTGCCGCCGGGACGCCACATCGGATGCCAGACCCAGCGTTCGGTGCTCCTCGGGACGCGATCGAAGAGTCCTGCAAACGGGCACCCGCCGGACACCCGATGTTCGACCGCGAACGCGCATCGCGTCGGCATCCGGCGCACGCTTCTCCGACCAAGCCGCCGGACCGTCCAGAGTTCATATGTCAGACGTGTCCCGGTCAGACTCCAGCGTCCGGCGCCTAATGCAGGCAGGCGGGCGACCCTTTTGTGGGACTTTTGGATCTGAATTTGTCATCTCGCCTTGGACACGTTTATAGCTACTTTGACCGCGTGAATCACAAATCAAAGATAAAGAATTGGAACAAGTGCCATTTTTTAGGTGTCAATCACATGTGCAAAACTTGGTTTCCATAAAGCATCTGCTTCCCATATCGAAATGGTTTGTTATACAACTAAATGGTTTGTTATTATACAAATATATTCCATGATCAGTAATGTTTATTACGTTTACTAGGACGGAGAAAATAGTATCGATGGAGCATATGGTTTCTGCTAGTATCCGGCGAATGCATGTCTTCCTCGTCCTTGCACGTTGCCGTACACGTGGTAAGGTTGCTGGGCACGCGTGGCGTCTGTGGCATCGGAAGCTCATGCCACGTCGTGGACAATCATGATCATGATGACTCTCGTGTCTCGTGACTGAAGGCAGCAGCTTCGACGAGCAGTGCAGCAATAGTTTTCCGCGAAAAAGAAAAACTTTCGGGGTGCTTCGCGCATAATCGGCAGAACCCATCAGGACCAGGCCCAATTAGGCCGCAGCAACCGGCGCCGCGCCGCGCCGCCGTCCCCAAATCCGTCTCTCTCCTCCCGCCATTTGCTCCGGCCACTGTACCTTCCCCACGCCAACGCCACCGAAACCGCTCCCGAACCTCCTGGAAGCCCCCTCTGGCCGCCCCACCGCCTAGCGCGCATGGCCGCCGGCCGGCGACATGGAGGTGGAGGCCTCGTTGGACTAGTCGGTCGGTGCCGGTCCATTTGGCTGCGGTGCGGGACCGGAACGCGTGGAAGCGGGAGTACTATGCGCGATGCGGCCGTGTGCGGGGAGTCTATGGGCAAGCGGCGAATGCAGAGCCCGGCGGCCCGTCTCGCCGGTCTCCTCCTTTGCAATGCACCTCCCGCCGCGCACGGAATTTCCATATGCGGGGGCATGCTCGTCAGTTGCGTGGCCGCCGCCGCGCGAATCGGAGCGCTTCGAATTTGTCGCGTGGGTTTGTAGCCGCCGCCCGGGGCCCGAAAGCGTCGTCGACAGCCCTGAGTTGTGGCGCTCGGCGATCCGGCGGTAATCCAAGCTGCGAACGGACTCGGCAACCGGCGGTGAGAAGCGAAGTGGCGAGCGTAGAGCTTCTCCAGGTGTGTACTCTCGCACACGGGACTCCTGGTAGGACTACACTATCGGAGCGGGCCTGAAAATTGATCTCGTTATGCAAAATTACAAGTTACAGACACGATCAGACACCCAACTTTACTCGCCTGAGGCATTGTTGGGATGTTTATAGGCCCAATTAGATGCGCAGAAGCTGCATAATGTAGGATCCGTCTCTTCCAAGTTTCACCACTGTTACAAAACCTTACGCGTGCTTACTGGAAGCTGCAATTAGGTCTCAGTGGTAAGATTGAGCAACCATCCATGTTCTTAATTAGTATTGTTCTCATGGGAAAGTAGGTAACTAACTGATTGATTAGGATCTGTTACAGTAAATTGCACACTGGATCAAGTTAGTACATCAAGTTAGTGAGACCGGAGTGCAATTAACTCATGTGTCTTTTAATTTAGCGGCCACCAATTTGTACACCTTATGCATTTTCCCTTGAATTTTGTGATTGAGTCTTGGAGGAAATCAGAACAAATTATAGATGGATGATGTTCATGGAGGACTAAGGTCGATTAGGGTTGTCAGTTCAGTGGTTGAGTTGGAACACCGGTGTCCATTATGCTACGTTGATATGTAACTCATATCAATATCATATCATAAGAGCAAAATCTCCAAGATTTTCCAAAACCCACTCCCAGTCTTTTTTGACAATTGGAAAGGCGCTCATTTTTTTTGATCACGCCAAAGCGCATTTTTCAAAGGCGCTCATTTATTGTTATTGATAATTAGATTACTGCTGTTTGGAGTCTCATCAATGTAGTATGGCATAAACCCTAAGTAACTGACCCACTAATAGTCTTGTTGGCACTGTTTTAGTGGTGCAGCAGGTTTTGATGCTATATAGTTTTATAACCAAATGCAAAATGTCCTCAATTTTGTTCTATTCCCTTCAGTGAATCAAATACCTACTCTCCTGGACTACATGTGTTTCCTCCATTTATCTACATAGAAATGTCCAACCATATCTTAGTATTCGCATAAGTCTAGAGCATGAGATTCCTGCTTTCTAGTATAAATAAGAAAGAAAAAAAGCAGATGCATCTGAGTTCCTTTCTCTATGTGCATGGACATTTTTAATATTGTATCATTTTGATATGTACCATGTATTCATTTCCCTTCTTTATTTTTTTTGGGTTGACCACATAAATGCTGAAAGAAAATTTATTGCTTACAATTTATCTTATTGTCTTTTCCTTTTTTATATAAGCACTAAGCAGCATAGGGATGATAAAAAAAGATGTTTATATGCTGCATCTGGAAAGAATATTTTATACAACAAATTAGCCTGAAGTATCTAGCCATGAGTTAACCGGCATCTGGAAAGATTGTTTTATCCTAAATAATTGCTGAATGAATAGGATATCCACACTTCTAAAAGGTATCTTCCACTGGTCAACAAGAGGAGCTTAATTTTGAAGAACTTTCCATTTCTTTTCTTCTATTGCTAGGTAGATTTCATAAACATCTCCGTGAAGAACCACACCTCTAAATGTTCTCTGTATCGTGGTTTTACTATTTGATAGACAGGCCCAGCGTCCTTGTGTTAGTTGCGCTGTCACTGGAATTTATATATTCTCAACTAGCCTGCCGAGTTTAAGATCTTATTTTCAGTAAAGTAGTGTCTAATCCACGTTCTATCAGATTCTATTCCAGATGGGTTAGTCCCAAATCCCAAAACATTGTTATTGACAAAGGCTCTTTGACGCTTCACCGCTTTTATGAAGATAATGTGCATGTTTTGTATTTCTTATCACTTGTCCCAAGGTATCCCAGGAAGCAAGCAAATATGCTCCTAACTACCTTGTCTTCTCTTTCCAATAAAATTACTTTTTCAGACATATATATGACTGAATGACTCAAACATAGCTTTCTTAACTTCTCTGTCTAGCTAGCAATATTATCAAGGTAAAACATCTATGATAATTTGCTTATCTCCTGAACACCAGTTACTACGAGCTCAATATTGTGTTGTAGTGAGCAAATTTGAAAGAAACATCTATATGACATTTGATTGATATGCATTGGAAATTGTTTCCAGTTGAGCAAGTTTCTTGGTGTGGGAGCTCTGGCTTATTTGGGCTTTTCTTAAATGAGATGCTAACATACTCACACAAATCCGTGTTGCATTGTTGGAAGAAGAACCTCAATTGTTGCACAACACGCTTTCAAAATAGAAGCTGGCCTGGTGTGGAGAATGAGATACTAGCTACAGGATGAACTCTGAGAATTTACTGATGAATTGCAGCTGCATGGAATTTTGCTGGGTCAACTTTGGTACCCCCTGATCTGTAACAAAATATAAGTCATTTTCAATTAATTTTGTCCTAAGTTTCTCAAACCTTTGATTAAGTCTAATAGTCTATAGAAAAATATATTAACCTCTACAACAGCATAGAAATGCATTATCAAGACATATTTGTTGTGGATACTAATTATTTGATGTTGTAGATTTTCTTTTGAAAGGATGGCAAGATCTTTGCCGTGAATTATATTAGACCAAAGAAAATGAAAAGTGTTGATGTTGTAGATGTTCGTGTATTTTTCTAGAAACTTGTTCGATGCAAGAGAAGTTTAACCTATGATAACTAAAACGGCTTACATTTTGTAATGGAGAGACTATAACATGTTACTCTTTTGACAAGGAAGGTATTTGCTTATTGCTGCTGGAATTTATATCCATCTTTTTTTTTTTGCTGACCTATTTTGTGTCTTTTAACTTCGTTTCCAAGATTACCTTCATGTGGAGCTCGCTATTATTGTTTGGAGGGCAAGAATTTTGTATGGCAATAATATATATGCTTATTATACTTATGGATTGATGTTTTCTTTGTTTGAATAATTTGTCTTCACCTGCTAGCCATACAGATTTATTCACAGTGGCATGTTCTTTACAGCAGGAATAACATTCTGACAAATTATCTTCAGCTGCAACTTCTGGCGTAGCTTTGCATCCCACGTACCACCTTACATTATCTGGTATGATCTGAGTCAGTACTGCCTTTGGTCATGGCTTATGTGAAACTTTCTCACTTCATCAGGCTTGTTTTTCCTAGATAATTGTTATGATAACTTCCAACTTCCAAGCTTACATATGGCTCTGAGTTGTTGTTATATATGCATTATGAAGTTAATGTTTCTTATACCGATTAAGTATTGCGCAATTGCATTGTAAAACTTTGCTCCCTTTTGTTTGTTTTTGGTAAACATGGTTTAAAAGTGATATTTTTTTGAAATGCAGGTTTAAAAGTGATATGAGCAGATATATTGATGCATTGCAGACACAGATAAAGAATATATAAAATTTTTATGTTAGGACACAGATGTATGCCATCAGCGCATAAAATAGGGGTACATGCACATATCTCGCTGAATTATCTTTAGTTATCTTAATATAATGACATGTAGTCCTTTTGTGTATTCGAGGAAAAACTGGGCATGACATTTCGATCTGCTAGTCTGTAATTTTCGCTATTTTCTTCTCTATGGGGGCATGCCCCCTCCACCTCTACATAAACCTCTATTCTCCTCTTAGTTGAAAGGCAGAGCTCCTGCCATTGCATTAAAAAAAACATTTCGATCTGCTAGTCATTGCTAGTTTCTCTATCACTGTTTTAAATGTGCATCTGTATGTTGGTGCTCATTTTAGTACCTTTTGCGCCTGTGCACTCAGTGCTAGTGCGAGTCACTATATAGAAATCACGAACACAGAAAAAAAAGGAGAACGAAATTATTTTTTTGATCTCTGAGCTTGAAAGTCCATCTAAATTGTACGTAGCATGAAGTTATTTCAAATATTGCAGATGTTATGGTGTTTTGGGTAGGATGCCTTAGTGCTATATGTATATATGGAAATTATTTCCTACTCCTAGAGAGAGTGTAGTTACTCCCATGTGTATCTCAAGATTTAGGGTGTATATGACCGCAAGAAGTATATGCAGGCAATTATGTGAAGTATGCACGCATACATATATACATACAGTATGTTGTTATACTTATTTTATATACTACAATAGTGGCATTTGAGTAATATATTAAAAAAATATAGGTTCCTTTGAAAACTTTTTGCATAGTTAGATTTGTAATGTCCCGATAATTAAAGTTGTAGATTCATGTAATGTAATGCATGGATGACAGGAATCCTGTTACAGGGCAATGCTTGTATTTAGAGACAAGCCATGAAAAAAATCGCGGGCTATAGAATTTAGCGGGGAGGTTGGCCAAAACGCAATAGCGGCGCTATTAGGCATCGCGACAGTGCTTAATTAGCGCGCTTATTTCGCGCTATACTATTTTTTTCATGGGAGACAAGTCTTTGTTTGCCATTGAAAGAAAATTGCAACTCCTTATTTTCCGTTGGTGTGAGAACATGTGGGGTCCATCTGTTTCACTGATTGTGATTGTACCAAATTGCAATGACAGGTTAGGAATTAATCCTTTTATGTACAATATATACATACCTTAAGCTTGCCATATGATTCTGCTTCATTATTAGCAAATATTTTCTGATAACACTGTCATAGTTCACATAGATAATTGAACCGCTGCAAAAATTATCATCATACAGTACATTGCAAACGTTGATGTCTTTTGTCTTGTATCAAGATTATTCTCTGTATATCAACTTATTGTCTAATGTCCCAAGAAAAAAAAAACACTGTGGACTTGTGGCCATAATTGTAGCTTTGTTCTGTGGATACTGGATACCAATAATGTTGGCATGGATCTTATCTCTTAAATCCGAGTCAGCTTTGGGGGTAATAAAGGGTGGTGTGCCTCTTACTGAAACTTATTTACATTGAAATGTACTATATATGATACAAGTTTTAGGTATATACATTCATTATATTGACTGTAAACTTTAACCCAGTACCGTACCACTGGAAATCTTGAATCTTGAATTTTGATGAAGTTTATATGAAGTGCTTTCCATTGTCCTTTTGGAAATAAATAAAGGAATGATCATATGACCTAATGATGTTGAGGCCACTGTTAGATGCTAATGCGATGATGTGTTTAGATCTAGTTTTTAGGCTTTGGTCGGCCATTCTCTTGGTGTTCATAAGATGCAATCTTTTTTCACATGAAGCAGGACCACACAGTTAGTGATTACACGAGGAAAGCTTAACCTAGCTTTTGAATAAAGGAATGCAACACTTTCCCAACATGGTACACATCAACTCCATGGTTTGCTTGCTTTTTCTGCCCCGATCCTGTTACATGATGTTTTCTTTAGATGCTATGACACATTTGCTGTTGCTGAGAAGGAGTCTTGCGGAATCTTGTCGTGCAGTGCCTGATGTACCTCACTTTATTTGGTCTTTCGTTTGTATCATCATCAGGCGATACAAGTAAGTAGTTCTTTTCCATCAAACACCAAAGGTTAGCATGCGATAATGGTACAAAATAGTGAGAATATTGTCTGACAGATGCACATATAAAATTTGATGTGTGATGCTGATGGCAGATCGAGGTTGAGCTTGTAGTATATGCATGCTCTGTATATTTGTAATTAATAAGATTCATATATATCTCAACTTGCAGAAGCTTTTTTTTTAAGATCAAGTTTCAGAACAAATAGCAAGGTGTTTACATGCAGATGTAGGCATGTAGCTAAAGCTGCAAATATGTGAACTAAAGGTTTAGCTTGAGATGCAGACTTTTAGGGCTTACAAAGCATACTTGTCCTTACATTTTCTTAGTGGAGCTGATATGATATATTGCAGATCTTAGAGCTCTTGACGATGCTTGGGGGCCATACACGAGAGGCAGAGAACTAGGTGTAGCCAAGGACAGACTTGCCAACTAAAGTTTTTAAGCCTCAGCAGCCGAGACGCTCCAAATTCTAGAAGCCGGCAAGTCATCCTTGGCTGCATCCGTTCTCTACCTCATAGCGCATGGCAACCCAGCAGAATCGAAGCCACCCGGCCTGCAGGTATTGGTTCTAGAGCTATACAGGGAGCGAGAGTCAGGGACTCCTCCCCTCTCCTTGCTCCTTGCTAGCTCTCTCCCTCCTCTCCCTACTCCCTTCCCCTATGTGTGGTATCGATCATTGCTTTTCTGTGTGGAGACTGCAAGTGTGTATTGCCATGGGGTGCGGTATGGTGTGCATTTATAGGCAGACGAACAAGTTGGATTTGGAATAATAGAGATCACTGCACACTGAATTCTTTATCACAAAAGTTTCAACGTAAGGCTTTCCATTTTGGGATGCGATACGAGATGGCTCACCAATTGGGTGGTCTGGATGTGATTTTCCATTTTAAATTGTTTTGGTGGGTCCCATGTACTCCGGCGGTGCCTGGTTAATTTAAATGTACCAGAAGTGTATTTTCGGTCCGATTGGATGGGCTTCAAAATTTACTCAACTAAAAGTACAGGGCCCAAAATCTGTCCAGCCAAAACTTTGGCACTCACAACACTAGTCTTTTTGCTAAGAATTTGGCAACTAGAATTGACATGCCTTTATTTTGGCTTGTCCTAACTTTGGCAGGACAAATTTTGAAGCTCAACCAATCAGGCCCTTCATTTTAAGTCCAAATCCAAACTTCTTCGGCTAGTATTACGAAACTAGTCTATTTATGTCCCTCAGCTCTTATCTTTGTCTGATTTTGACCTTCAAGACTAGATATTTTCAGCAACTCATCTATCAAAACATTTCATGTGTTGAGGCCTTGTTTGGATATACATGTATCTACCTCAAACAACATGTATTGTAGTGGATTGGAGTAAAACTTAGTTCAAATACACTCCAACCCACTTCATTATGTCTTTGTTTGGATGTAGTTGTATTCACATGAATCTACATGTATTGAAGTGGATAGGAGTGTAATTAATTCAAATTCCACTCTAATACATCCCCAACACACATGGATGATTGATGTGAATCCAACTACACATATCCAAATAAGGCCTCAACACATGTAGATTAGGCAAATACATGTACATCCAAACAAGCCTTGAGTGGTTTTCAGATGGCTCAAGCCTACATATCAATACCCTCTTTGCCTTCTCATTTCTTGCACCACCATTGCCACCGCCTTCATTTCTCCGGTTCTCCCCCTTCCCCCTTCCCCCTTCTTGTGGCCATACTAAAAATCCTAGCTCATCCTCTCTCTTGCCATTGTGGAGTTGAGGTACTCTCTTGCCATACTTTGTAATTATTGATCAATAATTTGTCTAACTATTTTGAACTATTGTAATATAAAAATAAGATGGATTTGATTTTTGATAAGATCAATATTCAATAATCATAATTATATTATCATGAATAATATATAATGTAAAATAAATAATTGGAAAAAAAAATATAACATGCAAGATGGTATCGATCATATCAAACTGTGCATATAAATTGAACAGAATTGTGTAGCTCGGAAAGTTGATTGACGAGGGACTACAAAATCAATAGAGGAATGGAAACGTGATACTGCTGTCGCTATCAGCAGCCAGCGCCATTATTCTTGCCATATAAGGATATCAAGCTACTACTGGTGGTATGCTTGGAGCACCCTTGCAAATTGGATATTTTTGCAGTATCCTCTTTTTGCCCGGGTCCCCTACCGACCCTTCCCTGATTTGATGCCTGGCTCCGAATCTCCACTGGATTGTGTGTGCCCACCTCGCAGGGTGAGCTTTCAAGCAAAAAAAAAAAGAACAAATAACTACTATATACTTTATAGCTATGGTACTCATGCTGGTCAAAATTTTTAAATTTAACTAGATTTATAGAAAATATGAGCACCATTTGTATCTTTAAGTAAATTGTTATAAAAATAGATCCAGTGATCTATCTAATGTTACTAATTATGCATTATAAATATTATTATTATCTTGTAATATTTATTCTAAAGTTAAAAATGTTTGACTCCTCAAAAATGAGAACAACATTTATTTTGAGACGCAATAAGTAAATCAATACTGTACTAGATGAAAGGGTGAGGTAACAGACATTTATTTTGAGACGCAATAAGTAAACCAATACTATACTAGATCTAGATGAAAGGGGTGAGGTAACAGGTGCGTGCCTCTTAATGAAATACCGGCCTGCTTCTTAAAAAAAAAAAAATCCATAGAGGAATGGAAAGGTGATCCATAGAGGTAACTGGTGTGTGCCTATTAATGAAATATGACTTTCTTCTCATTGTTATCATCATGAAATACATTGTTAACAGTTTGCAATTATGTTGACTTTACTAACTAGTACATTAATGCATGCATAAATTGTCACAAAACATTGTATGAGCTGTCTTTTGAAATGGTGAAATATTTGGTTGCGATATGATTTCAATATCGTAGGCAATATGAAAAAAATAAATTATTAGGGATGATGCTCAATTTTAAAACAATCTAGGCATATACATGGAATTTCAATAGTTAAGCCAACAAACCCTAAAACAGATTTTTCAATAGTGGTTAGTCGATTTTTAGAGTAACAACCTTTAAGGTTGCGCATAAGTCGCGTACATGTGTATTTTGCAGGGGCGGGGCGGGCTTGCAACGTTAGGAACCTGCCCCGCCTGCATCCTGATCACAACCTCTAAACATGAATCTAGAAATTGGTTTCAAGGGTGGTTTCATTAAGCCAACCGCCCATAGAAGTTTATTTCTAGAAACCAATTTCATAAAAGCAACTTTCCTTAAAATTCATTTTCCGAGATAATTTTCTTATCTCAATTGTCCTTGGAAATGGATTTCTACCATCCATTTTCTTAATTCAACGGTCCATGGAAATAGATTTCTAGAGGCATTCTTTAATGCAGTCACTTTGAAAGTGGATTGGCATATATGGTTTTATCCTAACCATCGTTGAAAAAAGTAGTTCTGGGTTCAGTTGAAATCTTGGTACTACTAAATCCGCATCTTTATAATCAATGGCGTAGTGTCGGTTTTATAAATCGCTACTAAAAACCATTTTGACTGACTATGGAATCATTTCCACAATAGTGTTTAATTGTTTAATTCTCTGTGCCAAGCCCTGCTAGTGGTTGCCAAATGGAATCACCCTTTGTGGCGGTTCTTCCCTTTTGTGTGGTTGTACAGTCTATGAGGGTGTGACTTTCCTCTTCACTTGTTTTCCCCCTTCTAGTGTTGCAACATTTAGGTATTTATATACCTAATATTAAAGAGAGAAAAAAAAAAAACTTCTTCCATCTCTCACTCTCTCCTTGCCATGTGTACATCACTCCTCTTCCATCCACTGGTCAGTCACCCATCACTCTCACGCCTCTCTTTTTAATTTTGGAGCAGCAAAACTTTTGTTGGCATATTTGAGTTTTAACCGCAAAACCATCGTTATTGGCGCTTCACCACTTAGGTCATGACTTGTCTTATTGATATAAATGTATTCGTCTTAATCCACATGTATTGGAATTAATTGGAGAGTAATTACGTTAAGTTTTATTCCAATCCATTTCAGTACATACGCTTGCATGCAAACAAAGGCCTTTGCGGGGGCCTTGGATGCTCTTTCAGTTATCACACCTCCTCTTCCTCTAGGAAGATGGAGATGTTGCTAGCATGGACGGAGCTAGCGGGAAGGCAAACCAGGCTCCAGCCCTCCTCCCCCCCCAACTACATGGAGCCCTCCCCTTAATTTTTTTTGTATAATTACATATATTAGGAGGGACTAAGCTTGATTATGTATTGTTTAGCCCACCATAAAATTATTTCTGGCTTCGTCCCTGGTTGCTAGTTAATCTGACTAATAAAGTTTCACGATCACTGGTTGCTAGTTAATCTGACTAATAAAGTTTCACGGTTGGTGAGCACTCCCGGTTGGGAGGCCACCGGTCATGGGTTCGAGTCCTCTCGGACGCATGATTTCCCACAAAAAAATCCCCCCCGACGGTCCCCGTGTGCCAAAGTGGTGTGAAGCCCCGACCCTTCTCACGGGTATGTGGGCTCCCATGTCGCATGCGGCCGGGGTTCGGGGGTTTTCAGGGATCCGGTCGTAAGATCTTCTTCTTAATTAAATACGGGTGGGGACATCCCCCGGTCCTGGTTTAACATCCATGAATTTATTCAGAACTCTGGTCCTCTATGAATTTAATCACAACTTTTGGGCCTTTGTGATTCGATATCTCTGGCTAGTTTGTCCTCGCAAAGAGCAAAGAGATTTGGCTAGTTTGTCGGTGCATGTCTGCCCTTTATTTTTGCTGTGGCTAATTGTCCAGTGGCCGACGCAGGGATGATACTGTACATGATAGTAGGGGCCGGCCGGGAGCGTGTTGGGTGTGCACAGATGCCTGTTTTGGCACCACCAGGTCGGCAATTTCTGTTGCCTTTTTTTGGGAATTAGATTCTTTCTAAATGCTGGTGGCATCCCATCGTCCACCAGTTGGCCGGACCCGGACGCGACGCCGCCTGTTGACCTTCACATGGAGAGATTTGGCTAGTTTGTCGGTGCATGTCTGCCCTTTATTTTTGCTGTGGCTAATTGTCTAGTGGCTGACGCAGGGATGATACATGATAGTAGGGGCCGGCCGGGAGCGTGTTGGGTGTGCACAGATGCCTGTTTTGGCACCACCAGGTCGGCAATTTGTGTTGCCTTTTTTTGGGAATTAGATTCTTTCTAAATGCTGGTGGCATCCCATCATCCACCAGTTGGCCGGACCCGGACGCGACGCCGCCTGTTGACCTTCACGTGGTGTTAAAGCAGCAGCAGGCAATCCTGCTAGAGAGCCGGATGGGCATTGGTGGCCTTCATGTGGCCATGTCTGGACTCCATCTGGAGCGTCGACACGTCGAACGCTAGCTGCTGCGGACGGGTTGCGTTGTGTCCTTGCACGTACGACTGAAATGACACTATGATGAGTGACGCTAGTACCGCCAGTATAAAGCACGTGTACATGACTGTACGTTCATGCCTCCATGGGCCATCTTGCGCTTCTTCGTCAGGTAATCCTGCTAGTTACAGCCGGCTGCCGGCCACTGGCGTGTACCATGTACGCACGTCCTCCACTGGTCAGTTCAGTGTGTACATCACACAACAACAAGGTCATTTTTCATGCTGAATGAATAGTAAGAAATCGACTCGTGTTTAGTTCCGTAAACTGGAAATACAAAACTCACCGCTGTTATCTATCACATCAAATCTTTTGCCTCACGTAGGGAAAGACTAAATGTAGGTAAATAAAAACTAATTACATAGTTTTGATGTACATGACGAGACGATTCTTTTGAGCTTATTACGCCATGGTAGGATAATGTTTACCACAAAACAAACGAAACGTCTCTTTGCGGTGACTTTTTTGATTCGAAATGAGTATTTTTTCCACCTTTTCCCCACCAACTAAACACAGCCGATGATGCATATGTGTACTCCAGTGAAATGAAGATGACTACACGCACGCGGTTGGCCAAAAACTGGTAATTACCCCCTTTTGCCGGTGTAGCAAAGAATCTGGCGTCCACTTTTTTCAAAATTGACTGGGCAATGCGTATCTACGACCAAATTAAATGTCTGGGATTGAGTAATTCAGTACTAGGGGCTTGTTTGGTACAACTCAGCTTCACTGTTTTTTTTTTAAAAAAGTTTTAGCTCTCCCAACAACTTCATCAACAAAGCTAAAGCCGTGTTTTCAATGTGTTTGGCAAAACAGCTCTAGATGGTGGGAAAATATGGACTGCACCCTTCAATTGATAGACATGGATTGCACTCTATCATCCTTCTGATATGTTGGGAGGTGTAGAAAGAAAGAAATGGAAGAATTTTCAAAACCATGAAAAGTCCTACAGAACATCAAAGATGAGGCAACCCTTTGGATCATGAAAGAGCTAAACATTTATCTAAACCCTCGCCTTATTCTCTTACTACCAGAAAACGGAATATACGTGTGGGCGACCAACAATTTCCTTGAGGGGCAAAATGTTTATATAAATAGAACAAATGGGTTATATATTCTTTTCTCTCAAGAGAATATATCATCTGATTGACGGTGAAGCAAGATCGTGGGATGAGACGTTGTTACGGAGATATTTCTATCTGTGTGATGTCGAGGAAATTTCAAGATTAAAATCCCACCCATCTCTTGTCAAGATTATGTGGCCTGGAATTTTGAGAAGTCGGGTTTGTTCACGGTCAGGAGCGCATATAGATTAGCCATGAGGATACATCATGGAGAGGGAGCAGAAGGCACCAGCTCAACTCCTGCTGATGGAAGAAAGGTATGGAAGGATTTGTGGTCTATTAAGGTGCCTGAGAAAGTTAAGGTGTTTGCTTGGAAGGTGGCCAATAATGGCATTCCTACTCAGGCCAACAAGTGTTACAGGCACATTGTGCAACATGATACATGTGAGCTGTGTGGTCATGAAAGGGAGGATTGTTTTCATGCTTGTGTGAGTTGCCCACATGTTGTTGCCTTACGCCATGCCATGAGAGAACACTGGTCTCTCCCTGCTGAAGGTGATTTAAGGTGTACAGAGCCCCAATGGTTACTGATCTTAATGAGTAAATACTCAGTGGAGGTGATGAGTAATCTGTGCATGCTTCTATGGCGTGCCTGGAGCGTCAGGAACGATGTTTTGAGGGCCGACCAAGACGTCTCAATTCGGGGTTCAGTTATGTTCCTTAGAAGATATATGGATTCTTTTTACAATGCCATCGAGTTATACTACAGCTGATTGCAAAGGTAAGCGATGTGTTGTGACTGGTAGCAACAGGATGGCCGGTGGATCTCGAGGAGAAAACAAAATGTGGTTGGCGCCTCAACAGGGTTGGTTCAAAATCAATGTTGACGGAGCTTTTTTGCCCAACTCTGGAACTGCTGCATTGGGTGTCATTATCAGAGATTATGAGGGCCGAGGCTGCAACATGTCGTGAAGGACTTACTCTTGCAGCGTGATGGCCAGAGGTCCCTATGATCCTAGAAACGGATTGTGCCGTGATCGCTGAGAAGTTGAGGAGCACAGTTCAAGATCGCTCATTGCACTGGTCTACGGTTCATGAGGCAAGACTTCGAATGGGGGAGCTTCAACAAGTGGAGATTTGCAAGATTAGCCGTGAACAAAATAATGTTGCTCATCATCTAGCTCATCATGCTATTAGGTCTAGTAGTAGTCGGGTCTTTTTTTTTTTCCTCTTTTTTCCTGATTTCATTGAGTCGCTTGCTTTGTAATGATACAATTTAAGTTTTAATAAAGTTCTCTTTTTCGCAAAAAAGAGAGAATATATCATCTATGGCATTATGCTCCTCAAGAAAAATATATATCCTTGGCGGCTAAACCCTTAAGGAAAATTATATATTAAGTCTTATTCAGTGTCTTTTAGGCTTTCTTCTCGCTCTATTTGCCGGTTCCTTTTCAAAAAAAAAAAAAAAAATGAAGATAATAATAATAATAACTAGTGAAAAGCATGAAACCGGTCAGATACGCGGCCGGGCGGTGCGCGGCTGGGGATGATGATTCCAGCTTTAGAGCCGGCCGGTACGGTGCTCCTCCTTTTTTTTTTATTTGCATTGGCAGCACATAGAGCGATCGATCGATCAAGGTGCGGCGCAAGGTCGACGTGGTCTTGTCGGGGATACACGTTTTGTTCGTCTCTGTGCTTGGCATCTAATTAAGGGGGTTTAGTTGGTGAAATATTTCGAGTTCATTGCTTGACTTTTCGTTTATATTTGGTAATTATTATTTCACCATAGATTAACAGCTTAAAAAGATTTATTTCGCATTTTACAACCAAACTATATAATTAGTTTTTTATCTATATTTAATATTTTACACATAAAACAAAAAATTTAATGTGACGGGTATCCTAGTATTTTTTGAGCTGGCTTTTGGTGAACTACGGATTCTGCCAGATCTCGTGTCGTGTTTTTTTTCTGCAGGATAAGGACTACGGACGAGACAGAGGATGATGGATCGGACGATCACGCGCACGCAGTGTGTGCACATGCAAAGGATCTCATCTCGATCATGGAGTGCACGACCACCCTGTGTGCTGCTGCTGTGGTATACGTACGTACGTGCTACTCTCCCTCTATTTCAAATTATAAGTTTATATTTAAAACGACTTTTATATTTAAAATGGAGGAAGGAGCTGAGTAGAGAACGACCTAGAGCGCTTAGTGGCGATGATTTGCATTGGATCGATGCTGATGAAGAGAAACCCCTGCTTCAATCTTTATTCACTCCTTTTCGTCAGAAATAATAAAAAATGAACTGATGGACGACCATGTTGGTTCGTCTTTGAGGTAGTGCTTGGGCATCTATATGTCAACTGTCAAGCATCCATGGCGGTAGGGTTAGTCATGTTTTCGTGTCCACAACGAAGATGCTTTCAATTTGTCTGTGTGTGTTCCATTTTGCAATGATGGACGGCTTTGTGCATAAGTGGCTATGCTAATTCTATACTAAATGTATGGTTCTTGTCGTTTTGCGCAACAACATGTATGGTTTCCGAACATAGCTTTGACAATGGTTTCCTATTCTTAAATCTACAAAAAAACAGAAAATAATTAACAAATACTAAAAAAATTTAATGTGCGTTTGAAAAATAATAATATATACTAAATGTTTTCAAATTTCTTGATAGCCATAGTTCTAAAATTTCGATCTTTATCATGTCCAAAACGATAACAATTAGAAATTAGATGAAAGAAAGAGGAGCACATTTCTGTTTGTCATTGTCCCTTATTTTACTGGGCTTACACACTGGCCCAAAGTCAGCAGCCTGGATTGGCCCAAAACATAGAACAGTAAATCGCAGCCCAAGCCTGGCCCAAGCTACAACGCCTCTGTCGCTCTGAGGCTCCGACTAGTTCGCTGACGGCGGCGCGCGTGAGTACATATCGTCACCTTATATCGGGCCGGCCCATAGTCTGATTGTTTTTTGAGCAACAGCTCATAGTCCGATGGCCGGCCCATCAGTTGCTTTCGCTTGCAAATTTGCTGCAGAATCTTTCGTCGCCTTTCAAGGAGCTAGAGCTCTTGTGGCTGTGGCTCGCAAACGAATTCTGTAATATACTAGTGATTTGGGCGCGAAGTCATGGCCACAAACTCTATTAGGGAAATAGAGTAATGTTACCAAGGAATGATTATGATATCTTTCTCAGTAGGGAAGAAAACAAAACATGATATACATGATTGTAACTATTCTTAATAATTCTTCTTTGTAAATTTCTATTTAAGACTCATTCTGTGTGTTCCATTCACAATGAAAAGAAGCACGAGATGTTTATTAGTTCATGGACGAAACCCAAACCGCTCGACAGATACAACATCGGTGCTACTTGTGCAATGACTAAGCCTTGAAGTAGGCCCTTCAACTATTGCGGAGTCCAATAACAATGGCGGTTCCTCCGATAAATCCGGTGATTGTGGAGAGAAAAATCAACAATGAAACCCAATCTAAAAAAGGATCGATGCAAAAGAATAATTAGTGAAAGCAAATAGGCTGATGGTAATCGCAAGATTGATAAGGCTCTACCTGAACAAATGAAATGCGAGACACCCTGAGCAGTTAAGTGAACTTCTTGAGGCAACTGCCAAGATCACCCCTATATATTTGGCAAAGATTGTAAAATTAGTACTGCATCACATGTCAATTGCCAAAAAAAACATCTCAAACATAGAACCACTCGGTACCCAAAACATGATGGATTTCTATGCACAACTCTGCATAAACATTCGGCTCAAATGGATGTGGCAGCCTGCCAACACTATTTCTTAATCATAAATGGTTCATAGAAATTAAGCACCAACACTGTAATAATGTTAACAAATAATGAATGACTCAATTCTTTTTGTTGATGCTTGACCTACAATTCTATAAATTAAGCACCAAATAGAAATAGATCAAGATACAAACTAATTTCAAAACATGTCTAGAAAGCGAGATATTTTTCTGTGAAAGTAAAGCGAAAAACAGCTATAGTAATCTTAGCTTGTACCTTTGTCAGTTAGATAGAAAGATGGCACACAAATGGTACCTTGATCTGACTGCCTCATCTACAGGCATTGCTATTGCCAATACAACTGAAACTTCAGAGCTAATTTACTCAGGTCATCGACAACAGATCAAAAGGTATTTTATTTTAATTCATAAGGGTTCCAACTGACAAGATCCTAACAAAAAGAACCATTAGACTTAAAGGCTAGGAAAAGAAGAATTGGACATAACATGCCATCAAGAAGCATCACAGGTGCTTACAACCGTTCTGAAAAACCCGAGAGATGAGCACGATCTGCCACAAAGCATATCGGCGAGAAATGGCGCGAGCAACGCAGCGGCTCTTTGCATGTTGCATTGAATAGATTTGCTTGCTGGAGAGCTCACTATTACTGATCATCCGAAAAAGAGAGAAAATAAATGGCAAAACAAAAGTATGTCATTGCTTTTTCCCAAAGATTTCTCACAATAAAAAAGCTAATGTGGATGCACCAAAAAGAACAATTCACAGCAGCAAGGATCAATGCACATTTGTGTAACCCTCGCCGTGGATATTTATGGACTAAAACATTTATTTTCCAGACAACTCTAATGCTTTGCGGGTAGACTAAAATCAACTTTTTTTTTCTCTGAAACCACAAAGGCAGAATTATAAAAGCCTCATGCTTCTGTAATGATAGTCACTTGTAAAAATTTTCCTTAATGCCTATAGATCCATAACTTCAATTCAATAAAGATGAAGAAAAATCTAGCTAGCTATTACTATCTCCCAACTGAAATAAACACTATAGAATACTAAAGCTAATCCTTGTCGAATAGCTTCTTGATTAGTACCTGTAAACATGGCACTACTAATAACTTGACAGATGAGAGCACCAGAGAAGTAATCAAAATAAGGAGCTGACAAAGTCATACAAATATGGGAACCTTCAATCTAGCAATGTAGTAACAAAAAGAACATGCTCAAGGCATCAGAATTTAGCACAATGGTACAAGGAAAACACCTTAAACTATGATCCGAAATATCACACCGAAAAAATCAAGGCTTTATATATATGGATAAAAACAGCAAGGTATTGAAGGAAAACACCTTGATGTTGCCTCACCATGCTGCGCAGACATGCTGCTGCAGACAGCAGCGGCCTCATGCAGGCGAAAGTGAAGCTGGGGCTCACATAATTTAGCCTATAGTTCAAAAGAAAGCTCTTGATCAAGACTCAAACAAAATTCAAGGGTGGACAATAGAGCAACCAAAAAAAAATTACAATGTAGCTAGAATAGCCATTCCATGTATATTGGCATTATTCATTCACTCCATTAGCGAGTTGTGGCCACAACTCTGTTAGGTTAATGGAGCAATGTTACCAAAGAATGATTATGACATGCTCTGTCAGGAAAAAATACCTTCTTCAAAAGATAACTCAAGAAAACAAAACATGCTATACATGATGGTATACTATTCTTCATAATAAACTAAGAATAATAAACTAAGAATAGATATGGTAGCCATCTAATTGCGGTGTTACGTTGAAGTAACAGTTGACCAAATGATATGTCCCGAAAAGAGCGTGAGATAGTTGAACATCATATTTATATTACACGAGACAAAGCCTTAAAAGAGTACTTAAGCCTTACATAGGATGGGCCCACATCGGGTAGCACTTTTTAAGGAGTACATAGAAAGAAGTTTGTCAAAGAAGCAAACAGTGTCACGGTAGGATAAAAAGCTTTAATCAAGGATAACCCCGGTAGCGCCATAAACCGAGCCGTTGCCATATCTTTGATTAATTCTCATATGCCTCGAAAACCTTACTCGTAGATTCAAAGCTTTAGGCGTTAAGGGATAATGGTCGGATATCATAAATAGCAAATTAGCAATAGGATGATAGTATACATGTTATTTCTATGCATGTTAGATTGCCATATCCTGGAAAAAAGAACTATAAAAGGGAATGAAAAAAGAGCAAGTGGTACCATACTATGCAAAAATTTAGGTACAAAAATAGGCTGACTCTAGATTCTAACCGAAGATACTACACAATATGGCAGAAGCAATAATCTAATAGACCAAAATATCTCGATACAGCCAATTTTGGTCAGTATGCAAAGTTGGGTCTTGGTAAGGTATTGTAATATGATAGACGAAGAACCCAAAATATAGAAAGGCTAATAATTTACTCGAAAAATAGATGTATACGAATATATATTGTACACAACCATTAGACCAGCATTCTAAATTTTTTGATAACCTGCGGTAACCAATTTTTCTATCAGACCACCATCTTTTATTGAATTTATTTACTAATAATTTGACATTTGCATTGGTAAAAGAGAAACAACTTACAGTGACATGGTACAAACAACTGATCTGATCAACCTAGAAACAACAATCCTGCTCCTTCAGTAATAGCACCGTCATAACAAAATTTCTGCATGGTGCACAAATATAATATCGAGACCGATTTGGAGGCAAATTAATACTACTTTGTTTTAAAGCATGTATATACGAACAAATTCATTGGCAAATTTTGAGGTCATGGTGGAGTCATATGCTCTCATCTTCCATGTATCTAGCCATTACGCACCAAATGAACCAATAAAGAAAAAGATGGGAAATCGACCCGGGCATATGAGCGTGCTTGCTCTTGATGCGATTAGAGTAAAGGGGCATTGGATCAAACACCTTGTAGGTCTGTAGCCTTTGTGCATGCACTTTCACTACAATAGAGAAGATCGGGGACGTCGAGATCACAATAAGCGCCGGTCCGCAACATCGGCTATCAAGCGGGCGAAGAGAGATGAGGAAGAGGCGCAAAAACCAAAAGGGGGCGGGCATGGGCCATGAGGTGAGCTTACCCAAAGCAAAGGCTACACACATGGGCGGGCATGCTCTGGCTGCGCCTTGCCTCCTTCCATGGTGTAAGCGGCGTGCACTTGTTGCCGCATGGCGGTTTCTTCCTCGTGAGATGTAGAGGATGCCAGCGGGAGGTCCACCCACCACAAACTTGCGGTGTTGGCGGCCGACGGGTCCGCACGTGCGGCGTCATCTCGAGGATGCGGATGTTGGAGCAGCTCTTGGGCCTGTAGAAAGAAAGTGGAGGCCGGGACCCCATGCCACGACGCGTGCGCTCCTCGCTGAGGACCGCCGAAGCGGTGGGGTTTCCGCTACCGGTCGCCGCCGGCGGGGGCTGGCTCAGGCCGGTCGCCGTTCGTGCTCGAGGCGTTCGGCCGAGCGGCGGGCGTCCGCCTCGCTCCCGGACTCGGGCGGGGTCCGTGGGCCTCTGCGCGGCTGCGCGCTGCTCAAGCCCCGGTGCCCTTCGTGGCGCGGCCATCTCGGACGGGCGGCGCTGCTTTCGACTCCACCGGCGGCTGCGGGGGATCTCCTCCCAATTTCAATGGCGCAACAGGAGAAATCAAGCGGCAAAAATACCAAAATGCTTGTCATCATCGAACCCCAAAATGTCCCCGGTAACTAAAGCGGGCGGATGGCGATACCGGCTAGGCCGCGCGGGCGCGCGGAGGGGACCGCGGGCGGACTACCGGGTGACCACGGGCGTCGCTGCCCTTCCCGGCGGCTGCGCCTGCCCGCCTACGCTCAACAGCTAGGAATCACCACGGGAACCTACAAATCGGCCGTGGTGACAGGCCGCCCCGCCGAGCATACCTCCACCAGCGGCATCGAACTTCGGACCCCTACCCCGTATAGCACCACGAGGACGCGCCGCAGACCTTTTCCGAGCCCAGGCAGCGGCAAACGCGATGGCACTGCAGCTGGGCCCAAGCCAAGGCAGCCAACCGTGTAGACAACGAACCCCGCCGGCCAATGGACGATCGACGGCAGCAAGAGTCATCCACGACGCCCGACCGAGGCAGGGAACTCCTGTTTCCTATCACAAAGTCAGCCGCTACCAGCCATGGATCCGGATCGCAACGGACAAAATTTTTTTGCTACCGTGGGCGCCCTGGCCGCCGAGCTCCTCCACAGCCAATAATCTCTTTAAATATAAACTGGCCACTACTGGATCTGGATTGACATTTGTGTAAGCCCACATTTTTCTATACGAGAGGGCAATAAAAAATTGAACGCGACCACTGTAACATCCAGCTTTTTTGGAATCAAACAATTGCAAGAAACACTATTGTTGCAGTGACAAAACCATCTCCACTTGTGAATGAAGGCAATCAGGCTAATGCCAAATCTTGTTTTTTTCGTGATTAACTTTCTTTTACCTAATCTATAACTGCCATCACTTGTAGGCGCATAAGTGCACGGATGACATCTATCTCTTTTTGTTTTGCGGCTTTCATGGATTTTTCATCAGACTGCTACAGAATATATATATACCCAGAAGCACCTGCACCTGCAATGTGTATCAGTGAGATTGCTGCACCTGCACCTAACTAAGCTTCCAGGCTTTGCCTCCTTTCATGCTGAACTTCTTAAGCCTCCCATAGAACATCACAACAATGAGTATGAGCTTGCCAGAGTCACTCCATCTCCCGGCAAAACCAGTCCATCTGTCTGTACAGAACCCATCTGGATTGATCTGTCTGCTGCAGCTGTAGCCCATTGAGAAACCAACATTTCCGTAGGCACTGCATGCAGAACGAAGCCAAGACAATTGTCAGAGATAAAATTCTAGCAAACCTTCCAAGAAACATCAGCACAAATGTGGATTCGTTCAGTCTCCATTCTACTCTGGCATGCGCATTTACACACATATTGTCGATTTGTTTTATAGGCATAGGATTTTTTTCCTCTCTTCAAGAACAACTCGGAGTAACGCGCTTACCTGACGACTTCGACCACAATGCTGAGCACATTGAAGTTGAGGGGATCTTCTTTGAGCTTTCTCCTCTCGGTGATGCAGATGGCAATGACAAAGATGGTCAAGTAGGAGAGTTGTGACAAGACTGTGCTCTTGAGCAGCCTTACTCCTTGGCTCTCCGTGGAATCATGACCGCCGCTCTTGGAATTCTCTTCAAATGGAAACCATGTCGTGTATGGAGGAAGATACCTAGTACAAGTAAACAAACAAGAAGATTTGAGATGAGAAATACCAGACAAACAAAACATCATTTTCAGTAACTGATCATGACAGTATATAGAGTCCATCCACACGATCTATCTGTTCTGTGCAAGGGAGATGTATGCAATTTCGTATCCACACGACAGAATTCAGAAAGTTTTGTGTGAACTAATTCTGTCCTCGTGCCCGATGAAGACACACTTGCAGACACACGTTTAAATCGTGTTGTTCTAACTGTGCACGGTAGGTGCACGTTGCAAAACCAAACACATAACTAATTCTGTCCTCGTGTGTGTTCTAGACCCATATGGATCCTCTTGGTCTACGGGCAAACTAGGACAGCTGAGCTCAGTTAGCATCAAAAAGAGTAGTCCAATTTGGACAAAATTAGATATTGGTGCTTGGCTTGGCATCAAAGAGCCCAATTTGTACAAAAATTACCCAAGCCTGATCGATAAAACGGATCGATAAGAGTCTTTGTTGGATGCTGTCATTCATTCGTAAATGGTAGGCTTCCATTTCACGAGAAAAAAGAAACGGTGGTCTTCCTACCACCTGGGTACGGTTTGCTTGGGAGTTGGGATTGGAACACCATAGCATATTCTCGGAAGCAGCTTACACCGGAGGTAGTAGCATTTGGAGCTAGTATATATTTGGTCCTTTTTTGACCTGAAACTACCAATCTGGAGTACATCTACATCCTGAATTCTTCATTATCTGGTTGCCTCGACTGAATTTGAATGTTGCTTTGTTTGTGCCCACGTGGAGCTCACCGGCGGCTCTTCATTTCCAGTCCAATATTGGGTGCTTGGGTGAAAAATAGTTTTACTTAAGTTTTCGTTGCGTCTTCCATTTTTCTAATTATTTAGCTCTATTATTGGCAGATGGGTCAAATCGAGGTGGTAACACATGCCCTTGAATAAGAAATTGTGCCATCGCCTACCTAAGACGGAAACCTAAGTGCCTACCAACTTGTCCATAAAAAAGCTGCAATGATTCATCAGTAAAAAATTCAATTCTGCCCCGGTGTTAATTAGCTTGTCCGTACGTAGCACGGAGAAGATTCCCAAGGATGTCTAGTTTATTAGGCTTAACAGGCAAGTGACACATGCATCACAACTTTTCGTTCTACTTTATATTTTTTCCTTTTATTTTAGAAACTTTGGGAACATTTTAACAAATGATCGAGATCTTTCACGGGTCAAACGAGATCTAACTCACCTAAGACTAGATTGAAATTGAATTTATTTGCATTAAAAAACCGACCAAAAAAGGGCGACACTATTTCAGGAGCCTGAAAACAACAATGTTATTAGGCGACACCTTTGTAGCTGTCAGATTAGCATCTAGCGGCCACAGCTTGTAGCATGGGTTTCTGAAGTCTATCGTCCAACTAACGTCGTCTGAAACACGGTCAGACGACTATACAATAGGAAATGTGACCAAAACATATATATAACTTACACGTACTTCATTGTGTGCAATGATACTACAAGTGCATTTTGCAGTTTCGGACGGATGGAAGGTCACTAGGTAATGTACTAGTGTGATATACACAAGTGCATGGAACGATTGAAAGTACACGCGGATTATTGTGTGTGGTTCTCATCTTAGACCTACCAAGGCTAGTGCTCCTGCAATGAAAGTGTTTTGATGTTTGGTTTGCTTTGTCCTTGGTAAGCTTGGGGAAGCCAGAACCGAAACACACAGGCCACGGTGCATTCTGGTAGGCATCGGCAACTGATAGCGTACCATTACCCCGATCGTGAGCTCCAAAATCCATAACGTGAACTGCGATGCACACGGAACCGAGCCATAGAGGGGCACTCACATCATGAGGACGAAGAGCACGAGGATGGCCGTCGCCAGTGTGGAGAGGTCGAGGGTAGACTCGCCGGTGTGCCGAGAGTTCACGGCGAGGAACAGCGCGTTGGACAGCTTCTCCCCCGCGCTCAGCCCCCGCAGCGCGCCGCCCCACTCCATCGCGCACACCAGCGCCACCTGCGCGGCGATGAACCCAGCCACCGTCCCCGCGAGCATCCAGCACCGCCGCGCGGGGAGCAGGTGGTAGTATCCCGTCGCGTCCCTGCCCTTCCTGGCGATCTCCACCACCTCCTCCCGCCGCGTGGCCGCGGCCGCCGCCCACACGCACGCGGCCAGCAGCGGCGGGAAGAGTGTGTTGCCCACCAGCGCCTGCGGCACGAGCAGCAGCTGCAGCGGCACGTCCCGGCTGAACACCATCATGTTCTCGTTCGTCGGCATGAACCCGCAGTTGGAGAACGTGGAGACCGTCGTGAACACCGAGAAGGTCCATACGTTCAGGGCCTTGCGCCGCAGAGTCTGCCTCGCGCCGTGCGCGGCATAGACGTACGCCGCCACGGCGACGGCGCCCACCGCGTGCACCACCACGAGGATGGCCAGCACGATGAAGAACAGCGAGCGCACCGCATTGCGCCGCAGGATCTTCGCGTCTACCGGGATGTCGTCATCGTTCTCTTCGATGACCGTAGTAGTTATCGACCTGGCGTCGGCGTCATCGGCGTCGGCGCCGGTGGTCTCGAGCTCGGTATCGTCGTCGTGGCTCTCGACGCGCCGGGATCTGTTGGTGATCTGCTTCCTCATCTTGGACCATTTGGACGCGAGGCCCACGAGCGACAGGAACACCTCGCCGCCGCCGAACATGAGAGCCGTGAGGACCAGGAGCTGGCCGTTGGAGAACACCTCCATCTCGACGGCGGACATGCTGGACACCGTCGCGGCCGACACGGCGGTGAAGAACGTGTCGATGCCGCGGGGTCTCCTGCCGGGCGCCCGCACCCTGAGCGCCTCGAGGAGCCCCCACCCGACGCAGGAGATGGCGACGAAGTAGACGACGTGAACGAGGAGCGAGTTGAGGCGCGCGGCGACGTCGCCGGCGCGGCGCCACGCCTGGCCCGCGCTGCACCGGGCGTGCGCCGCGACCGTGCCACGCGCGCCGTCACCTGGTGGTGCGCGTAGGCCTTGGAGACCCAGCACACGAGGGACATTGCGCTGTCGAGCACCGTCGCCGAGCACCGGCGCAGGTGCTGCAGGAACCCGGCGAGCTTATGCGGTCCGGCGGCCATTGGAGTGCTGGCGCTGTTATGTGGGACTGGCCGAGCTATGTGCATGTGCATGCGCGTTCTGTGCGTGCCTTGGGTAGCTTCGACACACACCTGCACCTGTATATATATATATATATACAAGTGATGCGGGGGCATCAACGAACCTTCGCTTCTAGTTGTAACACGTTGCAACCTCATTATTCTAGTTTCTTTATATGTTTGCCCGTGAAGACAACTTGAATATACCCTAGGAACTATAGGAAGTGGCTACTGAGGATAGTGATGTGTGATCAATTTGCCTCCATGCTATAAACAAAATCAGAAATGAGAGATATTGGGAATAGGAGTTGTAGTGAAAATTACCATCCCACCTGTACTATTCCAATCCCCCTCTGTTTTTTTTTTCCCGAAAAAAAAAAAAAGACCTCTAGAAACCATGAGTTAGATGAGAATATGGAAAAACTATGCATGTTGTGAGCTATGACTATGGAAAATCTGTAAACAGTTTGGTTAAAATAGCTACAAAACTTACTCTTCTCTCTTTGTCTCCCCTTGGGCAGTAAAAATTGCTTATTTTCACATGAAAGCCAAATACATGATTCAAGGTGACGTGAAAGTGCGAGTTTTTTTTACTTGTTTGGTTGGCACTTTGCTTTTAACAGTAGAACAGATTTTAGAAGCAGAACCCAATGCAGCCCGTACCTTGGATCAAAGCAAAGCACTTTTTTTTTTCCGAACCCGGGCACTTGCCTGTTCTGCATTAAGAGAAGTGTGAATGTTTTTTACATCCTAGCGTACTCTCATAACAAGCTACCAGGTAGCCCGACGCTTAGAGTGGTGCGCTAAACTAGAAACAAATAAGCGACTAGCAACTAAAGCAGAGCGGTCACCGCCTCCCCCAAGTGGGGCAGCCACGGCGGGGCGGCGCATGAAAAAAAGGACCCGCACGCGTTGCGCTTGTGATGCGGGACGAGAACCACCGAAGTGGCCGAGGAGCCTCATCGCGATCGCCGTGTCCGGGGTTCCTGAGCTCGCACCATCCGGACGTCCCTCCAACTTGTTGAGCAGGACGCGACGAGCTCGCCTCTCCGACTGTGGATCATGGAAGGTGGACTTAGCTCCTAGGTGAACACTGTGCATTGGGACCCACTCCTCTGGAACCCACGAGGCATGGAGGTGAGGCGTCGACGCGATCAACGGTTGCTCCAGCGGCAGCCTGAAAGAGTCAACAAATGTGGCGATTTCAGCGCAGGAGGGTGAATGCAGCGCCGGTGGCTGGTGAGACGCAGCCGGCGTGGTCGCTGCAAGGGACCCCCCGGGAGTGGGAGGGTGTTGTGAAGTCCATGGAAAAGCGGGGCGTCTTGGCCTCCCCGCGTCTCCTGCGAGCTCTGTGGCCACCAGGTCGCTCCACCAGTCCGTCTCGGCCGCGCCCTGTGGAGCCCCAGGCCGCGGAGAAACGACTTTCGCTCGAGTCTGCATGGCCATCCCGGCTGCCGAGTGGACAGGGTGAAAGGCATCTAGCCCTTTAGTGGGTTTTGGTGAATTGGATGACAACATAATTAAAGGTCTAAATGTGTTGAACAGAAAATTGAGTCTATTGCATATACTTGTGGATTGTATATTAAACAAGTATATTCAAGGTTCAACAAGTAGGCAAACTTGATGGTATTCCACATAGTGTTGAAATAAAGGCCAATGTGTGTATTGTTGTATTGGAAGATTACGGAAACAATCTAGTTCAAGCAAAAGACAACAATGCAAATGGAATTAATGAAATGGCTTCTATGTTGTGGTATATCATCGAATCATGTGAGCAAGCATGTTTGGAAATTGACAAATGAGACATGAGTTAATGATTTCGGTTTGGTCTCTATAATGGATTGCTTTACATGAATAAGAAGTATTTGGGGTGTAAAGCCAAAATGGATAGAATACAAGGAATCGTGAATTGGCTTGACCATATTGATGTTAATCCATATATGTCTCTATGTGAGTCAAACTGAAGCTTGATTGATCTCAACATTCATATCTAGAAGATAATCAAGTAAGGATCAAAATATTAAAGAAATGGTTATTCAATGGATGCTTAATGTGATGTGACTTGAGTATGCCTTGATAAGGTGAAGATAGCAAGGAAAGGGCTTCGAGGTACTAAGCGAAGGTGAAGGGCAAGCGACGGCTTGGGACCGAGGTACCATGGCTAGGGTGAAGAAGAGAGTACTTGCATTTAGTCGAGGAACTAATCAAGCTATGATGAGTCAAATTGTGTTGAGGATCAAATCATTAATGGAAGTGACTTGAAGCCATGAGTTGAACTTTATATTTGTGGAAATGGTTCAAGTCACATGCTCAAGATACATTTGCTCTAAGAGATGAGACAAAGATGATAGAGGATGATGTACAGGTTGATGGAACCCCTCACGTGCAATGGATGTCAACCTAGACTCATGGAGGTTTAATTTCATTTACGTTTTTAATATTGAGTTTAGGAAAAGTGGTACTATAAAGAGGGATCCAAGGACAACTGGTGAACTGTCGAACCAAATGCTCAAATCCTACCAGCCTGATCATCTCACCAACCCAAAACAGCCAACCAAATTTCACATCCTAATTCTCTGTTTTGGGACCAAGGCAGTGGCAGCGGGTTGAGCGAGGCGGTGCTGCGCTCAATCGACCGTTAGGCCCAAGGGGTATAAATATAAACACCCTTCCGCCCCTCCCCAACGGTCACCACTTCTTCCTCAACGTTCATTTCGTGGAAGAACATACCATAGCTCTTTCTCTCTCTCCTCCATTGTTGCTCCTCCACTCCTCAAGCTAGATTTCGATTCCCACCATCAAATCTTGAGGGAGAAGGCAACAAACTTCGATTGGAGACCGGATCTGACTTCCCCACCTTGAAAAGAGCAATTGGTTTGCATTTGGCCGGTGTGCTAGGGTTCTTTACTCTTGGAGCTTGCTCCTAGGCGGCTAGGCATCGCCCTTGAGCTTGGCAACTTGTGTGGCGGCCTTGGGAGGTCTGTAACCTCACTCAAAATCAAGAAACTCACCCCTCATCTCAAGGGTTCACTCCCTTGACTTGAGAACGAGGGAAGGGTTAGCCTTTGTGGTGAACCCAATTCTTTTGTGGATACCTCAACAACGTGGACGTAACCCAGCCTTGGTGGCGATGGTGAACCACGGGATAAATCGTTGTGTCATTGTGTGCTTCATCTTTACATTCCTGCAGTTTTAGGGTTTGAGCTTGATTTTCCTCTTGGTAAAGGATTCTGTGGTATACAGTCTCCGAGCTGTATTTTATCTTGATATTGCAGGACTGAGACACTTAGGGTACCTAGTTTCTACCTGCAAAGTTTCGTCTCTGTCTGCTTAAATATCAGAGCGAGGCAGTGTCGCGCCTGAAGCGAGGCAGTGCCACACTCTATTCTAATAAGATCTCGAGCTGAACTTTTGCAGGATTGTTACTGAGTATCTCATCATCATCTTCACCAATTTTGAGCTGTGCAGGACTCCTCGGCCTCGGGGAGATAGTTCATGCCTTAATCTTAACTTGTGTTTTTGAGCTGAAATTTTTGTAGGCCTATTCACCCCTCCCTCTAGGCCATCTTCTCGACATCAAGGTCCTTACACAGGGCTCCGATCCTACAACACCTCTAGTGGTGGCCGTGAATGTGCCGCGAACTCCATGGCCACAAGATCAGCACACCAATCTCCGCGCTGAGGGGTAGCCAATGGTGGCGTGACGTCCTCCACGGTGAACTTGGCGAGCACCTGTTTCACCCACCAGTCCACGCCCGCGCCTGGCCCGGCTGCCTGCGGCGGCGCCCGTCATGTAGGTCCCCGACCGGGCACCATCTCCACCTCGATGGGGCCATCCCAAGAAGCGACATCCGAGGTCATGCGTCCAAACCCTCCAGCAGCAATGGTAAGTAGCTCGCCCAGGATGCCACTAGCCCATGGAGGAGGCCACACGAAGCCACCTGCCGGGGCCCACCCTAGCACAACATCAGGAGAAGGCGGCGATGTTCACCGCACCCGTGCTGCGTCGGAGGATCCACCCGTGGCGGAGCGATGCGGACGCGGCGAGATAACCGTTGGTTGTGGCATGGGCGACCAACGCAAGCCGTGGCGCGGGACGGCGACCGGCCGGCCGAATCAAGGGTGTCGAACACCGTGGCCGCCGCGCTCGGGCCTGTGGAGGGGGCAGGAGGCGCGATCCCGTGAGGCGTGCCCTCCCCACGGCGCCGGGGCGAGCGCCCGAGCCTTGCCCGACCCACCGGCACCCACCGTGGGTAGCGGTCGCATGATGCCCTCGTAGTGGCACAGGTATCGGCACGACGGAAGGGCGCAGAGCGCATGGACATGCGCGTCGGAGAGGCAGTTGAAGCAGCGTCCAACAAACTCCGGTGGGACGGGACTCTGCGGGAGGTGCGGGCGACGCTGGGAATGGCGTCCGCACCTCTGGCTCTGCACGATCGTAAAGTCGTCTGCATCCACGGGTGTGCCCACCCTGGGAACATGCTGACGTAGAGGTGCTACAGCAAAAGGACGGCAAGGAGCCGCCCCGCCGGAATGACGCACATGCCTCGCTCACTGACGAGCGGCGAGGAGGCATGTAAGTGCAATCAAGCTCTATGTGGGTTTTGACGGTTGATACCACCGAATTAGGGGACTAATGAGATTTGTGGAGATGATATGCAGGAAATAAAATAAGGAGTTGATGTACAGGTCCAAAGGCATCCAGTGAGCTAGATGGTGGTGTTTCCGGACTATGGCATTTAAACTATTTTATATTTTGAATCTTGAGTTTAGGAAACGCCGTACTATCAAGAGGGATCCTAGGACTCTTGGCTACATGTGGACTAAATGCTCAAATCTCCAATCCGACCAAAAACACAACTCCTTGCCAAAACGACCAACAAACAACTTGTTTCACGGTTATTTGTCCGGCTGGCGTGGGTGCAGCGCATTTGGTGCGCGATGCCGCACCAGCGGCGCTCATAGCAGCGCGTTAAGTGCGGCGATTGCCACACTTAAACCGACCGTTGGGACCTTCGGGTTTAAATACCACTTCTACCCCTCCTACAACGGTCACCTGGCTTACTTCATCTTCTTCCTCGGCGAAACGGCCCGAGGAAAAATCACCTCTTGCTCTCTCTCACTCCTCCATTGAAGCACCTTGAGCTCCCCACTCAATCTCTCACTTCCCACCACGGATTCTTGAGAGAAAAGGCAGCAAACCGATTGGGAGACCGGATCCACTACTTTCCCCACTCAAAAGAGAATTTGGTTCACGCGTTTGGCCGGAACCTAAGGTTCTTTACTCTTAGAGCTTGCTCCTAGGCGGCTAGGTGTCTCCCTTGAGCTTGCCCCGTCGTGTGGAAGCCTTGGGAGGTTTGTAACCTCACACAAAATCAATACATTTCCGCACATCTCTAGGGTTTGCTCCCTAGACACGTGAGCGAGGAAAAAGCAAGCCTTTGTGGCAAGCTAAGCCTTGTGTGGCAACCTCAACAACATGGAGGTAACCCGGCCTTTGTGGCGATGGTGAACCACGGGATAAATTCTTGTGTCACTTGTGTTCTTTACTTTCGTGCATACATATTCTTGTGAGCTAGGGTTTCATCCCGATCTACTTTGTTGCTGTGTTCCAGAGAGTTTTGGCAACCCTCTTGTGAAGTATTTGTGTGCAGGAACAAGGAGGAACCACGAGCACCAAACTCCAGCTCTCTGATTCACCCTGGTGCAGTTTCGGTTTCAGTTACACGCGGTAGTGCCGCTCAGGGACGCGGCAGTGCCGCGCCTGCTGCTACGACTACTCATTTCTGTCCAGTTCTGTCTGTTGCACGCGGCAGTGCCGCACCTGTTGGACTAACAACTGTGTTTGAGTTTTGACAGGTCGATTTTTAGGTGGTCAGCCTATTCACCCCCTAGGCTTCCATCAAGATCCTACAAGGCGGCGGTCTTCCAACCTGGGCGTGCTTTAGCGGCAGACGCCGAGGCGGAGGTGGAGGGCCCCTTCGGTCCCGATGTTGCGAAGGCTACGGGCAACGAGCAGTCGCAACCAGCTTCCCCTTGGGTTCCACGACCGTCGGCAACGGGACTTGTGGCGCAATGGTCGAATGTGGAACGTTGAGCGCATCGGTAGGCACTCCACCACCACATGCCCTGTGGCGCCTGTAGTCGGGCCTGCGACGGCTGACCCAAAGTCGCCGGCGGAGCCCATGGCCGAAGGGCTGACCACCTGGGGCACGGGCTTGGCACCAGCTTGGAGTGAATGGCACGGGCGCGGCGGTGGGCGCCCTCCGGCTCCACCGGCTTGTCCTTGTCGTCGGAGCGGTCGAAGACCCCGCCCTCGCACCACCATGACCCGCGGCCGAGGCGGGGATGAAGTGGGTCGTGTCTTGGACGAGCTCCGTCCGGGGCGGGGAGGGACGGCAAGCGCCGGAGCTGCGAGATGCTACCCACTCGACCACCAGCGGCGATGGCATCGAAGAAGAGATGGTGTGCGGTGGTAGAGGGAGGGAGGGAGGGGCCGGAGGGGCGCGGCACACCCCCAACATTCTCGCTTTTGTTTGCATTATAGCCTATGTTTAGTAACTAATCATGTAATTAGTGTAGTTTGCCTTTTAAAACTTTATTATAGTCTGCATCGGTGCGTCTGTCCATTTGTATGGCTTCTAACATGCAACTTCACTTTATTCACTAAACCACCACATCAATGCTTGTAAAAATCTATCCCTTGGAATTTTTCTTCATTGGATAAATGTACTTTTTGGAATGACTATGTAGCTAAGTAGCCTTTATTTAACTTGTTATCATACTTTATCACTTTATAGTTTCTATTTGATGTGGATATGTTATGATTCTTTAGCTAGCAAATAACTAAAGATTATTGGCTATGAGCCTTAAAAAATCATTATGAATACCTTGGCTCCCATGTTTTGAATTCTAAATTTCGAGGACACCATGGCCCTACCTATGTTTGAATCCTGGCTCCGCCCCTGATGGTGTGGGCTACGCCAGCACCGGTGGAGGAGGTGAGCAGCAAGTCCGGCAACGTTGGGGCGACATCCGAGGTCACGAGGGTCACCAAAGAAAACGACGTCGAGGAGGTGGGGGCCGCCCATGCCGGCGAAGGTCGCGTGCGGCAGGGTTCGATAACACCGACGACCTCCCTCCGATCTCCCGACCCATCAATGGGAAGCTCTTGCTCCGAGGAGCTCGGATCCGGTGGAGATGGGTTGGGGAGCACAGTGAGGCCGGATTTGGGCGAGCGGTGAGGATGGGGCGCGAGCGGGGAAAGGGCGGATTTCATGGTCGGGGTTGAGCGGTTCCATCTCGTGAAGCAAAGTACTATATACCCCATCGATCACTTCCATGCATCCATCGTTAAGCAAGGAGTTAAAGTCAGTAACTCTTCTTATATATAAAAAAAAGTAAGTCTTACACAGTAACAGTGATGGAGTATCATCAGTACACGAGGTTGGACCTTCTATAACAATTTTCATACGACAAAGCACTTTATAGTCATAAGATCAATGAGTTTATGGCAAGATCAATGCGTCTATTAGTCACGAAAGGGGGATTATGACAGGGCTTCTATGACAACAATCATATTGTCATAAAAGGGATACAATAAAAAGAAAAAAGGCTGCAATTGTCACAATTAGTTTGTCATAGAAGGTCTAAACTATTGTAGGCCAGACTACTTAAACAGATGCACTTTAAGTAGGTAGTTGAAAAGGCTAAGTTTCTACCACCGTTTGAAAAGTGTTAAGTGCAGAGCACTTTATAAACAAAAACAAAATGGATGGAGTACCATGTATATCGTCCTCGTTTAAAATGCATGCTTGCATAGCGACTTGTTTTTTCTCTAGTCTAGTCTCTGTTTATTTACCCCTCGGCATGATCTATATATATAGTCAAACCTTGACGACACAAAAGGTACAAAATGTCATTTTCCCTTGCGGTCTCAAGAACCAACCTGAAAGAGAAGGGGAAGCATGCAATGGCGGTGCGCAATATCGGAAGCTTGGACGGTGGACACACGTGACCGAGAAAGGCATGTTTTGGGGCTCCGACCTCCGATCCATTCCCGCCGTGCTTGGTGACATGGGTCCGCGGCCATGGAAGAAGGGCGCCGCAACACGCGACAATGAGCCGATCGAGCCGCGGTGCCCGTCGTTCGGCGGTGCGCCGTGCGTTTAGTGCATAGTACGTGTGGCCGCGTGCAACACGGGCACGCTCTTGAATTCTCCGATCTGCATGCCTTTAGCACTTTGTTTACACGTCTGATGATTTGTGTCTTGAACTGCAGAGCACCGAAGAAATTTACAAAAAGATCACAGCAACAACTACAAATGGTACCACCCAACATTCGTTTCCGATTCTTTGGCCGTGTGACGAGTAGAACCTAGCTAGTTTTTTTACTGCAAACGGTAACTTCCAACCTGGCTCCATAGAATCGAAGATTGATTCGTTTCTCACTAGCTTCGTGAGAAAATATCGGCTCTCGCTCCCTCCCTCCCGAGTCCCGGACTACCGGTTCTAGATAGAAGGACAATTCTTAGCGAAACAAAATGCTTTCGTTACCGCCGGTGAGTGACGACCTACGCGCCGCTTTTGAATTATTAAAGGGCTTTTAACCCCCGTCATTGCATTACACTACGGGGAATCGTGCGCTTCGGCAAAGCTTATACGCTTTGCCGGAAGTGCCAAACTCGCTCGGCGGCGCGCACGGCAAAAAGAATGACTCGGCAAACCATTCTTTGCCGAGAGTGCCAAATGCTGTGCACTTGGCAAAACGCGTCGCCGAGTGCCATGTCGATGCTTCGGCGGCGACTGCAACGCGAACGTTACACTCGACGCCTCTTTGCCGAGTGCCAAGCGTGGGGCACTCGGCAAGATTTGAATATATTTCGAACTTTGCCGAGTGCCAAATGTCGAGAACTTCGGCAAAATATTTATTTTACCAAAATAAATAAATAACCTTTGCCGAGTGCGATGCAGTGGCACACGGCAAATCTATGGTCATTTTGCCGAGTGCCACCTCTCGCACTTTCGGCAAATCTACCATTTTTTCCCACGCGGCGTCCCGGCTTTTGCGAGTCCGGCACTTTCGAAAGCTGAAATTTTTTTTTTTTGCTTTTACGTTGATTGTTGCTTTGCAAATCAACATATACAAATACCATAGCATTCATATATACATCATAAACCACATATATCACCAATTCACATATATAATCCACATATCTCACAAATTCACATATATAATCCACATATATCACAAATTCACACATATAGTCCAACATCCAAACGAAATCCAACATGTCCAACAACCAAACGAAATGTAACATGTCCAACATCGAAACGAGATCCATCACGATGCAACATATCCAACATCTAAAAGAAATCCATCACGGTGTAACTACCCCGGCCCGTGGCCTCCCCGTGCGAAGAGGGTGAGGGAGCCCTCACCTTGCCCCGGATACCACCCATCTTTGCGGGCGCCGATTGGTGCGTCCACCGTCTTTGTGTAGGAGGGACGTGTGGAAGCCCGTAGTGTGGCCGCTGCTGCGTGCCGGAGGAGGAACGCCACCGCCACGTGTCTTGTGGGAGTCGGGCCGACCGGATAGGGTGGAGAAGGGCCACCCGGAGGAGTCGGGTTCGAACCCGCCCGGCGTGGGTCGCACAAAGAAGAGGCGATCTCATTAGTACTGGGTGTGAGCCGCACAAGCCAAAAAATAAACAACAACATATACTCACCGGAGTCCCTACGGGAGGAGGAACGGGAACGGGGGTGGAGCGAAGCGGCCGAGCTAGGCAACGGAGGCGAGGGTCACACCCGGGATCCGGAGGCCCCGGAAGAAGGCCGCCACGTCCCGCATCGACGCACCGAGTATTGCTTGGTATGCCTCCAACTCCCGCCGATGGGCCTCTGCCTGCCCGCTGCGGCCTCAAAGTTACGCCGCTGGGCCGCCCGCCCGGCCTCCAACTGCGCCATCCGGCCTGCAATATTACACCCGTAACGTTGAAACAATGCATAGGCGGCGAACATGTGTAAAACCCAAGTGAGCGACGAATGAAACGAAATTACACGAAACTCTGCATCATCTGCGTGGAGCTCTGGCGCCGGTGCTATGGGGATGTCGGTGGAGGTCGTGCTCCTTGAGCGAATCTCGCTCGGCGTGAACGTAGAAGGACGGGTTGATCGCCTTTGTTGGCCATCCAAGACCGGCCGTCTTTGCTTCCCTCCTCCCAACCTCATCACCCAGTGCGTGTCCGGGCGCGGTGGCTGGATCGGGGTCGTCCCCATAGCGCCGCTTTGCCGCCTCGGCGTCTTGGGTAAGCTTGGGGCAGAGGCGTTGGTGTACGCCTCGGGCCCCTTCGCCCGGTCGTAGACGTTGGCGGGTCGATCGCTCGCCGCGTGAGTCAAGGCGAACCCCCGCATACTCGCGCCGATGTCTGGCCTTCATGTGAAGCGGATTTGCGAGGAGAGAACACGAGATGGTTAGAAGTGAAGAGATTTGAGCGCTTGAATAAAAAAAATCAAATGAGAATCGTACCCATCTATCCATATACACCGGGAGGGGCACGCTCCCTTGGTGGTGTGGCTTCCCTTCCATCTCAAGCGACATCTCAGACGGAGTCTCTTGGTCTCGTCGTCTCGTCCAAGAGCCACTTGTCCACAATGGACTCCCAGCCTTGTCCTTGTACTTCTTTGCGCACCACTCCCAGGACACATCCGCATGACATAGCGGAGGGATGAATGGAAGCTTTGCTTATTTTCCATTGAAGGAATCGAGAATAAATGCGTTCGACGAACACGGATGTCTTGGGCCACGGTGAGGTCGGTCTCCCTCTGGAGCATCATCTCCCTTGCTTCATTCTTCCTCACCACCTTGCCAAGCACGTCGGCGTTGAAGGAGGCGATGCCTTGGACACGTGCCTCGTGGTGCGAGGTCCTTGAGTCGGTCTCGGCGGACCACCTCACACTCTAGCGGCCACCGCCTCCCCTCTGCCCGCCTCGCCGCGTGAAGTAGTTACGCATACGAGACAACATGTATCATTCTATTATTTAAAAACATAGTATTTAAACGGCGTGAAGTAATCCCGAATCTGAGACTCACCCGAAGTCCGCCTTGATCTTCCCGGCAAGGGCGCCCTCCTCCACACGCACGAAGTGCTCCCACGTATAGGGCGGCTCCCTCACGTCCCCCGACGGTCACCGGGCCGGGGTAGTTCTCTTTAATCGGGAGGCTGGGATGCCATTGATATGGCGCGAACGCCCTCTCCGCTTACAATCTTCCGGTTACTACACGAGCCATTAAGGCGAATTGTTAGTGCGAGTTCGATTTTCAACATGTCATATGAACAAGTAGTGAAAATATCAATGGCTACTTACTTGTCACCGTGGGGTCGAATCACCGGGCGGCGGGCAAAGGGATCGGCCCCCGTGGGAGGCTCGAGGCCCCGCGGCCGGTAGACCTTGCTGGCACTCGAGGAAGACGTTTCGACAGTGTCTCTTCGCACCGAGTCCGAAGTCTCAAGAGGTGTGGCCCGACGACGGCTGGCCCGACGACGGCCCCGGGCCGGCCGAGCGACGGCCCCGGTGGCTCGGCGTGACACAAACTCAAGCCTCCTCGTGGGCCGGGCGGCGTCGGGCCGCGCCTCGGCGTCTCCACCGTCCGTC
Source organism: Hyparrhenia diplandra (assembly GCA_015847255.1). Lineage (NCBI taxonomy): Eukaryota > Viridiplantae > Streptophyta > Magnoliopsida > Poales > Poaceae > Hyparrhenia > Hyparrhenia diplandra. The sequence continues at coordinate 101,496 of JADLZK010012082.1, read as the reverse complement.
TTTCTCGTCGGCCTCCTCCTCGTCGGCGTGGGGAGAGGGTGGGGGCCTCGCGTGACGGATTTGGACCCCACACGACATTGCCGCCTTCCGCTGGCATTTTGTCGAGTCCCTGCAAAGACAAAGAGTAAACCAATTAGTATTGCAAAATGAGCGAAACATAATTAAAAGGTAACAATAATAACAAAATAGTATTACATGATTTAGAAATTATCTCCCGAATGCCTAAAGGGTGGCATGTAGTCATCACTATCACTATCACTATTGTAATCATCAATGTCACCATCCTCATCATCTGTATCGCCCTCGGCATGTGCATCGCCCTCCACAACTCCTTCGGCGCACCATCCTCCATCGTTCAAGAATTTGCAAGTCCTTAGCATCCTCGCACCTCATCACCCTCGTCCTCATCGATGGCGTTGTCTACTTCCATGCCCATCGGCGAAAGAATGTCTATCTCTAAACGTCCTTCTAGCCCCTCGAGGTTGATAGAACTCTTCGGTGTTTGGGTCAAGGTTGTAATCATCATCGTTCGAACGGGCGCTTTACCATGCGGCGATACCTCCGCCGCACAAGGTACCAACCCGCAAGGTCCTCGTGTTTTTGGCATGCCCATGGGAGGTAATAAACTTGTGTGGCGTGTATATTAGCCACAATATAGACATCCTCTCCTCCATATACGGAATCTGTCGAATTTCGACTTGCCCAATCGTAGGGTCTACTTTTCGTGTCATCGAGGATCGAACCAATGGCATTTGAATACCACTAGCTTGAGCTCTTTAGGACCCCGAAGTTGAGCTCATATATTTCTTCGACTATGCCGTAATAGTCCTTATCCAAGCGGGGCGTCACGAACTCGGTGCACGTTGTTTTGCGGTTGGGCCGACTCTCCTCGTAGCTTCGTCGTCGGCGATAGCCATTCACATCATAAATCGTGAGCGAGTTGACCCTACGGGGAAGCCATTGCCCACTTTTTAAATCTTCGCACATTTAAGGCATCACGTGCGGGCACGCAAGGTGAGGCCACGTAGATCGTTACATTATATGTTACTTGGACCAAAGTGGAATATCAAAGTCGAACGAGGTTAGTTGGATGGTACCTTTGAGCGCGAACCCGGGGAAATAAAATCGGGCTGCCCATTTTTTTTAGAAGATTGTCTTCTTGTTGCAAGGTAGGAGCCCCATTCCCTCTCCGGTGTTGACCAATAAATTCTCTGAAAAAAAAAGGCAAGTGGGTCGGATCGATAGGTGGAGGATAGTGACGGCGTATGGAACAAGCTCATTGAGAACTTACTGGCGATAAGGAGCGGTTTAAGTCAAGGTTCAACAACACATAGAGCATGATAGTGTGCCACTCATCAAAGGACAAGTGCTTGTGGGTACCGCGCTTCCTCTTCCGACTTGCCCTCCGAAAAGGCCGAGGTTCGATGAACTCTCGTCGACGTTGTAACGAGGGGTAGGATTGTGGGCGCCGGGAAGTTTCTCGAGTATAGTACGCTCTTTGTGTGAAGGTCGACACCTCCTCTAGAATATATGCCTCGCCCACGGAAGGCTCAATTTTGGCTTTATTCCTGCATTTTCTCCGAAGTACCTTGAGAGCCCTCTCGATTGGATAGCACCAACGAAACGCACGGGCCTCCCCAACCGTGCCTCGGGCGGGCGGGTGCAAAATCGAGGTCTGCATCAACGAAAGAAGCCGGTGGAAATATCATCTCCAACTTGCGATCAACACGGGTGCGGCACGCTCCCGGATCGACAATGTCGCATCCCGAGATAACTCCTTAACACAAAGTTTGGCGGAAGAAGAAGCTCAACTCGCCGGGGCGCGCCACAGCGGCTCGGAGGTATCCCCAGTCATCGCGGGAAGGATCCGCTCAATCCATATGTGGAAGTCATGACTCTTCATCCCTAAGACTTTCATAGTCCGCAAGTTCACTCCCCTACTTTCATTCGCCGCATACCCATCGGGGAACGATAACGTCTTCATCCACTTTGTAGTACTTCCTTCCTATCGGCCCTTTTGATGATGTAGTCGGCCGGGCCCTTTTCCATCTCCTCCCCGGGGCTAGGGGTCTCTATCACTAGCTTTGGTCTATCGCACATCATCTCTATGTCAAGTCTAGCCTTAACGTTGTCCTTTGACTTCTTAAGGTCCATGGTTGTTGCGAAGAGTGCCTCGGGAGATATTCTTTTACGTGTGCATTACATCGATGTTGTGTGGAAGAAGAAGATCCTTGTAGTAGGGGAGATTAGTCAAGCCCGATATATAAGTCCACATGTGTGTGGTACCATATCCAACAAAACCACCTTTCTTTTCATCGATTTTGAGACCAGGCTAGCTCGGCAAGGACCTCTTCACGGTCATAAACTTTGGGATGGGGTCGGGTGACTTCAACACCTTTCGTGAAGTGCTTTACGTCTGAGTCTGAATTCATGGTTCTCGAGGCGGGGAATTGACGATGTTTGTCAAACGAAGAATACTTGCCACCCTTGAGAAGCCGGTGAACATCACAACTGCCTTGCATGTTGGGAAGGGAACCTCCCATGAACACACCATGCGCTAAATATGCCATAAGCCGGGAAGTCATGCATTGAATATAGGTACCACACATGCATTGTAAAGTTTGTCTTTGTAGCTCGGTTGATGCGTCGGTACCCCATTTTGCCAAGCATCTTGCAATTCATCCCACACCGGCCGCATGAACACACCCATATTGTTGCCCGGTGCGGGTATTATCGGCGTCAAGAACGGTGCTTGAGCTCAAACATGACACCGGGGAAGATTGAGAGGGATCACGAACACGGGGCCAACAAGTGTACGGGGCCGCCAATCGTCCGTGGGGTTGAACCCATCCATTTGCAAACGCTACGGCGTACATTTCGAGCCTCCATAGCTTTTCGGGATGCATATTATCGGCAAGTGCTTCCATGCATCACCATCCGATGGGTGTACCAACTTCTCAGGACTGTATCTTTTGCCCTTCTTGTGCCATGTCATTTGTTTCGCGGACTCCTCTGTCATGTACAGCCGTTGGAGCCTCGGTACGAAAGGAAGGTGTCGTAGGACCATCTCGGGAATCTTGGACTGTTTCTTCCTACCATCACTACATTCTACCTCCACAAACCTAGAGGCTTTGCACTTTGGACAGTGCGTTGCTTCCTTGAGGTCTCCCCTAAATAGAACGCACCCCTTTGGACAAGCATGGTACGACTCATACGGCATCTTGGGTCCACGAAGGAGTCTCTCGTGACTCGTGCGTGTTCTTCGGCGGGGCGTGACCCTCTGGAGGCGGTTTGCCAATAGCCCGACAACGAGGGTGTCGGCCGTCTCGACTAATGCTCAATTGCGACTTCAACGCTATAAGGCGTGAAATGGCATCCAGCCGTAACCATTGTCTTCTCGTGAAGGGGCTGCGTGCGCCTCCATCATCTCGTAGAACGCCTTTGCGGTTTCCTCGGGTTCCTCCTCCAATCCTCCATTGAACCGTGCATCGTGAAAAGTGCGCCATCATGTGCGCCATCCCGGCATGCGCATCATACTCCTCGAGGAGGGGCCTCACCACGTCCTCTCTAATACGATCGACTTCACCGTGGAAGATCCGGCGGCTATAGTTTGGGACGAATCCGTTGTTGTAAATATGTTTGCCCATTTCAACCTTTAGTTGCTTTTTTCTTGTTCTTACATTTCTTTGCGGGGACACGGCATCCGAATAGACCCTTTAGCGGTGGGCCAAATGCATGCTCGAGGAAAGCATCGGTCCCCCTAACCCATTCAAGGCTCTTACTTGCGAAGCCCGTGTACATCCACCGACGGTTATCCATCCTCGTCATACGCCCATGTCGGCGACCCATATAAGCGACAATTGCATCTACCGCGGCCTTCCTACCATCTAATAGGTGAGGGGATAGGTCCTAATCCCACCCGAGGATGCGTGAACAAGGTTAGCATCCATGCTTTCGGCTCCGTCAGAGCCGGAATTTCGGCGACACCTCCCCCGTTCTCCCGATACACGTCTGGCGGGGAGAGTGTGTATCCGGAGAACAACGGGGAGGTCTTTGCGAAAATCCGGCTCCGAAGGGGGCGAGCATGGATGCTAACCTATCTACGCATCCACGGGCTGTCAAAAAAACGTGGACAATCAAAACGGTCACGGTCGCGAGATATGCACGATGAGCATACCAACGTGCGTATCTCTTTTCGGACGGGAGACGCCCTAACTGGGTCGCGCTATGTAAGACAACTATAAGGGCGGGGCGGAGGTGATGAATACCTACGATTGTCGGTGGAGACAGCGGTGCGGCAAGACCCGCAAATACCACGAGGATCTCGGGTTCTAGCCATCCGGCGTCACAACTTGCTCGAAACTTTTTCAAATTTTTTTTCCACGGCCTCCACATGAGATGACAAGACACCTCGCCAAGTTTCGTGATTTTTTAAACTTTGTTTGGATTTTATAGACTTTAAAAACACCTTTCCTTAAGTAACTTCGTCATGTTCCGGCACATAAATGTTTGAAATTTCACGCAAGTCCACGGATTGAGCCTAAACATCGCCAAACATCATGAATAACATTTTTTGAATGACCACAGTCCATTATTTCATGTACTGCGGTTCAAATTTGGAGTGGTCCGAAAAATGCAAGAAAATAGAAATAATTCATGAAATATAGCAAAACAACTTGAAATTGTCCCAAATTCTGAACATGAGATGTAATTAGTGTACCAAGGCACCACAAAAAATGGGGCAAAAACAAAAAAACGCATAGTTTGCCGAGTGCCACGTTGGACACTTTCGGCAAACAACTACTTTGCCGAAAGTGCATATAAGCGAGGCACTCGCAAAGTGTGCCTAGGTTGCCGAGTGCCCTAACGTTGGACACTCGGCAAAGGTGACGGAGAACGTGACCGTTTCATACTGTTATCCTTTGCCGAGTGTATTGTTTTGCCGACGCCAAGCACTTTCGGCAAATATATTGTTTTCCTCGAGTGCTATAGGTCGCCGACGGCCGGGCACTCGGCAAATTGTTCTTTGTCGAGTCTTGCGGTTTTGGCACTTTCGGCAAAGATGCTCTTTGCCGAGTGCCCGACTTTTTGCCACTCGGCAAACTTCTTTGCACTCGGCAAAGAAGCGGATTCTGTAGTGTTAGCAAGGACCAATAACATCCGGTTCAAAGCGCTCGGTGGGATACACCTGTCCATGGATACAAGCTCAACACTCACATAGCATTAAGGAAACACATGAAACTCCCAGGAACTAACGACTCAAAGAAAAACTACTTTGAAATACTACTTTGACCATTTCAAACCCAATGCTTCATTACTTTGCTTCCTCCGGTCTTGGTGCTTGGACTCATCCATGTCCTCCCGGTCATCAGCGGTGACCCATCTTGCTTTAGCTTCTCCCTCACCTCCATAGGAATGTTGTGATCTTCCCCGTCCAAACCTTTGGCAAACATATACTTGTCCCGGACATCTTGCACGATTCATCCACAGATTCTTGCGGTGCGGCCGCCACAATCTTCGGTCTTGCCGGTCTTGATGAGTATTCCTCTCTTCTCTCCAGCGGGACGAGAGAATCATCGAGGTTTGCGGTGACCAATTATCTTTGAAAAGCAAGTTCACGACATCCGCCAAGGTCCTCTCTGAAAAGCAAATAAAGTTTCTTAGTTTCCAAAGCCCCCCCGGGGCTGCTGCCTGGCGTTATGAACTAAAAACTTTTTATTGCTAAGCCACATTTGTCCTATTGACACAAAGTTTTCTCCCACATCTCTATCTAGGACATCGAAATGATTTTCCACATTAGTTTGGCTCTTTGCACACTCAAAGAAAAGGTGGCAACTGTCTCGGGTTTACGAACAAAACAAGCAAGAGAGATCATCCAGCTTCTTTCTAATATTCACATTGTCTCTAGTAAGATTCTTATTTTTTGATAACAGCCAAAGGAAAAAATGCACTCTAGGTGGCACTTTGATACTCCACACAGCAGGCACATGTACGGGCATTATACCTCTATTGTTTACAATTCTATAAAGAGACTGTGTAGAGTACATCCCCTTGGAATCAAATTGCCAGACTAAAGAATCCTCCTCATCAGTAAAATTGATAGTTGAGGCTAATTGGATGATCTCATCCCACATATCTAATAACCTCTGATTGACTCCTCTTCTAAAGGTACATTTAAGGTTTTCCCCATCCCACAACTCTGCCACAGTGCAGCTCTGTTCATGGATCAAAACATAGATATCCTAGTACTGAGTAGCTAAACTAGCTGGTCCTAGCCAATTGTCCTCCCAAAATTTAACTTTCTTACAATTCCCTATTTTCCATTTATAACCTACTTTAGCGGCCGGCGAGCCCAAATAACTCTACCGTGTGTTTGGTTGAAGGTTGGGTGGGTTGGGTTGGATCCAACCTAGTTTTTTTGGGTTGTGTTGAACCCATCTCAGTGTTTGGTTGTACCTCTGATTTTAGGGACGGAGTCGACCCATGTCATGTTTGGTTGAAGGGATCGGGAATAGGGGTTGGATGGCAAGATGACCCAAGTTAGTGAGGCGTTTTTTGCATCGGGGATCCCTCAACTATTTAGAAATCGGCGAAGACTATATCGAGTAAAACTTTCTCTCGACATTTTTATATCATGAACCACGTAAGAGAAATCAAATTGAGTTTTCGTCCTTTTCTCCTTCCTTCGTACAGAGCACCGCGTGGATCCGTTCCGCACGAGCTCTCGCCGCCTCCGCCCGCGAGTTTGTGCACGAAAGTTCGCCGTGGCCCACCACGCCGCTGCCCGGGCGGCGGGGCCACAGGGCGCGAGCTTGGGAGGGCGGCGCGCTGGCGAGCCGTGGAGGCCATGGCGGCGGCGGGCGGTCGGCGCGGCCCGGGCGGGCGGGGCGAGGCCGGATGGCGGCGCGCCGGAGGGCGGCCTGCCGTGAGCGCCGCCCGGCGACCTCCGTCCCCGGCGGCGGGGGGTCTTTGGCGACGGCACGGTGGCCATCGCGGAGACGGACGAAGACGGAGGAACGACCTCGCTCGAACCCCGCCGGGTTCGCTCCATCCTCACTTTCTCGGGGTTCGGGCCAACCCGCATCTACGCTGCATATTCCTCGAGGTCGAACCCAACCCTGTCCCAACCCCCATCCAAACACCCAGCGGGTTGAACCCGTCCCGGTTCAACCTGCCCCAACCAAAACACGGTTAATGAATTGGGAGGCACCTATAGTTGGGCTACTGAGAAAATATTTGGTTCTCATTGTTCTATATTTAAAGTCTAGGTATTGCCTCGAGCTTATGATTATCAAGGTTATATCTTTTTTGATCCATGAGGCTAAGAGGCACACATTCAAATCTCTTAAGCTAGGAATGCCTAACCCACCAAAATCTTTGAGAATAGACAGACTGTCCCAATTCATTAAATGAATTCTATGCTTTTCTTCACTGTCATTCCAAAGGCAATTAGCCATATGAGTGTTTAGTATCTTAATGGCCCATTTTGGGAACTTAATAAAGAACAGTAAGTAAATTGGAATACTAGCTAAACAAGTTCTAATTAAAGTGACCCTTGCAGCTCTAGACAACAACTTTCCTCTCCAACCTGCTATCCTGTCTAGTAGCTTATCTACAAGAGGCTGGATCTCTTCTCTAGTCAAATTATCATAGTGTAAAGGAACTCCTAAATATTTTAAAGGGAAATTTCCTCTAGGACATGAAAAATTATGTGCTATGTCATGAGCTTCTTCTTCAGTAGTATTCATAGCCACTATTTCACTTTTATGGAAATTAACTCTCATACCCGAAATTTGCTCAAACCACATCAAAATACTCTTAAGATTAACTAGGTGTTCAGGTTTAGTATCGAGAAAACAGAATTGTATCGTCAGCATATTGTAATACAATTATACCACCGTGGTCTAAAGCCAGTATCCGACCCTAATCAGGTTTTTTCTCTACTCCTTTCATTAGCATTCTTGCTAACACATCTCCTACTAGATTGAATAGAATAGGGGAGAGAGTCTCCCTGTCTAAGCCCTTTACCGGTTTTAAAAACTTACTTTCCTCCCCATTAAGCATTACCCCTACAGATCCTTGTTTCAACACTCTAGTAATCCAGTCTATCTAAATATTACTAAACCCCTAGATGATAAAATTTCTAAAAGGAAATCCCAATTTACCTTGTCATAGGCTTTTCCATAATCTAATTTAATGACACATCCTTTCTCTTTACTCTTGTGTACACTGTGTACTAGTTCATGAGCCACTAGTGTGTTAAATATGGCGCCGTAAGGTGGGGTTTATCTGCAAACACCACGGACGACTCTACTCGGGTAGTGGGTAATGTATATAGTGGTGGCTTACAGCTGCGCGCAATATAATTCAACCGCAATGCGCAGACTGGCGCCTAATCTGGTTTTCTTCAAACTAATCGCGCATAGTGAAGGCGTAGAATACGATCAATCATCAGTGCTACATATAAACTCCATCCAGTGCCCAGTGGCATCATGCATGATTGCAGCAAATTAAGAACGAAACAATGTAATTATTGACCCGGCGTACGTAGAAACACCTTTTGCGTTTATTTTCTTAGGGTAGGCATGCTATAGTTTACTCATAATAAGTTAATATGCATTATAATATCGTGGTCAAAAAGAACATGACATCCTCCTATATTTCTCTTAAGTCAAACTCTCCTAAATTTGACTAAACTTACAAAAAAAAAAAACTACCATAACTTAAGGCACCAAATAGGTATATCATTCAAAAATATACTTCATGATAAATAAAAGATTATACTCATTAATTTGGTATTATAGATATTGGTATTTTTATAAAAAAATGCATTTAATCAAACTCACGATGGTTTCACTAAGGAAGAACCTATTCATATGTTTTTGAGGTAAGTATCGTGTGGTTATATTTAATAGTCAACAATGGTATCACTAAGGTGGCATTAAATATGATTTCTATGTAGAAATAAAACTCCCACAATGGACCATAGTAGGATTTATGAAGTATATTGGTTTTCTTTGATGAAGTATGAGTATATTGTTATTTTTTCTTAGGGTCTCCTAATTTTTTTATAAAATAGATAAACACAAAACTATAGTTCACGAAGGAGTTAGAGCGGGATGCAGCTTGAACTCCACCAAATAAGACCTTAGGTCACTCAAATCAATTAATTAAGAGTTCCTTTCTATATATGAAAGTAAACCTAGCTAAAACACTAATCATAGTTCGGCTAGTCAAAAAGCCGACTGATTGAATAGTCTTTTGTGAGGGAGAATAAGCCGAAAATAAGATGAAACGAGTCTTCCTTTTTTTTTTTTTTTTGAATTACACAAGATAACGCAGGCGCTCACTATACGCACGCACACTCACCCCATGAACACATGTACGCAAAACCCTACCCCTACGAGCACCTCCAGAAGGACTGGGTAGCCGGCGGATCTGGAGATTCTCGAAGTCACCCCTTTCCGTCCCCGAAATCCAGATAAGCTCAAACCGTCGGTTTAAACTTTGGTTCACCGAGTCGTCTCTCTAGCCAGTCCTGTCCTCAGTTAGTACGAGATTCCGCTCCTTTTCTTTGGAGGGGACTCGGGGAACCTTAACTTATCGATTAACTCAGTGTCATCATGTCACTAGAAAATTATATATGACACTCATGCAATGTGCATGATACGATGTACACATTGAGACTTCTCTCTGGATGAAAGACTGCTGATAACATTTGAGAATGCATGCATTATGTGTGTAATTAACTAGTGATCATTGTGTTAAGGACGACTTAACTACTCCTACGAGCTTATCTATGGTCAATAATGAGAGTTTGGTTACCTTGATTAACAACCTCGAACACGTAACTAATTAGAAGCTTAAACTGTGACGCGGGGGGTGTGGGATAACAAGTTGAGCATCTCTCACGTATGCTGCAGCTCCGCCAGTCGAGCTCTGCGGAATGAAGAAACTCTCGACCAATGATGATATGATTCGTGTAGTCATGTTCATGTAGTATGGTCAACATGTATCCTCTCTAATCGGCTTGTAATGATTGGTGATTTTATACTACATACAATCTCAATCTATAAAGGCAATCCTTATGGCAGCCAAACTTCTCGCCAAAATTTCATACATTTCCATCACATCGAAACATTAAATGCACCAAAAGACGCATGGCAGGAGTATGAATACAGGTAAAAAAAAAAAACTAATTATATAATTTAGATATACATTACGAGGCGATTCTTTTGAGCCTAGTTACCCTATGGTAGGATAATATTTACCACAAACAAACGAAACGTCTTTACGAGTGCTTTTCAATGCGCTATAATGCCAAAATTACCAAATTTGGGCCAAAATTTTGGCCTCTAAACACATTCAAAGTAGTGCGGTGAAATTCTGGAACCACACTTGAACTCTACTCCCTCCGTCCCATTGAGTTTGTCACCTTGGATTCCGTGTCATCTTATTCGATGATTCTTCTTATTCAATTTTTTTTGCACAAATATAATTTATTTTATTACTACTTATTTTATCAATAAAGATACTTAAATATTGATTAATTTATTTTATTATTTACATAAATATTTTGAATAAGACGGATGGTCAAACATAAAGTTTAAAAAAGTCAAAAACGACAAACTTCATGAGAGAGAGGAGCAGCTACTAGTAGCATGTGTGAGCATGTGTCAGCAAGCCGTTGTTGTAGGCTGCACCCGGACCGGCAGGGCCCGGGAGTAGGCAGGAACTAGCTAGGATATATGGTGCCAGGGCGTAACCGCCGCCAGTCCACCTTCCTAGCTTGCTGCAGGTGGCGTTCTAGAAACCACGTTTCAACCAAAACGTGAAAACTACTATCTCCTCTATTCTAAACTATAAAATATTTTTAGTTTTTCTCAATACATAGCATTTGCTATACATTTAGATATATACAACACTATGTCGATATATAGTAAAAGAACAAAAGGAGTAATTAAAGAATACACTTCACTAATACATTAATAATTAACCGTAGTGGTTTTTTTTTGGATTTACCGTGGCGGTTTTTGCAACCGCCACTGAGCAAAGGTCACGATTAATCGATGAATTAACCATGGCGGTTTTTGAGCACCAAAACCGCAATGAAAAATATTAACCATGGCAGTTTTTTTTAAAAACCCGCCCGGTGAATCTAAAAAAAAAAAGAGCAAAGCTCAGATCCAGACCTAATGGGCTAGGATTTGGGCCCAACCACCGCCGCTAGGGTTTTGACAGTGGATGTCGCCGCCGTTGTGCGCCACCGTGGTCGTCCCCGCGCCCAGATGCGGGTCGACCGGGCCTCCGGCCACCTCGGCACACCCGCCGAGAAGGGGCACCGCCGGACCACCTCCACGCACCGTCGAGCCGCCTCCATGACTATCGGGGAGGATGTGCTACTGCAAGGAGGACGCCCCGCGCGCCGCCACACTGCCACGACGAGAATGCCTCGCGCACAACCGGGAGGAGTGAGGTGGGGGGAGTGGATCTGGGGAGAGGGGTGCGGTGGGGGAGTGGATATGGGGAGAGGGGAAGGAAGGGGAGTGGATCTAGGGAGATGGGCGGCTGGAGGACGGAACTAGATCGTGGGAGTGAAACCTAAGTCTGTTATATATAGTGTTAGCGTTATTTTGGGCCAAGGTGAGATGGGCTATTTGGGCCCTAATTTGGGCTACGATTAACCGTGGTGGTTATTATAACTGTCATGGTTAATCATGACATTAACCATGGTGGTTTTTAAAAACCATCACGATTAATAAAAGGCAAGTGCCTTGTAAAAGATTTAATTAATGTAACAATGTCTGTAACTCAAAAAAAAAAATTTTTCATAGATATATAGTGTGCATCCATATGTTTACTGACATGCAAAAGTTGAGACACAAATTACTTCTAAAAAGTCATATGAAAAGAATTTGCCATCAGATCCATAACAAACTTCTAGAAATCATCGGGACATTTGTTGTTTCATGATTGGTTGAGGTTGGTTGACTATGGTTGAGGCATGAAGTTTGTTATTTTCTATTAATGTTTCAAAAAAATAATTTAAACCTCAAATTTTTATATGGATGAACTAAAATTTTGAGTTACTAAAGTAAATTTTTAATTAATTTATATAATTTTTCCTGCAATTTTAGTCTTCACCGAAAATCTTGTCATCATACGAGACGCGCCGAGCGGTCACCTGATGGCGTCTGCTCAGCGGCGGCCATTGGAATTGTATGCTGCCAATCAGTACTCGCTAATTAAGATATTCTTATTATAGGCATTTAACATTTCCATTATTGTCAATCTAGTATTTTCCTGAGCCTGAGTTGAATAACCTAGGACGATAGCGAACACCTGACGCCCAAAAATCATCTTGTGGAAATAGTATAAACTGGTCACTCGCATGATTGCCATACTATATACGAAGAAGATGTCAAATCATCAGGCGCGCACATTGCATCTCATCCCGTCATTCGTGGTCTAATCCATTGGTTTATAGTGCCTTTTACTCAGCTTGAAATAATTGCATATAAAGTACTAAGCGCCTGCACGACGTCGATGCACGTACGGTCTAGTACATGCCTTGTACATTACCGATCGATCGTCTCTATGAGATTATTCTGAAAGTGACACAGAGCGACCAAATTAAAGCAAGCTCCTCACCTGATTAGTGGTTGGACTCGATCACTAGCAACAACCTCTCTATGATTCCGCTTACTTTATCCCTAGAGCTGGCAATAATGCACATTATTATTTTTTATTAGGGGTTAACTCTAGGGTTTAACCATGGCATGCACGTCAATTAAGCCATCAACTCACACCTGCTCTGCCACGTGCCCACGTCCCTCTGTCATCCTTGGTATCACGGTCCGGTTCTTGTCCTTTTGCTTTCTCTTTTAGTCTAGCTTAAGAACAACAATCAATCAACAACTAAGAGAAAAAAAAAAAGATAGGCTGACAAAGAAGCATGAAGAATCGCCTTCAGTTCCCAACTAGTGCTCGTGGCTCTCAAATGTTGTGGAGGCTGCCGCAGATAAGACGCGTCGGGGCATCCCAAACCTGCCAAACCGCCCCGCCACCTGGTGGGTGGCGCGTAGCATGTACTGATGGCTCGCACAAGCTTTAGAAGCGGTCGTGGATAGCGATTGGGGGCTCATATGAGACTTGCGCCTTAAGAGAAAAAAAATCTAATCCCTCCACCCCAAATGGTTAGTTAATATAAAAACATCTTAAGTTTGACTAAGTTTATATGTAAGTTTGACTAAGTTTACATGATACGATAATGATATTTAGGATGATGATAACTAAGTATCATTGGATTCTTCGTTTATTATATTTTCATAGTTATCCATTTGATGTTACAAATCTTTATAATTCTTGTTGAATCAGTGCTTCAGCGGTAGGGTCACCTTCGCTCGGGCGATGCCTCGAATGGAGAGGATTAGTAAATTGGCTAAGTCAGGTGACACAATCAATACAATAGCGTTGTATATTAATGTTTTCACCAACCAAATACATAGGAGTCAATGCTTTTTATTTATAGCCCTCGATTACGGCCAATATCGAGTTACATAACAACCCTCTGGATATTCATGGGATATTCCTTATCAATTGTGCAAGCCTCAAGGGCATAATCGTCATTCTATCTTGATTGCCGTCTTAGCTCTTGGGCCGGTTGTTCAGCCCGTTTGCAGCCCGACTCACTAGGGAGAGCCCTGCTAGATCTTCCTCCCTTAATCACCATCTTCGCTTGATTCTCCGGATCCCGGGCCTTAGTCGACAACGCCAGCTCCTGCGACACCTCCGCCTATTGCAGGCCAGGCTCTAGGAACCTTCGCCAAGATTCTTGGCCGCAACGTGCCAACGCACATAGAGTGGAGGTGCTCTACACCTGCCATGATGAATGCTTTGCCAGGTCCTGCAAGGAATGTCTCAGTGTGTTAGTCTTGCAAGGTTGAGGACTGTAGGGTCGAGATGGGACTAGAGGGGGTGAATAGTCCTTCTAAACACTAATTGCGATGCCTAACCGAATACAATGTGGAATTAAAACTATTAAACTTAGCCAAGACTTTACCTCTCTAACTATGACTCTAAATCACCTCATAAAAATTCTACACAAGATAAATGAGGTGACAAGCCTAGCTTGAACTCCTAACCAATTCTATTGTAAGGTCACACAAACCTATGCACTAGTACTTCAATCAATGGTGAGCTCCTACACAATTCTAATGAGCAAAAGCACAAAGCCTACCTAAGCTCACTAGATGCACTAAGGATAAGGCGACACACGCCTAACCCAATGGCTCAAATTACTTAGTAACACAAACTAAGTAAAGCAACTAAACAAGCTACACAAGCAAGATAGATGTTACGACACTACTTCTAGCTACACAAGCAAGAAGGCAATTAGAGAGCTACATAAGCTACTAATTGCAAGAGCTACTACTCAATCACAAGCGCAAGATATATATATGAATGTAAGAACAAAGCTTGTGATCAAGAGAATGCAAACCACCACTTAACCGTGGACACAAGATGACACCGGTGATTTTTACCGAGGTCTCGAAGCTTGCCAACTTCCCCCTACTCCTCGTTGTGTCGACCAACACCTCGATGGTCCTTGGGATTGGCTGTGCACTTGCCAATGCCGGCGCCTCGAGGCTCTCCAAGGCACCACTCACAAGGGTGGTAGCTCGATGACACGCTCTAGTAGTGTTGCTCTTCGCGATCCCCGCGAGGTGAGCACGAACCTCTCACAAAATCCTCCTCCGGAGCACCGCACAATCTCCCTTGCGTGCTTCAACAGAGTCTCTTGCCACCAAGCCGTCTAGGAGGTGGCAACCTCCAAGAGAAACAAGCACACCGGCTTGCAACACGATCACCTAGTGCCACACGATGCAATCTCTCAAAGCAATCGCACTAGAATCGCTCACTCACTCAATCGGATGAACACTATCAAGTTAGAGTGAGTTGGAGGGCTCTCTAGCACTCTCCAGCATGGACACAAAGTCCCCAAGGTGCTAAGCAACCAGCCATGGCCGCCCACCACCTCTACTTATAGCCCCAAGGCCAAAACTAGCCGTTACTGGTCATTTTCGAGGTCGACCGGACGCTCCGGTCACCCGACCGGACGCACCGGTCACTAAAAACCATCCCAGAGACCTCTCTGGAAGTGACCGGACGCTCGACCGGACTCTTGACCGGACCCTCCTGGCCAAAACACTTCGAAAACTGAGCTGACCGGACCCTCCGGTCGGCGGTGGACGGACCGTCCGGTCACGGGCGTCCGGTCGAGACCATTGCCCGTAAAAGCGGCGATATCTCCTTCATCCGAACTCCGTTTTCGATGATCTTGGACTCTATGGAAAGCTTATTCAGAGGGCTACACAACCCGCATGATTTCTTGATCCAAAGCACAATTGATAAAAGCAGTATTCCACTCCAAAGGCAGTCCTAGTGTCCGAGAAACACCGAAACAACTTCTCCTTTGTAAATGTGCCAACACCACCAAGTGTACATCTCCATGTGCAAGTGTGTTAGCATTTTTACAATCATTTTTAAAGGGTTTTCTCTTACTCTTACCACGTCACTCGATCCTAACACATCGCAAAGTTAGATCACACAAGTGGCACTAGATGACCGATATGCAAACAAGTTTGCCTCTCTTGATAATACGGCCATCTATCCTAAACCCGGTCATAAACTTCTCTAAGCTCCTCATGACCGGCAAAATGAAAAGCTCTATAGGTTATACCTTTGCCTTGCGTATTTCCATTTCGCTCCATCTCCAAATGCCGATGCAACACATGCACCAACACGATCAAGAATGATATGATCCATTTTATATCATCACATGACCTTCTTGGTCCATCGATCTTGACCTCACTTGCTCTTCACCGTTGCGTCGGTCCGTCGGCGCCAAGTCTTCCCCAAGCTTCACCGCCTCGCGGTCCATCACTTCACTGCCTCGACTTGCCCTTCACACTTGCAACGGTCCGTCAAGCCAAGCCTTGTCTTGATCTTCACCATCTCGGTCATATGACTCCATGTCATGTCTCATATGCAATAAGTTTCTTCATTGCATCATCGCATGTGAACTAATCTCACGTGTATTATCTCAATCACATATTATTAGTTCACCTAATGTTGACACTCAATTACCAAAAACCACAAGGGACCTTTTCAAGGACACCTCCGCCTACTACCGGGACCATGTCCCAACAATTCTCTCTATAACTCGGATCAAATTTGAGATGATTTGACTCTTCAAGATTCTTAGAATTACTTATAATTTAGAATGGAGAGAATATAGAAAAACAAAACAAGAATTATGAGTACTTTTATAATATTTTTATTGTAGGTTTTCGAGAAAAAAAAGAATAATATTTTTGTATTGTGTCATCACATAAATGTTTCTAGAACTGAGAGTTTAAATATTTTCTAAGGCCTTGTTCGTTTTAGTCGGATTGACTCCATTCTGAAATCAATTTATTTGGCCTAGTTTAGAATCCGGTTCATGCTAAAATGAGCTAGCCCCTCGTTTTGAATCCGCTCATTTTGTATACCAAAAGACTTCGGATTTGTTCCACACCTCTTGAGACCCAAACGGAAATAACCGGATTAAGTGACACGGGTGAATTCACTCAAACCGGATCTGGAATCCGATCAAAATTTAATCCGACCAAAATGAACAAGGCAAATATGGTCATGTTCTATGTTTCCGGCTGATAAGAATTACGCCAGGCGATACCAACGTGCCAGGAGCAGGTTTAGCTCAGTACTGTTTGTTACTCCTAGTTAACACTACGCCACTAGTTAGCTTCATTAGTCGTCCAAATGCTACTAAATGCTACTATTTATATTGCTTAAACTTGCCGATATATTTTCATCTCTAAATGGTTAGTTTGGGAGTACCAACCGTAACCTCAAATATCATGTACTATTTCCTTACGGCAAATTTCAACAAATTGGGATCCAAATTTACCGATCCATACTTTCCAGGTAAACCGAACGTCCACCTCTAAGCAGAGCTCGCGCGTTCTTCTGGCTTAGACACGACTCGATGCTGCACGCAGCGGAAACAGAAAAGGGGCCACCACAAATGAACCCACCTCAAATATGCCACGCTTATTGCTTCTTCGTATATGAACGAATGGATGAAATGGTACAAACACGTACACGACGTACACGAATGCATTGCACCCTATATAACTGCACGAGAGATATAAACGAGATGGGGAGGAGCAGCAGCTCCATTTATACTGCGGCCGCCTCCGTCTCCGTCTGGGTCACGGCATGCCATCAGGAGCGCAGGTGAAGATCGGGCAAAATGACGCGCGCGGCGTCCCCGGGCTCGCAGACCAGCACGCGGCGATCCGCGGGGATCCTGGAGACCAGCTCGGGCTGGGCCTTTTCGTACTCGGCACCGACGTACGCGGCCGCATCCTCCGCGCGCTCGCTCTCCACGATCGCCAGGCAGCAGCCTCTGAAGCCAGCGCCGCTGAAACGGGCGCCGAGGACGCCGGGAGCCTTCAGCAGGATCTCGTACAGCTGGATCATCTCTTTGCTCCCTGCGATTTCAGATAAACCATTGCATCACGTACTGTTTACCTGACGATCAACAAGTATGGTAGCGCTAATGGATATTAAAATTGCAGACCGAAGCACATGATCATGATGCGAAGTGTTTCAAGTACACAAGTTGCGCACCACATTCGTAGTTGAGTATGGAGCTGCGACCAGATGCAGAGATCAGCTGTCCTAGTTCTTGTAGGTTGCCACGAGCCCATGCATCCCTGCCTGAACAAAGATTGAAGATGAACTATCAGGCCATTGCACAGCCATTTGACACTTGCATGGTGATTACAAGTAAACGAGTCAAGTGTTAAACTGTTTCTGCATAGCATTAGCATACCCAGTGAAACTGGACTATCGAAGCGAAACAATATGCGGTCAGTAAGGTTAAACTAGTATAGAAGTCCAATTCATTCACGAATACAAGGTAGTACTTATGCAAACAAGTACATTTATGCAGATGCAGGCAGTGGCCGAACTGTATTTCATAGTTAAGATGTGCAGTGTTATTGAGTGGTTGAAATATGGTGAAATGTGGTCAAACATTAAACAAACACTTTGTAGTCGTGAGCATGGAAATATGTCATGAACAAGTAATTTACACTGCAGGACACACATACACCAAATATGTGATTAGCTTACCCTTAGTAACCCGCTTCATTTCAGAAAAGTAGTGCTCAGCTCTCCTGGAAAGATTTTCTTCTAATACACACTGCAGGAATAAATTATGTTGGAATGGCATGAAGATGTCAAGAAAATGGACCTAAAAGTGATAATTACCTTCTGGGCCTCATATACAGCTGGATCAACTGTAATAACAAATAAAATGACAGACAAATTATAGTTTTGCATTGGGTAACAACAAGAAATATTACTTAGAGCATGTACCATTGCAAAGTATATTTGGCGTATCTTCACAGCCTGAAGCACTGAGGATTCAAACAAAAACATAATCAATGAATCAGATTACACTGAACATGACAATGAAGAACAACAAATTTCAACCCATATAAAATTGAAAAACATAAGAGCACATTTGTTTGCATGATGAAATATAGCTATATTAAGTTAACAGAGGAACTCACTGCAAAAGAGCACGGGCAGCCTCTTTTGCACTCAAAAACCCGCATATTATATCCACTCTTCTTTGGCAGATTATGTTGCAGTCCTGAAAATGCCAATAAAATCCTGAATGGTAGCTGTCCCTGAGGCTGTTGGCTTTTACTCAGCTCCATGAAGCAGACGTATGAAGGTGAAGCAGTCTACTCAAGAAAGAGAGTCTCAGTCACAACAAATACAAATACTCTCTCCAGCCATAAATAATTGACAAATTTAACTTTGCGTGGTTTGATGTGTATCTTTGACCACTGATTACTTCTAGAATAATATCGTAAAATCCTTATAAGAGATTTTGCAAGTACTTTGAACACAAATCAACACATATAACTTTCACGCTTCGAAACAAAATAATGTAATAGTTATTGTAGTTTTTAAGGTTTGAGTGTATGACCAAATCTTGGAATAAACAAGTTTTTGTAACTAGACGTAGTAGAGAAAGAGAACACTGCAATGAAGTAATGAACACTATCTAACAAAGTGTGTGCATGTACAGCACAAACGAAGAGACACCTGGCAGAGTTGACCCAATTAAATGGGCCCAAAGTTTAGTTTTATCAACAATTGAACTTATGGAAACATATATCCTCATGTGTTTCATGGCACTGGTTCATCAAGCAAGCATACCCTCATATGTGTTTTATTAAACATCTCAGTGGCCTTGAAAGTTGAAACATTATAAGAAAAAAACTCTTCATATCAATAAAAAATTAAATAAACTTAAACATAAAATGAAAAGGTTTACCTTGCAGTCCATGAAGGTGAGATAGCCATACCGTGAAAGCAAAATGGCAGATGGATCTAGAATTCCATTTTTGAGACCCAAGTATTTATTTTCAATGTACCTGACATATAGGAACAGAGTTAAGTGGACAGCTGAAATCCTAACGACCATGAATATCCTTCTAAGAGGGTGAAAACAATTAATTTAGTACTCCCTCCCTCCCCCAAATTATAAGTCATTCCAAGAATCTTGAGAGTCAAAGCATCTCTATAATTTTGGTCAAACTTGGTATGTTTTGAGAATTCTTGGAATGACTTATAATTTGGAACGGAGGGAGTATAAAGCAAGTAGTAAAGTCTAAATTACAAACACCACTTTCTTGCATTATGACATTGCTAGGAATTAGCTTATGGTAGCAGGCTTGCAGTGAGCTCAACAAAGCTGTTTGTAATTAAAACAGGTATCAATCTGGTACATGCACCCATCAAATTTATCCTTGTAGGATATTAACGGAACCAAACAAACTTACTTGTCTAACTGAATGTTATCCACTGGTGATATAACCAGATCATTTACATGTTCTAAAGCCAGCAAGTAGGCGATGCCAACCTGTTGAAACAAACAGACAAACCGTTATCTTATAATCATTATCATTGCTCAAATTTTCTTAAAATGCATTTTGAGGTTGTAGGGTAATGGAAATGTACTAGAGAAAAATCAGTGATCTGGGACAAATTCAATGTATATGCTTGTGAAGTTAATAAGGTTATATATCAGAGTAGCTTTTTTCAAAAAGGTTATATATCAGAGTAACATCAACTCAGAATTTAACACACTACCAACAAACAATAGATAGGCCTAGAAGTAACATCAACTCAGAAAATTTATATTGCATACAATATATCAGTAAGCTTACCGCTGCAGAAGAACTGAGCCCCGAACTATCAAGACCTTTCACACCAGAAATATATCCTATGATACCCTACAAGAAATCATTTGCTGAAACTTTTAAAGTACAACATAATCTCGACAGTTTAAGAGATAAATGTGATGGGTTACCTTCCTTGGATCATATCCACTATTTTGCAGTGCATAAACAGCACCTCTTGCATAACTTTCCCAGTTTATGTTCTCAGGTTTATCAATAGGCTTTTGCAAGTCATCAACTCTGTTGTGAAAGAAAAAGATGGAATATGTATGATCATCTTAGCTTGGTGGTATTGAAAGCTTAAACAAGCAAGGATTCTGGTATAAGAACTACAGCTGTAACGAAAGTGACCTAGAGTATTTCCAAAGCAATGTTGTCCCCAGGTGGGGCTAGTTTTCAATACTACACAGTGTTAGGAGGCTGAAACTCATTGGAAACTTTGATCAAGGAAAAACAGATTTATTGTTTTTACGGTGTTACCTGAATCTTATAACACCTTCAAATTGACCAGATTGAAGTAAAACCTGAAAAAAGACATTGTAGATAATATAGCACTGCCCTGAATCATGAATGATAGTGCACAAGAACTTCAACTTTGCACAAGGACCATAAGTTCTACTTGTGATGCATTTTTACCAAACATTTAAACAAGCAGACATGAATACCAAAACATGGAGTGACGAGGAACCAAGGCAGTGTAATATATTATTTCAGGACAAAGAAGCTGATTTGATTTTTTTTTAATAAGAAAATTAGGTAAACAGAGTAATTTACCAACCTCAGAACCATCAGAGGGGACAAAACCAAGGAGTACTCCACAATTTATGGTCATAGCTGTGACAACTCCACCCTGCCAGATTGCAGACGAGAATTTAGATAACAATTATGCTGTGATGACTGTCTATACACTATTTAAAGTTAAAATCAATTATTATTGTAATAGCATAACACTAAAGCATTCATCAAACTGACTTTATGGGTTCATGCACAATGTCAAGCCATAAAACTCATTGATCACTGTCACTATACATAGCTTGATTGAGTGGCCTAATGTTGTCCTGGAAGTCATCTACGCCAGGTTAATATTGGAAATGGTACTAGGTCAATATATGTACAGAATAAAACTACACTACAATATTAACATTTATATGCCAACAATGTGACCTCTGGGACATGCTATCTGTAACCGTGTTGTCTGAATAATGATTGAATTAATATCAATGGCCAAACTGGATAAATTAAAGAGTAAAAATCCACTGTAGATCCGTGAACTGGTTCCGCGTCTCATCCAAGTCCATGTATTAGGAAACCAGCTAAACAGGTCCTTAAACTTGCTAAATGTATCATTTACATCCAAAACCAGGTTTGGGAGGCGGTTTTGCTACAGTAATAGTGGTTTTGTCCTTTTCTTTTCTTTTTTAGAATTTTGGTTGAATCTTTGAAAAATCATAGTAAATATGAACAACAAAGTAAAAACAAGGTCACCTGATGATCAATGTGAGCCCCCAAAGGGCAAATTCTGTAGGGGCAAGCAGCAACCCTAACCTCTTGTTCATCCCTTCCACTAATCTCCGCCACCTTCTTACGTACAATGCCAAGCTGCAATACAAGCAACAATATGTATTAAGGAAACATTGCCCTACACAAACCAACAACCCAAGGTAAGCCACCCTACACTAACATGAGGTTTCCCATTTGAGATCATGGAACTTTGACAAGTTCAATTTCAGTCACATTTGTTCTTCTAGGTACATAAGCAGGAAGATTCAGGTTGTGTTGAGACCATAATATGCACACGTCCATCCTGTCCACAGAAATGGCCAGCCATATGGTCCTTGCATACTTGAAAATTGAAACCAGGAAGATTCAGGTTGTGTTGAGACCAGATGAAAGGTACAGGTCATTGTGGCCAGACTCGTACCAACTATGCAAACCCATTATCATCCCAACAAAGCATAACGGATATTCTTTTTGTTTTTTATCAATCAAAAGGGAAATAATAGCACCTCACTTTCCTCTACCGGACACATCATCAGAAAGCAAAAGCAGGGCACGATCTTATCCCAAATAGGTCAAGTATCAGTAACCACCACCCAGCAGCATTCCCACAGTAACTCGAAAGCTAAGAGAGACGTCTCAGGAGCATAATAAGCAATAATCTAAAGAGTGTATCTGCAACAAGCAAAAACAGCATGGACGGATCCAGTCATCCAGATAAACTACTCCGAGATTAACTAGTAAGTGACAAGTAAATCAAGTAGAGGCAACGGCCATTGGCCAACTAGAGCCACCTTCGATGGGCGTCCCCGTCCCGGCCATACACGGGCCACGCGGCATCCCACAACACCCAACAATCTGAAATCGCCGGGCCGTGGCTTCACCCCTGAATCCCCGAGGCGGCCGCGAGATCGCGACCCAGCAACAACCTACGCCCGCCGCCTGCCGCCCGATGCGAATCCCCCACCCCCATGTCGGTGCAATGCCGCGCCGCGCCGCAGCGCACGCAACGCAACCACTCACCTCCTCCGCCGCCGGCCACCGCGACAGACCTCCTCCCGGCGCCACCATTCTTATTCCACCCGCCGGTGGCTGTGGTCTCTCTATCGCGCGCGCGCGGTGGCGGCGCCGGCGCGGGCTCGCGGCCGCGGTGGCGAAGGCACAGCGTGAGCGGTGGCGCGTGCGAGAGTGCGGTGCGGTGCGCTGCGCTGCGGGTGGCAATCGCACGTGTTGCTCCTAATAAAAACGTATCCTATGTGGTGGGATCGGGGGATTTTGCTTTGATTGCTTCGGCGGTCAGCTTCGCCTCGCCCCCTGGACCGCTCGATGGGCGTGTCGAGTCATTGGCGTCTCCTCCGGATTAGGTCCATGTCTGCAGGCTGCGGTAGAGTTAAATAATCCCGCGCCGCGAGTAGATCCGTGAGATCGCAACAAGGTTTTGGTGGAAGAATCATCGTGAGTGGTAGCGTCGGTGGCCTGTGGTCTTTTGGCGATGGGGTGCATTGTGTGCTCTCTGTTGCATTGTACCATCCACGGCCACGGGACGCACGTCCTCACCGCACGCACCGGATGTAATTGTGCAGGCCATGCACGACAAATGACCGCGAAGCGGATCACGGGCACGGGGACAAAGGACAGAGCAAACGGTTGGTTGGTTTGGTTCTTTGTGCCGTGAGCCCGTGATCCATCCACCGCCGCTGCATACGGCGATGCCTCGATTGTACTCCTCCGTTCCAAATCGTAGTTCACTTTGGGCTTTATGATACATTGATTTTATTAAAATCTAGTTGCTATACACTACGCCTGCATATACATACAAAAAAAATGGATCTGAAAAGTCAAAAGTGAACTATAATTCGAAACTTAGTGAAAGATTTTGCTTTTTTTCTCTTTCTTCAGTCGTCAGCATATATCAAGGACCACCCACTCTCACTATTTCTCGTCGCCACGGAGGCCCGCTCCAGGTTTGCTTTGATGCGGTCATGGCCCATTTGAACCGAGAATATTCTGGGCCGTCACAAGTCTAGCCGGCCCTCCTCACCACTTCCCATCCGACGCGACGACCGGAGGAGGAGCGCTAGTCTGGTTTGGCCCACAAGCGTTATGTCTAGATTGCTTGATAAATAAAGCCCAAGCGCTGGAGGGCAAAACAGCACCAGACGGGAAATATTCGCGTGATTTGCTTGATAATAAGACTAAAATTATACTAGGAGGAATTTGGCCTCCAAAAAAGTTGCATTTAAGAATCAGGCCCTCTTTTTTGAATTCAGAAATTAGGCCTCAAAACAAAATTTGTTTAGAAATCGGGTCTTCAGTTTGTGAGGCAAATCCTAGTTTGGACACTATAACACGATCGAAAAAAGACCACTTTACCCCCCTTGTCTTTGGAAATTCATAACTAGAGTTCGATAACTCCAATTTTGGCGACCAAATTTTTGTGCTCCTTGAAGAAGTCTAGTTTTTGTGCTCCTTGAGAAGTCTAGCTTTTTAATATATATATATATATATATATATATATATATATATATATATATATATATATATATATATATGAAAAGTGGTTATGTTTTTGTAGCATGCAAGTCAAAAAATAAAAAAAGGTTTAGAGTTTCAAGCATGAATATCAAGGTGACTCCTAATGAAAAGGTAGTAAGCTACAAAGCTATATACAGACAATTTTCATACCCATTTTTGGTCTATTTGCATTGGAAAGCAAAAAGTTCACATGAGATTTACATAGTAATTTCACGGAAATCAAATCAATTTTCAGAAAACAAAAAAAAAAAAAAAAAAAGAACATGGGGAAATTTGGAAAACAAGCCCTTTATCTTAAAAGATACCATTACTTTTGTATGGAAAACAAGCCCTTTATCAAATCAAGTTTATTTATATGGAAAAGTAATGGTATCTTTAAGATATGACATTGTGTAGAAAAGATAAATTTTGTTAGTTCTTCAATGGGCAATAATGAAAATTTTGTGAATTTAAATGGTGCAATTAAAATACGACAGTTCAATTGGACAACATGTGTAGATTTTTATATTTTTTAATTCAGAAGACAATTAACTTTTTATGAAGAAAAAAAGCTAACAGGTCAATTTTATTTACAACCCAACAAAGAGGAATGGCAGTGGCGTCAGCCCAAATTCAGCGCTCGTCCAACCCAATCCGCATCTCCTCGTACGCAGAAGGCAGCCCACACAGCCCAGCTTGACCGAAAGCGGATGGATGTTCCTTCTGCAGGTCCAGGTCAATTCCATCTCAATATACAAACGACGACAGAAGTACAACGGCAAGGGGAAAAGAAACGTCGACGTCGTCGGGCGTTCTGCGCACGGGCAAACTGCGGCGACTGACCATGACGACGACGGCGACTATTTGCAGCGGCCGGTGGACGACCGGCTTGTTTTATTACCCAAAACAAATCCCAGGGTTGAACGGTAAGAACACGCGCGGCCAGCCCAGCTGGCTGATGTCGACAACGGACGTTTCCCAAAGGTCCGAGAAGATGATGAGATTGCACAGCTGCATGATAAGCAAGCGGTGGAATCTGTGGTCTGCATTCCATGTTCATACAATCATTCTACTTCTATACCAAGTTACCAGTCTAGCGCATCGTCCTCGACGTGATGACTGGGTCACTGGTAGTGATTGTTGCACGTACGTAATTTATACTAGCTATCCGTACGTAATTTATAATAGCTAGTAGTATAATATGTTACTGTATCAATTTAGTGTCTAATCACAGCCTAATTAGGCTCATTAGATTCATCTCGCAACTTAGAAGAAAATTATCCAATTAGTATTTTATTTTGTTTATATTTAATATTCTATGTATGAGCCGACATATTCGATGTAACACTAATTTGTTCTGTTGTTAGCGGACACGATAGCACCCGGACGACCGTGGTCTGTCTAGCCCACTGGGCCCCGCCACGCCTACCGACGACCCTCATCAGCGTGCCCCGCCTGCCCGATGCCACCGCCTACCCGCCACCCATGCATGGCGAACGTGATTCCCCCGCCTGCCCGCCCGCACCCGTCCCCGTTGCCTCCAAAGGCAAGTGGAGGCACCCAGCCATGGGGGCCTTGAGCTCGACCCCTCGTCCACCATAGGGGAGCTCGAGCTCGACCTCGGCTCGACCATGGGGGAGTGCATGTAGCACGAGGTGGGAGAAGAAAAAAAAAAAAAGAAACATGTGATCTACTTTTAAAACAATCGAAAACTGACATATGAAACATACGCGTGAAGGTAGTTAAAAGTAGATGTGGGGGTGTTTTCTAATGTTTTCGACGATGATGTTTCAAGTGTAGTAGAAAGGAGTTAACTTGGGTATAGGTTTCTAGCTTGGTTGGGAGGACTCACTCACTAGGGAGGTAGCCGCAAAAATAGGAAACATAGGGAGTAGCAGCAATTTCTAATAGGAAAGTAGGAAAGAGTTTATTGAGTGACTTGAGGATAACGAAACCACTATCTATATAGATAGGATTTCCTATGCATAAGATTTCTGAGTAGTACTTGAAGCTTAGCACTAGCATTTTCATTTAGTAGTAGTTCTAGCAATGAGTGACTACCTCTATATACCTTGCTCAGGGAGAGGAATAGGCATATTTCTAAAAAGGATAAGCTGGCAAGCACAGGTTTCTAAACAGGAGTTGTGTGATTTGAACGACCAAGTAACGGATACAAGACATAGGCCCACTAAACAGGAGTTAGATATGGGTTGTGTGATTTATTCTTGTTTGTTTTGTAATTAGAACAAACATAAACTAATTAGATAGAAAATGAGCATAAAAAGTTCTATGGATTAAACTCCCTTTCTTTCCTGGGTTTGTATTATGCAACACCTTGTTCTGACCATATTGCACTATGTATCATCATTTGTTAAATCGAGAAATGTTTTTTTTCTCTGATTCAAGTAGAAATACAAATGGAAAAATTCGAAGGGTATTCAGAAAAACCGAAATCTCGTCAACACTACTTCGTCTACCCACTTCTCTTTCAGAAATATATTTATACACTTGAAACATCATTCTGAAAACATTAGAAAACACCCCACATCTACTTTTAAAACATGTGTTGAAATATTCCTTCTGAAATATCGATGAGATATCGATGAAACTAGTTGACTGTGGTGGACTGCTACGAGTGGTAGTACAAGTATTGAAGGTGACGGTGAATAAAGTGTGGGAAAGTGAAAGGAAGTGCAGAGATGACAAATGACCATCGCTTTTGCGTTCCACCAGTTCTTGCCTGCGTGCGTGCGCTTTTCCTGTGCCTGTACTAGTCGAAACTCGAAAGAAAGCTGAAAGCGAACAACTACTTCAGTAGTGACGGAGGAAGAGAGGCATGCGCATGCCCTGCCTGTGCGCGGACCAGCGACAGTCGTCGGCAACCTCACCTCGCGGCTGTAGCAACTGCATGAATTTTCGACTCGGGACCTCGGGAGAAAGCTCGTCGCTCGACCACTTTTGCCCGCAAAATCAAACGCACATGCTGGACATTGCATTGCATGCATGCTTTAGGGGTCGTCACATCAATTGGCCCGGTGCCTAAAACCAAGAGAAATTTTGGTGCGGCCGCGCAAAGTTTCCAACAGACGTCGACGGTCAGTCCCGGGCCCGGCAGAGGCTCGCTCGTCCTCGCCATTCTAATCGCTAGCTCTGTGGAAATGTCGAAGGCTACACCATATATATATTATTATATTCTGTCAAATTCATGTGCGCAACTCCCATGCGTACGTCCGCACCTTTCAGCTAGGCAGATCAACCAAATTGACCAAAAAAGTTTCTAGAGCACGAAAGATGATCTCCTTCCGATGCGCTTATATATATGGATGTAAGCATGGCTTTGAAAGCAAGTTACTCTCGTCATTACGTGCATGTTTTCTGCTGAAAATTCAGTACTAGCAAACGAACGCACACGTACCTCAGCTGAAGAAACTTGTAACAATGACATCTCGTAGCCGCCCAACATTGACACACATCGTTTTCCCTCGTGCGCAACCACCTCTCGCTGGCTGAACGTTGTGTTGGACACGCATGCATTTGAAGGAGGAGAATAGTATAAAGAGATCGGTCTCTTATATACACTAACCCCGTTGAAAAGGATAATACTATATAGTTTTGTTATAAAAATAAACTATTTAAAGTCTGGTCAAGTTTACAGATTTGATATATCAGACTAATGACGCTTATTTAGTACTAGTAATCACTACTACAGAAATTGAACTTGCATGATGTTTAGTTTTTATTTTTTCGTGGCGGGCATTTAGAAAACCGCCACGGAAAATAGTTGGCCTGGCAGCCCCCGGCCCGGAGGAATGCCCGCCACGGTTAATCGATTAACCGTGATGGGCATTGTAAAATGTCCGCCCGCGGCAATCTCTATTTTCCGCGGGCGGGCGTTAAAAGTCCGCCACGAAAATCGACAACCGCGGGCGGACTTTTTATACCCGCCCGCCACGAAAAATCGCGGCCGAAAATATATATACCAACACTTCACTTCCACTCGTTACGCTCTCTCCCTCAACCTCACATCTCTCGACGGGCGGCGGGATCCGGCGGCACCCTCACATCTCGGCGACGGCGGGATGAGGGGGCGACCGGCTGGGCGGCGGCGGATCCGGCGGCACCTCAAGTTCCGGGCGGCTGGATCTCGACGACGGCTCCGTCGCGCGCACTTCCTCGACCCGGCGGCAGGTGTGGCAGCTCCCGCTATGTATTCCACGACCACCGGCGGATCCGGCGACGCTGAAGCGCGGCACCTGTGGCCCGATCCAGCGGTGGGCATCAGCGGCGCCGCCGCAACGCGCAGATTCGGGCGGCGCGGCGGCAAGACCCGCGCGGATCCGGCGGTCCTGGGGCGCGGGCGCCGGGCGATCGCGGCGGATCCGGCGGGCGCTTAGACGACGGCGCGGCTCCGGGCGGTGCTGCTCGGGACGACGGTGCGGATCCGGCCGCGCCTGCCGGCGGCGGCGCAGGCGAAGCGGAGCAGCGGCCGGGCGAAGCAGCGGCCGGGGAGAGCAGCGCTGGCGCGGCGCAGCGGCGGCGGGACAGAAACCCCTAACGGGCCCGGCCCAGATCCGCCCGTTAGGGTTTCGTGATTGGTTTTTCTTTTTATATATTTTTAATTTATTTACCATGGCGGGCATTGTAAGATGTCCGCCACGTTATCTCTATTTTCCGTGGCGAACAATGCCCGCCACGGTTAATCGATTTTGCATGGCGGGCATGGAGTCCGCCACGGTTGACCCCAGCTCCGTGGCGGACCCAATGCCCGCCACGAAAATCGAAAATGCCCGCCACGAAGTTCCATTCTGTACTAGCGAATGTTACAGATATAAATATTCCTATACATGAATTTCAGTCAAATCTAAATCAAGAATGACAAAGACCTTATGATGTGATGGGTGTATACTTTCAAAGTCCGGTCATCAGATTGACCGTTGGTTGGAGAACGGAGTAAACAAAGTTGCTAGGGTCTGACTGTGCCAACTAATTCAACCGCCAGTAGGAGTACCAGTAGAATTGCTGCTGCATGCATGCTCTGCAGTCTCGAAATTCGATGCATTGGAGTTTGGCCGGCCTGTTCCTGCTGCGGAAAGTACTGTTGCCTTTGCATGCAGCGTGCACCGGCCTAGCAGATAAAAGTCAAACTTAGACCAGGCAAGAATCTAAAGCTAGCGTAGGACGGAGTACAGTACTGTACAAGTACAGCATGCATTACGAGCGGTTCATTGTTAATTATGTTTCCGCTGGACATTTTTCAAAAAAAAAAAAAAAAGTTTCCGCTGGACCGATCTCAACGTTTAACATATATTCGTTGAGTGTTGCATTGGCTACGTACCGAATAGTTCCATGTTCTTTGCTCTGCAAATTGTCGTGCCACGTTTAGTTTCCGTTCATAAATTCCTGGATCAGCAAAAAGGCCGGCTAGACAAATATAATTCAGAGGCACGTACGGTGTTGTACGTACCTGCCAGCAGGGATCATCGTGATGCCAAGGAGGAATCCACATGACCTGCATGTTGTCGACCAAGAGAAACTCTTTTTTTTCCCGATCACGCCTAGGCGAGAAACTCTCTATTCAAACTCCCCATTGGTTAATGTGACTACTAGCCTACTAACAACGGCTTATATATATTTTAGTTCACAGAGGGTATATATATAGATATATAGAAACGCAAGTACTTGAACAGCCATGTTCGTAATGTTCTTAATTAGTGTCCGCCACCTAGTGCACTGATCTTGTGGCTGACATTGTTAAGAGAGTCCTCTAACAATGCAAGGATATGGTTGGTGTTAGAGTAATTAGCTATATATGTAGATTATTATTATTATTATTTTTTAAAAAAGAGTTTTATAACTCGGCTTTTGAGAAAGCCAAAACATCCATGAGTCATACAAGGCTGCTAGGTTACCAGCTACATCATATCAGGTTTAACCAGAGGCTTACAGCCAAAAAAAAAAAAAAAAAAAGAAAGTTGAAGCTCAGGATTAAATTAAGTTCAATAACGTCTCAAGAGACCATCGTACTAGGACAGTATGATTGTAGCCACTTCATGACAGCCTCCCCTGACTGCCACCATACACGCCTGGTCTTCTTCCTTAAGTAAGATGATCCACTTCTACATAAGTGATACTGCATGATATTGGCGGAGCCAGGGGGGCTGGTAGGGGCCATGCCCCCCTATGGATCATGCAAACCCTTCCGCTAATTTCAATATTTATGTTAGTGAAGATGATTAGCACTTAAACAAGTAATAAGATTAGTGATCTAGTGAAACAAATTAAGTAGATAACTTGATGAGCTATGCATGCATTAGGATATTTCATTTGTATAACATATATGTAAGTCATAATTTCAAATTTAGTTATTACATTTTTTCCGTAAAAACATGTGTCGCAAATTTTGAACACGTGTTCTTTGCTCGGCACCCCCTATGCTGAAATCCTGGCTCCGCACTAGCTCTAGTGAAAATCTTCTCAATATACATTTTGTTTCTAGATGTCCAGAGTGCCCAAGCAAATGCTGCAAATGTAAATAGAATGAGCCTGGACAGCAAAGGTCCCTTGCCAGCTTGTAACCAATCTGTTGATAGATCCATTAAAGATCTAGGAGTGTTCCCCAGATCCCAAACCACACTAACATACACCAACCATTTTGGCAAGATGACATTGAAAGAGTAAATGGTCACTAGTTTCTGGTTTTCCACAAATACAACACTTATCTGACCCCTTCGAGCCCATTTTGATCAAAGCCTGACCAACTTGAAGTCTGTTGTTAAAGGCATGCCACAAAAAGACTTTTGATTTTCAGTGAAATTTTGCATTTCCATATACACCCTGCTATTCTACTAGGCATCCCTCTATCAATAATAAACCGATAGAGTGATTTTGTTGTATAAGTCTTGGATCTATCTAAAGCCCAGATCACACTATCCTTAGAATCTGTTAACACGACCTCTGATAACAGCTCTTTCATTTCTAAGCACCTTTCATTATCTCTAGAGTTAAGAGTTCTCTTGAACTCCACAATCCATTCTCCCTCCTCATATGCAGATTATTATGCATGCTTCGATGATGAGTCCCCATATATGATATGTTGTGGTGTGTAAGTATAAAAAAAAACTTTCTTACGGATGACCGAAAGTGCCTGAATGATACTACGCTGACAATGTAGACCACTAAGAAAAGGTTTTCACGTATAATTTCCAGTATGATAGCAAGAGAGGTAAAAAAAATGACGCCTCAAGAATAGGACGACATTGTCCAAGCTTTCGTCCAAACCTCAAGTCTCCACCACACTGTTGTTGTCATCATATATACACCGAACCCTACTAAGGCCGGAGGCAGGGTGCGGTGATGGATCATTAGCAACCCCACTCCTTTGCCGCCCATAGAGACACCAACCAGGAGAAGTGCCAGGAAAATCACATCAGAGCTTTAGAAATATATATAGCAACATTATGAATGAAGAAGTACTTCCACTTGCACTTGACTAGCGATAACAATTCTGTTGGTTTAGTTGGTTGAGCAACGATATATAGTTGCTCAGTGCCGATCTTACTGGAGCGTATGTAGCTTAAGTCCGTCATCACGTGCCTCACTGCAATTTGCAAGTAAATTAACAACGAAGAACAGCCCGAAAATGGAGCCAAATGTGGCTGCACACATTGTTATATTTGGTTGGTTGCTAGTCGTCGGCATAACCAGCTCGCCGCCGACGCGCTGATCAGAACACATGACACACACAGGCCTGGGCGCCCGACCGGGAGAGTACTACAGCCACATGTCAAGTTGCCATCAACCATGCAAGTGTCGATCATGTTACCTCTCTGGACTCTGGGCGTTAGTTCAGGCAATGCAAGAAGCTATACGAACACACAGATGCTTTGTTTCATCAGTGGCGTGCTACTGCTACCGGCCGGGGTTATTTTATCATTTTGGCGTAGGCAGATGAACATAAAGATATATGTGTAGTTTTAGTATACTTTCAAACTGTATTGTAGTAGGCTATCGCTTATCAATCGATCGTTAAATAGCGAGGAACAGGCCAAAATCTCAGAGCAGAGAGCAGACGAGTAAGTGAGTAACAGAATATGTAATGCAGAAATTAGGTGAAAGAGGAATCTGCCGCTCACTAACTAACCGAACGCGCCTACAAATGATTGGTTTGTTCTGCCTCCCGTCGTGGCCGCAACTCGCATAGTAATCGATCTTACTAACTACTGCAAATGATGATGACCTTGATCGCGAACAAAATCCATAACCACCATCAACTCCTTGATAGGAGAAGAAGAGCTGACGAAGTCGTCGTCGATCGACGACGACGACGCAACGAACACCTTTGTCGATCATTGGGATTTAGGACACTTGTTACGCCGCGTTTAACCACCAGCAATGGACTTTGATAGATTAACCACCCGATCTGAGCAGCCAGACTAGAGAGAGAATACTCTACCGATCATATATCATGTGGTACGTTTCGTACGGGACAGCACGATCGGTAGAGCCGGTGCATGCAGGATGGGAAGGACGACGCCGTAGATGCCGAAATCTGATGAGAAAATTAAAAATGGGCGCAGGCCAACTCTTTTTTTTCTTTATCCAAGTCAATGCTGCCATGCATTGCCAACCGCCAAAATGATTAGGGCAAGGCAATCACAGGCAGCAGCTGGTTGGCTAGTTAATTAATTAAGTTTAGAGAAATTAATTAGTGCTAATAGTATAATAATAATGCTTGGCTTGGCTGGTGCATTATGAAGCAGTGTGCTCATCACATGCATGTAGCTTCTTGTTCCACCTGCCGTGTTCATATTCTGATCGATCGATCCCGGCCTCTGGATTGAAGAACGAGGCGTACGGGACCCCGTACAGAGTCTACAGACGACGCATATGCTGCATGCAGGTCTCGCTGGATTCCTGGCCGCCCAAAGTGCAGAGGCTCTGACACGCCCGACCTGCTGTAGATCTGTTGCAGCTAGCTGCAGCAGAAGGGGAAACTGTTGGTCAACGGGCGGTTTTCGGAGCATGTTGCTGCTTGTTGGCAACAGGCTCTGGAGATCGGCAACGCGAGCGAGCTTTGTTTGACTGAATATTTCAGTTCAGGTGACGGTAGATTTGCGGTGGTCTTGGATCCACATTTTCCCCTTCGCGAGATCTGACTGAGCCGCCGTCAGAAAAGCAACGAGTTTTGGTGGATAACTTTGGCACATCGAATTCTCCACAGACGACTGACGCCAAAGGCCAACATTTTGTCCATCCAAGATGACAGTGGAATGGAAACCTTTTCCAGCGTCTCCGACACGTCAAGTTGGAGAGAGAGAACACCGCTCGTTCAGAAGTTAACCTTAATCTACAAACCATGCTTTTTTTTTCTAGAAACCATGCATTTTTTTTAGATTACGGACCTTATTATCCAACATTCTCTATAAATAAATTTGACTAAATCTAGGACATTACTGTATTATCGTCTCTGGGTTTGATTGAAAGGACCGACAAAATCATGCCTAAGAAGATGGAGGGAGAGAGAGAACACCGCTCGTTCAGAAGTTAACCTGCAACTACAAACCATGCATTTTTTAAAAAATTACAAACCTTAATCCCTGGGCCGCCAGGGCAAGGGAAACCCTCATCTTACATTTCGACGACTTCAGGGGAAAATGACGGCGGAGGCGGGAGTACGAGGCCATATTCGGCGACGACCCCGCCAGATGCGCGGATTCCGAAGTCGCTACAGGAGCTCTTCTCCGACCTCGCACCCTTGGCAGTCCCGCAGGCGGCGCGGCGCCCGTGCATGAGCGCCACTGCCGATCCACGGATCCATGCCGGTACGCGCAATCTAGGTTGTCTAATCCATGAGTAATCCACTTAGAAGATAAGATTTAGGAGTGATGCATAATATAATATCATAACTGCCAGGATTCTCTATAAATAAATCTGAATACAGACCTTATTATCCAGCATTCTCTATACATAAATCTGATTAAATCTAGGACATTACTGTGTTATCCTCTCTGGGTTTGAAAGGACTGACGAAATCATGCCTAATAAGATGGAGAGAGGAGCTTTCTTGACTAGTTAAACTCATCGACAGTTTGAAGTTCACAAAAAAAATATTGAAGTGGGACCCACCGAAGAGCCTCGGCTGGGGCAGTGGGGCCCATCGCTCTACAGCCTTTAAAACCCCCTCGATGGGCGCGGCAGAGCTCCACCACACCATCAAAACAAACTCGTCGAGAGTGCCTCAAAACCATCAGAAAAATTTCCCCAGATCGTCTCCAGACCCAGCACAAATGGAGCAGTCCGGCGCCAAGAAGTCGAACAAGATCACCGAGATCGTGCGTATGCAGCAGATGCTGAAGAAGTGGCGCAAGCTGTCGGTCACCCCCAAGGAGCCAAGCTCGCCCACCGCCGGCGGCGGGCGGCGCCGGCAATGCCGGCGAGAGCAAGGCCAAGAAGTTCCTGAAGCGGACGCTTTCCTTCACGGACGGCCCGCCGTCGGGCTCCCCTCCGCCGCCGCCCAAGGGCCACCTCGCCGTGTGCGTGGGCCCCTCGATGCAGAGGTTCGTGATCCCGATGGAGTACCTGAAGCACCGCGCCTTCGCGGCGCTGCTGCGGGAGGCCGAGGAGGAGTTCGGCTTCCAGCAGGAGGGCGTGCTCCGCATCCCCTGCGAGGTCCCCGTCTTCGAGTCCATCCTCAAGGCCGTCGAGAAGAACAAGAAGGACGCCGCCTTCTGTTATTGCAGCGTCGAGTACGGCGCCGCCGATGAGGTCGGACGTGGCACGCCCAACAACCCGCTCTGCAGATACGTGGAGCTCAAGAACAAAACATAAATGTTTTTTTTTTTCTCTCTTCTTCTTTGTAACGTGGTGTGGTGAGGGATGAGTCGATAGTATCTCCCCACGGATTAGAACTATTGCTGCTCTGATTTTTATCTCTGCTGAACTGAGCTGAGCTGATCTGGACTGGGTAATGCAGCCCTCATGGATGCAAATTATTATGGAAAAATTTGATGCGGAAACAAAGGATTTTCTGTGTTCTATTGAAAGGCATTGATGAGGAGCTAGCTATACCTGTAACTGAAAGATTCGATTTTTTTTTTTTTCTTTCCGTTTGTCCTTTGTCATCCTTGATTTGCAGTAATTGCTATTCTATCTTTATGTACTACTTGTTGTTTATAAAGAATCTTGACTAGTTGAGCAAACTTAAAATGTATATCATGTACTTCATCAGTACATTTATGTAGTACTGATATTGTAATGAAATGGTTGCTATTTTAAAATTAATTTGTACATAGTTTGATGAACTTGAATATCAGTTGTTTAAAGTGATGATCGATTGTTGCTGTTTTTGTTCGGAGGAGAGTTTTCTCTACTACTTCACATGAAGGCGAAGTATGATGTATATATGCATCAGTCAAGACTTACCTGAGCGAAGAAATAAGCACCAGTTCTGAAACAAATTGGCAGCAAGTTGTTTGATGTAGAAAAACACAGCCTTTTGAATTCCTGATGAAGCAGTGTGCTGATACCTGATCTATAAATGTTATGTTCCCATGAGGCCATGACACACCTAGTATGTTTTCTGAGAAGGGTTTGAACACCGAAGTTGCATGAGATTTCACCTCCTCTGTACTAAACCTATTCAATCTCCATATTCTTGATAATTGCATATATTTTTTTTTCAGGATTTCAATCGATTTCTAAATAAATTCTTGAATAGTCTGAATTCATCGTTTTGCTGCTTGAAAAGTTCTTGCTCCTCCATGCACCATTGCCTGATACTTTATTAACCTGAGAAGTTCAATTCTTTTCACCCTTATCATACTCTTTCATTGACGGCAACAGCATAGAGGAGAAGGGAAATTTGAAGTAGTGCCATATAAGAGATGAGAACTTTTCTGTTGGTAACCAAACAATGGTGCATAACAAGAAATTACATCAAGACGATTGACACAATATATATCTTCACCTTTTTTTTTTTTTGAGAATGACACAAGATAACGCCAAGCAGATCCGAGATTCCCCCGGTCACCATTGGCGCCCTCGTCGCCGACGGAATGTCGCTACCACTTAATGCATAACGCCGGTAAATCCTAGGAAAATCCCAGGAAAAGATGCGAGCACCAGGATTTGAACCCTGGTGGGTAGCGTCCTACTGAACTGTCCTACCATTCTGAACTGTCCTACCATTGCACAAGACAATTCACATATATATCTTCACCTTTGAAAATGAAGAAAAAAAAAACTTTGTGTGCACAAAGAGATATAAGAGAATCCACTCTTGTCAAGTATGAATGTATGATGGGTTTTTATCTCTACAACACTCAGGAGATTTGAATTTTGATGTTTGTTTAACCTTCTTTTGTTTCATTTTTGCTGTTTGATTTCTCTTTCTCTTAGTGGTGATACTAGTTATCAAATGGTCTATATAGTCCTACATATCCTTGAGAGTTCTGTACTAATTCTGTCCCCTTTCAAGTCAATGTTTTGTCCACTGTTTTCCTCCTTTTCTCTTTGGCTTGAACCCAAAGGAAAAGCGAAGTGCCTTTTTTTTCCCAATTAAAAGGAACGGCTTAATGATGATTTTATCTGTCATCTTACCATTTCATTTCCAATAAATTTCCAATAAATGTGGCGAGAAAATTAGTCCTTCAGGTCTACGAAGACATCTCTATGCTAATCCAAGAAAATTAGTGCTTCAGGAGTTCAGGTTATGAAGACATCTCCATGCTACTCCAAGAAAAGTAGAGTAGCTTCGAACAATCAAGCATCTGATTGCTCCCCGTCCATCAATCAGCTGGTCCAACAATTTATCTCGATAAGGTGCGGCTTCGCCTCCCAATGCAAGCGCATGCAGCACCTCACCGGAGGTCTACTACGCCTAGTCGCCTACGTTGAAATTCGGGTTACCACAAGGCCGTTCGCCCCGAGGAGCGTAGATGCCGATCCCTTGAAGTCCAACCCAATTATACGCAGCTTCTATATTTTGAAAGCTTCAGTCCAACTCAATTATCCAGTGTCTATATATTATACCTGCAAATTGTGAACAAATGAGCCGTTTGTCAAGAACTTGCCTCTAATTCTTCGCACGCACATGATTCTCAATGAGCAAGCGGATTTCGCCTCGGAAAGAAATGACTTTGTGCCCGGTCAATTATCATTTTTCAAGACTGAAAGGTGAAGCTGTCAAAGAGTTCTGAACCATTCAGATTTGTGACTTAATCGCGCCGGCCGTGAATTTCCTCGTTTACCCGGTTCTTTTACCACCGCCATCTTCGACACCGTTACACATCTGAGAAGCGAAAACTTGTTGGATTCCATGCCGATCCTCATGAGCCTTTCGAAACTGCAAGAACTGGGCCATGTGAGCCCGGGCGAGCATGTGCTCAGCACGTTGCGAAGTGCCAAGCAAGCAACGGAGAGCGTCGCGTCCACGGAGGTTGGGGGCACCACCCAGACTTGTTTTATTTATGGCCATGGATGATGGATCGCCAGCCGTTGCCCAGGTACCTGCAAGGACGTACCTGCTGGTGCGGCTCCAGTACTTGCATATGCATAGCGTCTGCGTTGGATCCCACGGATCCATTGAATCGCATTTACCGAGGCGCGCAGTGCAGCACACACATTGCATCCATCCGCAAACTACCAGTGGTTGCCGGGTGCCGCTGCTTGTTTTTCGGCAGTCGGGTCGCCGCATGTGGGATTCACGCGATTGCCAAGGAGGAGAACCGGCCAGGCCGGCCTATGCGATGCAATCATAGACAATAGGATAGTAGCACTGAGTTATCGGCTCTAGCTGTCACTGCCTGAATGATATTGCTGATGA
This sequence comes from Hyparrhenia diplandra, assembly GCA_015847255.1. Taxonomy (NCBI): domain Eukaryota; kingdom Viridiplantae; phylum Streptophyta; class Magnoliopsida; order Poales; family Poaceae; genus Hyparrhenia; species Hyparrhenia diplandra. The sequence goes on along the minus strand of JADLZK010012082.1, from coordinate 63,333 downwards.
TAGGGAAATAAGAGCAGCATTGCTCGGCATGACGGCAAGCAGAACAAAGATGATCGATGAGAAAGTGACTTTGTTTTCATGTGTAGGGAAAAGTATGAAATGTGAAAACAAAGTTTGAATTGTGAGACGTAACTGACGTGTGAAACAGACATCCTGTTATTTTCACTGTCGCTATAGCAAAAAAAATCCAACAGAGTTGGAGCTGGAATGAAAGTAAAGGAAGCAATATTTTGCTTCCATATGGTTAATCATGGAGATAAAGTATTACTGAATGGAGGACGAAGGAAGTTTCTTTGCATCTTCACTTATCACTATAAGATTCTTTTTTTTTTTTTTTTGGAATATTAGTACATGTTTGAATTCTTCCATCAGAATTCAAAGCTAGAAAGTTTGACCTCACATTTGGTTGTTTCCTGCGGTTGTTGATAATTAATTCAAGGCAAAGAACGGGGATCACCGTCTTCAATTATCAGGCAAATGATCGTCATGCTTCGTTCGTCTGCCTGAAAAAAGTTTCTTGTTGAAGCATGGCATTGCAAACAAAAAAAAAGGTGGGCCACAGCAATTATTCAGCTGAAAACCTACTGGCCTACTGACAGTTATTAACAAACAACCACCCGTGCTCAGTCAGTGCTCCTGGCCTACTGACAGTTATTCAGCTGAAAGCCTGAAACCAAAGTCGGATTGGGATGGTTTCATGTTCTGCAAACTGCAAACATCAGAGCGTGAACGAAATGATGTTGCCATGCAGGCGCATGTGGCAAGGCACCTCGATTTGAAGGCAACATACAACTCGCATTAGGCCTTGTTTAGATGGCAAAATTTTAGCACCGAATGTCACATTGGACAATCAGACGCGTTTCTTTGTTAGTGGTAAATATCATACTATCATGGAGTAACTAGACTCAAAAAGAATCGTCTCGCAATGTACATCTAAACCGTGTAATTAGTTATTTTTTTATCTACATTTAATACTCTAAACATATGTCTTTTGGTGTATTTAATGTGATGTGATGGAGAGAAAGTGGGGAAGAAGTTAGAAATTTCTGCCAACTAAACGTGGCCTTACTAGCTCTGTCCTATGGATGAATGGCCAGGGAGATCTTGTTCATGTGCACCTGTTTGCAACTGTCGATAACACAGGAGCATCAGAAAGCTTATGCAAAGCTGTTGTCATTCATTTGCACGTGATGAGATATGGAGAAGGACTTTGCTCATGTTTTGCTTCCAACTCGTGTTCTGAGTTGCCGCTTGTAGAAACATGTTCTGAGTTGCAGCATTCAGAACGAAGATCGACAATTGAAGACACACATGGTTCTACTTCTACCAAAGGAAGTAGATATGGAAGCACATGACCTAAATCCTATAACATGTTTTGTTCCCAAGTTTAATGTGTAAAAGGAAGAATAATATTAAGGCTTAATCCCGATACTAATCATGTGAGATTCTGAGAGGGTATCAAAGGTTTCAGAACATGTTTGGTATGGTATGACTGCTATGTCTCTGCAAATGAAATTGAGGTATTGATTACGACCGCAGCTTCCATGGTTGCTTTGTTTTATTTTCGATACCAATGTCTCCCAAGATAGAAAAGAAGTACAGGCACAAGGTGTCGATCGATCATACATCGCCTAATACTGATATCATTCATGTGACAAGATCCTAGCTCATGTTTTCGGCATCTTGCTGTCGTAGGGATGCCTAAACCCTGTAGCCTAACCACGCCGCTTCAGATTCAGATACGGATTATGGATCTGTTTAGTGTTTATCCAGCGCAGACAAAAGACGCTTCACACGATACGCTATCAGAATCACCACATCAGACTGAGCGAACAACGGAGACAGATGAATCACTGACGGATCTGCACTTCGTTCGCCGCTGCATCGACTCATGAAAACACACACATGGATTCAGACATTGTGGACATGCCATCCATGTGACGGAGGTACCCCAGAGGTTTTGGCTCCACGTTTTGCTGTCCTGCTATATGGACCCTTTGAGTAACTACACATGTCCAGAGACCAGAGATAGGCAGGTAGAGAACAAGAGAAACCATTCAGAAAGGGATCCCATTCAGAAATGTTCACAACAGCTCCTTTGGCCCAATTGCCAGGAATAGGATGCATGCAAACTGCAAAAAGCATATGAATCCAGCAGTCCATCTGTTTTGGGCAAACACAGATTATGATATGGCCTCAAGAATCATGATCTGATCCCGACAAAAATGATGAAGGAGATTACCATACGCCTATGGCTATCCCTTTTTCTTGTTCCTTTCTATTTTTACTAGGCTGCTCGATATTGTATTTATATTTGGGCCAATTTCTAAATGGGCCCTTGATGTGTCGTTTTGGGTTTTATAGATGGAAAAAAGTCCACATTCCCTCACCAACTATCACGAAGTTCACTTTTTCTCCCTCAACTCCAAAACCGGACAAATCACCTCCCTCAACTTTTCAAACCATGCATTTTACCTCCCTCGGGCGGTTTTTGAAGGCGGTTTTGCTACAGTAACTGCTGGTTTGCTACAGCGTCTGTGGTTTTGCTACAGTCCAGTGCCTTTGTCTTTTCTTTTTTAAAAATTCGGTTGAATCTTTAAAAATCATAGTAAATCATAGAAAAATCATAAAATAAAAAAATCCAATTTTGTTAGACTCCACATGAGTAGATCTACACAGTGAATATATAATATGGTATACTTTAGTTCAACAAAATAATTATAGAAGTTGCAGCTACGAATTATTTTAATTAATTATATATTCACTGTGTAGAACTTTTGTACTAAAGCATATCATATTATATATTCACTATGTAGATCTACTCATGTGGAGTCTAACAAAATTAGATTTTCTATTTTATGATTTTTTCTGTGATTTACTATGATTTTTCAAATATTCAGCCAAATAAATAAAAAAAGAAAAAAAGACAAAACCTTCGTAACAAAAAACTTTATACTAAAGCATATTATATTATATATTTACTATGTAGATCTACTCATGTGGAGTCCAACAAAACTGGATTTTTCATTTTATGATTTTTCTATGATTTACTATGACTTTTCAAAGATTCAACCTAATTTAAAAAAAAAAAAAAAAGACAAAGGCACCTGTACTGTAGCAAAACCGCAGACGAAGCAAACCCACAGTTACTGTAGCAAACCCACCTTCAAAACCGCCCGAGGGAGGTAAAATGCATGGTTTGAAAAGTTGAGGGAGGTGATTTGTCCGGGTTTTTGAAGTTGAGGAAAAAAGTGAACTTCGCGATTGTTGGGGAAATGCGAATTTTTCTTTATATAGATAGATGGACCTATGCCACAGCTGGGCTTGTTGGATTATGACGTCTGGCCCATTTTAGATAATCTCAATCCAATTAAAACTGTAGCTCCAGCCCAAATAACCTGCTCCCGACCGTTCCCCTACACTCGTCGTCCTCGTCGCCGCCGATGACTCGCATCACCGCGCCGCCGCCGCCGTCCTCGCCCCCGGGGTCACCGCCACCCATCCACCACTCCCCAGCGCCCGCAACCCCGCCCTCTCGACGCCGCGGTCGCCACTCGCCCTCCCCATCCCTCGCGCTCACCCCCTCCTCCGCTTCCACCTCCTCGAGAACCAAGCGGCGGCCCACCCCGAAGCGGACCTACTCTCCGGCGCAGTGGGTGCCTCTCAACTCTCACCCCGTATTCTCCCGACGCGACGGCGGCGGCGGCGCCGCAGCGTGGGACGCCGCGGCGTCGCGGCTGTACGCCTGGGATCCTTCAGCGTGCGGCGCCCACCGGATTGGCGTGCGGACTAGGGACCCGGACGCGGAGAAGGGTGAGGTGGATGTCTCCGTGGAAGCCGCCGTGCCTTCCGAGGTGAGGCGATTTCTCCTTTGTTTTTGCGTTTTGCTGCTAGTGCCATACTGCCATGTGAAGTTCTAGGGATAGCATCCGTTCTCCTCGTGTTCGACCTGATACGGACGTATGCTTGAGGATTCGACCTAGAGACGAGCTTAATGTGCAATTCACTGCCACATCGATATCCATTTTGATAATAAAGCTTCTGTTGGTGAGGTATTGCGCAACTGTTTGCATGTTGGGTTTTTTTTTTTTTTAGTGTTCTGAGGGTAACTTCCACTTAATGAAGCACGTGCTTTCGAAAAAAAAAAAAAAAAGTTCTGAGGGGTATTAGAATTCAGACATTACTTTTTTGCTCTATTATCGTCAGTGGTAGCTTGTACTTTCAAATTTGTAGAAGGGGGAAGCTTGTTTTCAGCATCATACATGGCAATACATGGCAAGATGGGGAAGACTGGAAGAGGCAGGACTACCTTCCTATCTCTGTTACCATATGGCTTCAAGGCCTTTTCCCCTCTTCCAATCATGCTGAGTATTTCATAAAAAACAGGTGAACAACAGTAAGTTTCAACGAGGTCAGATTGTTAGTTCAATAAGTGGTTAACTAGTGGTGTTGGGTAAAGGAATGACTAGTGGGTCTGTTTGACATGCTCCAAGAATATTTGTAGCTGGTCATTCCTAGATCCAGAAAGTCTTGGAGCTGGAGTCGTGGCCAGATTGGGAGAGGGCTTTTACTTGAGCCACTTTGTTGTTTTGTATTAAACACAGAAGTCTGGACCACTTTTATCTATCATACAAACTCCAACTGCTGCATGGGTCTTGGAGCTGGAGCTCTGCCAGACAGCCCTGCCTGTAGCACTTTAGCAGTAGTAGTATGTGCGCACCACGAAATTTACACATCAAACTTGCACTACCTGTAGTAATTTGACTCCAACAAGGATGCAGCAGCCATCCCCATCCTTATTATTTTTGCAAAGAAATTTTGCCTAGTCCCTCTTTGTGCTGGTGTATTTGTGATATTCCTCATGGGAGCTGAAATTCTTCGCGTTTAATGCAATTCTTCTGTCTACCCATTTGAATTTATCTTAGCACTATCATCCCATCTGACCTCAGTTTTGTACATGAAATTCTTTCATAATTATGCATTTATGCATCGGTTTGTTATTGAGATCACATTCCATGTTATCTCATTCGATATGTTGCTGTTGCTATACAGCTGTTGATGCCAGAGTCCGATCTTGGTTATGTGGTCAGTCACATATCACTTAACACTGATGGTTCATCATTGCTACTTGTTGGATCACATAACTTAAGTGTCCTGTATGTACATGAGAGGGTGTCTGAAGAAGGGGACACAATCATATGCAGGTATGTTGCTCCATTTCAATTTTATCACATGCTGACAGCATTCTCTTTTTACTTCATTTCCTAATAACTGTTGTGGTTATGTAAGTTACAGAATTAAAATCAATGGAAAACTTGTGCCCCCTACATTCTATTGGTCATGCACTAGATTATTAATTATTTGAAGATTGTGCTAAAAGAACTTCCTTTCTTCTTTAATGAGCCTTTTAGCTATCTCTTTGCTACATTTGACTTGTACATATGAAATTCACAACAGGACTGCATCGGTTGCTTCTCAGATCCTACCCAGTGACAGTGATGGCATAAAAGTTCTCCAGGCATCTTGGCATCCGCTTTAGCAACAACCATTTTGCAGTTTTGACATCGGATGCTGTTTTCAGGTATGCTAACATGGATGAGTGACATATAACCTCATCTTTGTCCAGTAGTTGGTGTGACTGAGAAAGATAAGAAGTGCGTCTCACCAGTTTTCTTATATTTTTTTATGAATAACCCTTTTATTGAAAATCAAGAAACCATTCTGCAGGTTATTTGATCTCTCAGCCGATTTAGAACAGCCAGAACAGGAATTTTATTTGCAGCCAATTCTACCTGGGAAATGTCAAAATGCTTCAGCGATTTGTCCAGTGGCTTTCTCTTATGGGAGTGATCATCTATGGGATAGATTTTCGGTATGTCACATAAATAAGCATATCAAGATCTTAGAGAAGTCCTTTAGAAAAATTACTTATCAGTAGCGTTGATAACTTATGTTAGGTGCCAAGGAGAAAATCTAGAGTTGATTTCACATTCCTGGATTATTATGGTAACTACCAAAAGATTATAAAAAAGTTACTTTCTAGTTTCTACTTCAATTAGACCGTGGCCTTGTTGAAACCATCCATTTACTTGTGACATTTTTGAAGTCTAAAGGTTTTTACAATATTAATGTACACGATTTGCATAGTAACATCTTTGTAAGATGAACATGGGAGTGTCATGCTGTTTTTTGTTTATGTGTTTAGATGGTACATGTATTTTTTTATCTTTTTTTGTGCTTAATCTATGCCCACACTGTAAGTCATAGCAGAGTTACACAAACACATGACATGATTGCCGCCTCTATCAGCTTTGGTTTTAAGTTACCATTTGGACTTGCATACTCTTTATAGCTATCATTTCTTTTTTTGTGCTGGATGGTTTATTCTTCTACTTGATTTCACATGCAAACCCATATTTTATGCAGGTTTTCATCTTATTCAGTGATGGTTCAATTTTTGTGCTCTGTCCTGTTGTTCCATTTGGAAGGTAATATGACGTTTTTCTGCTATATTTGTTGAATTCTTATGATTTTCTATAGTGCCTGGCATTGCTGAAGCTACAAATTGGTGAGCTTTTTTTTTTTTGTAAAAGGCAAATATGGTCCATCTATTATGCAATGATATGGAAATTTAATGTCTCAGTATTCTTAAATCCACAATATACATTCTCTTTTATGTGGCCTGTGGGTTCGTTTTAAATTTCGAATTTTCTTTTTCATGATGCAGTGACTATAGCAAGAAACATATTCAGGAAATATATGAAGATGTTAATGCATTTGGATTGAAATCTTCAAATCCAAATGTTGTTACTAATTCACATTTGGCCATAGCTTGGTTGGAGGCAACATTTCCTGACCTGTTACATCAATCAACAGATACCAGGTTTCTGATGTCAAAAGCTCATGCATATGCACCAGTAGATGATTCTCTAACATTACAGGTCTGCTTCTACTTTGATTTTATGAGATATTTGTCGAAGTGAGAACAACAGACCTTGTGCTACGCATCAATAACTGATAGACTGTGTCTTGGGTAACAAAATAATTTTCAAATGGATTAGTATTGAAAATGGTAAAGAAATTAATAGTTTATTTTGGAATATGGGCTGGTATTTCTTACCTTTAGTTTTAGCTAGTTCTATCAAATGTTGGGGAGTTGGGTTGTGGGATGGTTAGTTTTTAATATGTCCTCATACTACATTATTGCATCTGTTTGTGCAATTACATCAATTCAATACTTTTTAAAGGAAAGAAGGGGATGGCTATGTTCCCAGATGACACTTCGTTTTGTGTAAAAAGGAAGATAGTATCTCTACCAGTTTGGGTGTATAAAAATCTACACTTTTGGAGGTTCAAAGTATTTATGGATAACAAAACTCAAATATTAGAATGTCACCTTACTTTCGATAAGTCTAACATCCTCTATAAATCGATCTATTGTAAACCTGAAGTTTCTTTGAACTTCCTGTTGTCTATAACTTGTGTTCTTAACTTCAACGTGAAGCTCATGAATCATGATCTATGCTAATCTGGTTGAGAACCCATGCAGGGGCCTCTTTGTAGAGTTTGTGAGGAAAGTAATGAATCTGAAGGCAAGAGCAGCAGTTGCGAAGGAAAAGCTGTAGGTTTTATGTACAGTTCTGCTGGCAAAGATTCAGTTCTTGTGACTGCCTGGGGTAGTGGGCAGCTCCAGATTGATGCTCTAGCAGATGAAATTCAACCGCAGTGGAACATTGGGGTTCCTTGTCGCCTTAATGTCAATTCACATGGACAAATAAAGAGTGTTGCCATGATATGTGACTCCAATTCACAAGATCCATTGGCCTTGAGATCACATCGACCATCTAGTACAGGATCAAACGTGAAGAGCAACATAGAAGCTGTTTGGATGGGGCACTCTCCTCCTTTGCTAAGGCTCGCAATTGTGGATTTGGCACTACCAAAAACTCCTAATGATAACTCTCTGTCATTGTTTCCTGACCCCCTTGTTCCAGAGAGATTTTATTGTGCTCATGGTGGGGGGCTTGACATGGTCACACTGCACTTCCTACCATTTTCATACCCTGAAATGTCTTTGACACCACCCTCTGTGCATCCTGTCCTCACTACGGGAAATAGTGAAACAAGTGCTCCTTTTCTTTCTGGATTTGTTACCATAGCTGATGCATATGGGCATGTACAGTTAGTTGGCATCACATGCTTGGGTGAGTGCTTTGTGGTGGAGATGAAGGGTTGGAAGGAACCGACACCTCTTCAGCTAGACATAGAAAGCAAAAAGCACCAAGGATGTGGAGCCTCCTGCAACTGGAATGATCAGCAAAGAGCTTATTGCTGGTCCAGACCCACCCATACTTCCATCTTCATCAAGCTTGAAATCGTTGACCCCTGACTCTATTGAAGGAAAATCTACGCTTCATCACTATATTAAGGTCTTCCATGAGTACTATGTGGAGTACGGGCACAAGGTAAGAAATTGCTACAATATTATTTTTGTATTCATTATTGTTTTGGCAAAAATTTTCAGACCGTAAAACATGTTATCTGGAATTATTAACCAAAGTTTGGTGGGCAACTGAAACCAGTTGATTCTGTACACCATAATATATAAATGTGTCATTCCAGTAATAATAATAAATGAAGGGATGAAAGGAAAACGCGCTGATCAAGAGGTTAATTTATTGATGATTAGGTTTTCATTGAACTCAAGGAGCATGCGGACTATTTGAAGACAGAAATGGAAGACAAACAGAAACGCTTAGAAGCAGTCAAGAAATCACTTATATCCATAGAAGCCAAAGACGGAGAAATTAACAAGAGGATAGATCGGGCCTGCAAGGTGTATGAACTGTTGGAGAAGCGAATAGATAGCTTCAAGATGCTTCCTGCTGCAAACAAGAAACCATTGTCCCAGGCAGAGCAGGAGTTCAAGGCACAACTTGGTCTGTTTGTGTGTTATCTGACTTCACATTCTTTCCATGCAGTTTCATGTGCTAACTCAATTTGCATCTGCTAAAACCTTTTGCAGATAGGTTTGCAGATGTGGAGCTGGATGCTTTACGTTCTTCTATTTCCGCCCTGAGTGCTAGGATGAAACGGTTTGCTGTTGCTCAGCAATCCATGGGTGGTGCAGCTAGCACAGGAGTGATACCATGGCAGGCACAAAAGCCTGGACGGAGCCATATCTCAGAATCCCAGATGTCACTGCTGAAATCTTCGCTCGAGAAGCTCTCTCCTCAACGAAGAGAACAATCTGAAGCTGCGCCTTATTGATCATGAACTCAAGAACCAGGAACAATAGGTTGGCAGGTCCACTCGAACTGCATTTGCATGTCAGCATGATGTAACTACGACTCCAGAAATCGCTTCACTTTTTCCTCCTGTGGATCGGGCCCCGGTAGGCTTGGTTAGTCATGAGTACTGGCGGCAAGTGGTACTGGAAAAGTAGTACTGGCCTGTGCCTAAGAAATGAAAGCATGGTGATCGAACATGATTCGAATACGGCTATAGTTCAGTGTTTATACTGCTCTTATGTCATTATTTGGCTTGTTGGCTTGTACTGGGATTTTGCCATCAGGTATAGCCAGTTTGTGTGTCATTTACCGTGCTGCCCTTTTCATGCTTTTTGTGCTGGTGCTGCTACTGTTTGCTACCGTATTAAACACATCTCGTAGAGTCGAAGGCTGAAGAAGGCACAATTGGCAGAATGTGCATACACGCAGCAATGCCTGTGGTCGTATCAAATAGCTCTAGTGACTGCCAAGCCTGTGGCCGTGGCAAATAGCTCCCGGTGGCCGATCGTTGGCACACATTCTCGGCGAAGCCTTTAAAAAAAAAGATTCTCGGCAAAACCTGGAGAGACATGCGACGACATTTTTAGAAAGATGGTGGTTCAATGTCAATGGTTAGCACGATTACTATTGTTGCATGCCGAGTTAAACAAGAATGCTACATTCACATTTGCAAGGGTGGACCCCGAAACTATGTGTATTTTTATGCCGTGTTCTGTTCATGTATACTCGAGACTTTGCATTCAAGATCCATTTTACGTAGGTAGATCAGAGACGATAGAACGCACATAGAATATAGCAGGAAAAAGACAAGTATCATGCTCACAGATGCCCAGCGTCGTCATTTGTGCAATACCAGCATTGCAACCGATAATGAAGCCGTGGCAAAATTGTGTTCCAGGGAAAATACTTGAGCATATTACATCACAGGGGAAAAAAAAAGAAGAAGAGCAGGTAGGAGCGCAGGGGTTGACCCAGGTGATATCCCAGATTTCCAACGTTGACCCTTTAGCGCAAATTCAAGTAAAATTCTCTACTCATGTTTCTACAAAAAGTGTTCCAACCAACAACAAATTCCCGCACACTACATACTCAAAGGGGAAAAAAAAAAAAAAAGAGTAAGACAAAGGCATCTACGCTTATGAGGTGTACTCAAAGGGTTGCGGCGGCTGTGGCTCGTCGTCAACAGCCATGGCGGATGAACCGACCCCTGTTGGCCTGCAGCAGGGACAGTGGTGCCGGTGCTTCCTGCAACTGTTGTGGGAGCATCGGTCAGTGCAAGGTCCTCAGCCTCAGTGGGCTGCAGGTCTTGAAGGAGGATGAATCCAGAAGGCGCTGGTTTCACAGGTACGTATCGGCTGTTTTCAAGAAACTTGATGAACTTCTCCTGTGCAGGGATCACGCGAGCTGGGTTTGTCAAGAGCTGATAGGTTGCTTCTGGTTCAGGAGCTTTCTTCTCGGCGGCATTGTCAACCTTGAAACAAAAAGATTGAGTAAGATTGAGTCAGATAAGTTTATGGTCTAACTTCAAATAGCTTCAAGCCAGTTTATGTAGCAAATTCATCTAGATTATGGATCACGGGAGCAAATTATAACCAAATGTCCAATAAAACATACAGTGGCTGTTTATGAGCTTATCACAGTGGCCTCCACAGGCACTTCAGTGGCTTTCAGAAAATACTTTTGTTTTAGTTTGAGTGTGTTCATTGAATTTTTTAGCAGCAATGATCAGTGAAGACTTCCCGAGGTATGCAAACCCTATAGCCCCTAGTGACAGTATATAACATGAGTAGATGTCTAGAATCTAGATGTAGATATATATTTAGCTGCGAATGGTTAAATTTATTGATGGGTACATTGTTGATGCATTATGTACTTCATTTAATTATGAAAAGGGATTGATATATGAAAATTAGTAAATTTGAGTCTTATTGTGTTGTTTAGTATTTGTGTACTGAATTGTGGGGCAAATATTTTGATTGTTCATCAATCTCCTAAATGTGTTTACCGCATTACATGTGGAAAAATTGTTGCAGCATACCCCATGAAAAACTCATAGGTCTACCACTGCTCATGGATGTTAACACGATGAGGAGAGACATAAAGCTGTACCTGCATTGCATCAGCATCCTTCTCCTGAGCTTTAGCCGCCTTGCTTGACGTAGAACCAGAAGCCTCTTCTGTGGCCTTCTCCTGGTTAGCTTTGCTTTCTGCATCCTTCTTTGCTCTAGATTTCGCCTTTGCATAAGTTGACAAAATGGCTGTTGGCAGCTTCACTGTTGAAGTAGTAGTCTGCTGAGTTGTGGGTTTGGGATACTCAAAGAGAGACGGTTTAGCATGTGATAGGAACTCAAACTTTGGCACTTTCAAATCAGAGTTGAGCCCAATGAAGGCTGTTGGCGAGAAGGCCAGGCTGATGAAATATAATAGAGGATACCAGTACCAGAACTGACTGAAAACGCAAGGCCAACCACGGCAGTGAGTTTGTCATGCTTGTTTCTTGACAGGAGCTTGATTGTAACATTCCTACCACCAGCATCGAGGATACCAGAAGCTAGTATAGCACCCATCTTGCTCATGGTGTCCTCATGTTTGTCAAGAATGATCTTCTCCAACTGACGCCTAAATGCTCCAACACGAGAATCGAAGGATTCATTTGTTTGATCATTACCATTGCCATGGCAATGAGAGCTCCCTGACGCACAAAGTCAACAACATCTGATGTAAGAGGCTCCAACAAGGAAATTGCATCACTTAATCCAGACCCTGCACATGATATCCCAACAGCTAAGGCTGCACCGTAGCGAACATGTGGGTTGTATGATTCAGAGAGCAGGGATACGATTCTTGGAGTCTGCAAAAATACAGCAGATGTGATGTGTGGATTAAAAAAGGGCATTGATGCTTGTGGGTCAAATTTCATGTATGATAATCAACAAAACAGAATTCAGCAAAAGGCATTAAAATAAGATAATGCAATCTGGCAATTGATTCCAGTATTCCACAAACCTGCTCGGGCTCATTGTATAGAACAAATCCAAGAGCCATAACTGCAGTCCTCCGAACATCATCACTGACGTCTGATACAGCAAAATGCAGCAGCTGGTGGATGGCTTTGTTGTTTGCAGTTCCCCTGTACGCTAGAGCCAATGCATACATACCACCATAACGTAATATGGGATCTTGATCTCTAGTCATTTGTTCAATCAAGGTGTCTGCTTCCTCTTCTCTGCCATATACTGTCAATGCAATTCCCAGTGACAAACCCCTGGAGAAAGAAAGAACTGTCAGAGGATTGTTTTTTTCTTGAGATCAAGTGCATAAGCAGTGTACAGATATCAAACAGCACCAACCTTATAATCTTTTCATGCTGTGTATCATGTGCATAAGCAAGCATCTCACTAGCCTTCTCACTGGCAGTCCCAACCATGAGCAAGCCCATGCCAATACCAGCTGCCTCACCAGCAACAGCACTGTCTGTGTAAAGGACATTCTTTATGTCCTCATATATTTCCTCATCTGCTGTGCCCAAAGCTGCAAGCCCAAGCCCCAAACATGCACCATGCTGGATGACCTGTATGACATTGGGGTGGTTGTTAGCACAATATGCATGAATAAAAGGACATAAATAAACAATAATCACCTCTGCACTGGTGTTAAGCGAAGACTTTCACGGAGGAATTGTTTGATTCCTTCACCATGATTGGCATGAATCAGACCTAGTGCATAGAGGGCACCGCCTTCTGAATATGGACTGCCACCGCCAACTGCACCACTTTTGAGGTAGGTAGGGGGCCATCAAAGCCCGCCTTGTTGAAGGTGACCTCTATGAATGACACCAAGTCCAGCAGTTGCACTGAATTTTGCCCAATTGGTTGCCCTGCTTAACCACTCCTGGAACACAATAGCAACATGAAATAGTGCAACAGCTAAAATATGCAGAGGCAGCAAGTAAAAATCATATACCAGGTTCTCTCTTAGAAAGGTATCTACAGTAGTTCCCGCATGCATGATTGCATTGGCACATATTGTTGCACTGTGGCAAACACTATTCCTCATTTCCACAGCCTGCTTTATTGTCTTCAGAATTAAAAGATCAGATCTGTTGAAACAACCAACCACACCACATAACACATCAGTATCAGGTGGAAAAGGCATATGCTCAAGGCCAGTTTCCAATCATTTAGCAAGAAATAATTGCTTTACCTGTTGTGGCTATATAGAAATTGCAATGTCAGCTGAATAGAAGTCTCCCCTGACAGTATCCCTTTAATTTTTGCAAGCCTGTCAGCATGTGCTACCTCATTTGGATCCACAGTGTGAGCATTTCCATTTGGTGTAGTTGTATCATCTCTCATCTGAACATCTCCAGCTGCTTCTGTGCCTGTACCCACAGTACTTGCAGTTTGATCATCTTGTACATCTGGCTCGCTGTCAGGTTAGATGGCACAGGAGTTGGTGAGGCCAAACGATTCCTCACATTCAAAAGGAAAGCCTGATTTTCATTCTCAACAAGATCGAAGGCAATCTGATATGCAAGTAGAGCATCATCCTGGAGACCAAGCATGAAATCTCATATAAGCAACTGCAAAATCCATTAATAATGCAGCAGAAGAAAACAAAAAACAAAAATATACCTTGCTTCCAGAAAGCAGCTTGTCCAATATGCTTGCAACAGTTTCGGGCTCACCCAAAAACATAAGACACTGGGAAATGCTCAGATAATCTGGATTTGGCAAAGTTTGGTATATTTTAACAAGACAACGGAGAACCTGCAAAAGTGTAAGATATTTGATAAGTCAGTTAATTTCATTTTAGCAGCATCAACTATATTCCAGAAACAAACACAAAAATCTAAAAAATCCATGTTTTTGCCTCCAACAAAGCAAAAAGGACTAAATACCTCAAAAACGATATTCACGGTGATTAACATATTGATGAGAAAGATTGATGCAATACGATAGAGCCCCTTGAATATTATCGCACCGAACAATTGCTTCCTCCAGCTTATCCAGCCTTCTGCATTCAACAGCCATACCCATAGCCTGTTGATATTTCCCATCAAGAATACACCTGAGTCAAAGAATTTATGTTAGATTCATAACCCATCCGACAAATTGACGGCACCAAACAATATAATCTTATCATACTTTTCAAGCATCCTCTCCACTATGGCCTCTAATCGAGGATCAATGTTCTCTTCCTCTTCTGTAGCTTTTAGAAGCTCTGGTCTTGATACTGGCATATTCATCTAATGCTTTGGCTGAAAAAAAAGAATAACCAGCAATTTAACATCACGACCAAAACTCCAAAGATATCATGATAAAACTAGTCTTTCATAATAGCTCAAAAAAAAACTTATGACCCTTCTTACCTAAAAAGAGCATGGGCATAGTCAGAATCATCAGAAACATCAAATAGGGGTCCAGCACCAAGTGCATATGACAGTGAATCATTTAACTCGCCCAGGTAGTAAAATACCTACATGATATAGAACAAACTTCAGCATTAACATTTAACAATACAGAAGAATGATTTTTTTTCATAGAAAAATAAAACTATTGAAGCATAATACCTTAGAAACAACAAGTGCTGCAAGCTGCCTCTGCTCAAACTCCTCATCTTCATACAAGCTCTCACTGCAGGAAATAGATAACAGTTGGAAACTAATTAGTAACTTAAATTATTGGAAATAGGAAATACAAGAAAAGGCACAATTTTGTGCTTGTCCAGTCATGAACTTTTAATCGGTAATCCAATCATCACCGCAAAAAAATAAGGGGCAGAGTAGATCCACAAACTAAATGAGAATCAAAATAAAATCTACATTTGTGTCAAAAAAAAAAGTCAGATAGGCATGTAATGAAATCTAACTAGCTATATACTCCCTCCGTTCTAAATTATAAGATGATTTGGCTTTTTAGATATATGTAGCTTTTGGTATGCACTTAGACATATATTGTCTAGATACATAGTAAAAGGATGTCTAAAAAATGTCAAAACGTCTTATAATTTGGAACAGGGGAATAGCAATTAAAAACATAAATTGAGGTTAGTAACTCAAACAAAGAAGGGTGCTCCATTTGGAGCAGGCATTCCAGAACAGGAGGCTTATAATATATAAAAAACAATATAAGAAAACAACTACTATCGAGATACATAAACACCAAAACTACAAGCTTATCATACTGCAACTGAATTATGCATAACTGAACCGAACAGAGAAGCCCCTAATAACTTAAATTGTCGAAGGAAGATGATGCATGCATCCATTTTCCTTTCATTTGTGAAGATCAAGCCTTCCCATCCTCACTTCACAGTTTCACACAATATTCCCTTATAGTATATCAAAACACAACAGCAATTACAAAATGTAAACCTGTCCACCCATGAAAGTTCAAAATAAATCTGAATTACCTACACTCATCTAACTCCTACTAGTCTCATTCTGATATCCTTTCCTTAAATAGTTGCCTCAAATAGCTTAGCACCAAAACCCACGCCAAATACAAGTAAGGGCAAAAGAAGTACAAGACTGGCACCAGTTCAGCTACAATCACTGTACGAACGTATGGTTATCACACTCTTGCACACGGACGCGAATTGGGCCTCTGGAATCCGCATCTAACATAATCAGAACCAACCCGTGACCTATGGTCACCATGCACAAACGCCTGATTCTGAACGAATTGCGCAAAAGAAACAGTATCTAGGTCAAGGTCTCCTCCAGAGTCATCGTCATCAATAAGAGAAGCAGATCGAAACACTTAAGAATTTCAGCCAAACCACGGTGGACACCTGAACCAATCGCGCAAACACTGCAGCTAAAGCGGCGGCAAGAGGGCACGCTCAGCAGAAGCGAGGAGGGGGTGGAGGCCGGGCTCACATGGTGGGGAACGCTGGTGGAGATCTCGGGCCAGAAGAGGTGGACGACGGAGTTGAGGCTAGCGAGCGCGTGCAGCTTCAGCTCCGGCGCCGGCTCCTGCAGCATAGCAAGGAGCCCACTGGCGGAGCTCACCGTGGCCACCGCCGCCATGGCCACCTCTGCCGTCCCGTACGCCGCCGCCGCCGAGAAGGTGCGAGGGTTTGGGTATCGCGAGTCCTGCTCGGATGAGTCGACGACAACTGATGAAAACAATAAGGAACGAAGGTGCGGTATTCAAATATAGGCACGATACGAGGGTTTATATGTCAATGTAATTCCGGTTTTAAATAATTTCTTCTTTAATCGAAATTATATACTCATCTGACACTTCTTAAGTGCCGCCTTAGATTTTGGTGCCACTCATTTTTTCCGAAAGTATGACTGGATTTATAGAAAATGTTAATAATATTTTTTTACCTGTAAATAAGTGTATTATATATATAAAGATTAATCTAATAATAGTTGTTATGCATCAGAATGTTAATAATTATTTTTTATATATTTGGTTAAAATTAAATATGTTTGGATGCTTTAAAAAAGGATGGAAGAAATTCTTCGTTTTTAGCTTTGTTCAATAATTTATAAAAAATAATCTCTACAGACCATTTTCTAAGGCATAATCAGTAAATGCATTATCAAAATATTTTCATGGTTTAACTAATTAATCTAGTTTAATCTTGTCGATGTCTATATTTTTTATATAGTTTTGACCAAAGCTGAAAAAATGACTTTGGACATAACTAAAAATTACTTACAATGTAAACCAGTTTTAGGCTATGTACGATTCAGCTCTGCTAAAAAGTATAATGTCAATTAAATGAGTAAAACGAAAAGGTATTTTTACATAGCATATTTTACAACATCTTTGACCTTACTTGTGGCTTTCACCTTTTTAAGTAGTTGAAAATAGAGATTCATTTTTACCACTTTCAAGGAAGATAAAGAGATATAGTAGATTTCATAGTTTTTGCAACTAAATAGTTGTAAAACAAATGGCTCATAGAAACTTTTCCATAACCCATAATCAAACAACTTTTCGACAACTAACCCTTAATCTATAAGACCAATACACCACATGACGGAGCAAAGCAATAAAAAAATTATTGATGCCTCTAGATACAAAGGGGCTAGAGCCTAGAAGGTGAGGCAATGAGCTTCATTTGTTAAACTACCACAAATAAACGTTAAAATATTTAATGGTGCAATTAGAATTCCTAATAATTTCTTAAATGACTTTCTAATTCATTTTTTTTTGTAAAAAGACCAGCTCTTGAAAAAAAAATATCTGAACTTTTAAAGATAAGCATTTGGTAAGTTTCCACATCAACTCTCAGATATATGTGTGCATTGCCTGCTTTTCCAGTACTTGTTTTCTTTTCTCCCAGGCGCCACAAAGTTCCTTGTTGTCGTCCTACCACTCTTGATCATCGCCTAGTTGGTTATGGAGGTGCCTTGGCGATCTAGCTAGGACTGTGGCCTGGTCACCACTAGCTCGGCTGCATTTTTGGCTAGCAGCAGCTGGTGGCTGAAGGGGGCTTAGAGCAAGGTTCAACGATGTGAACATAACTTTTTTTTGTTTGACAGAATCGGTGGGAGTCCCTACCGATCCTGAAAACTGGCACCGTTCGAATTGAAAAATATGGTAGTATTTTTCATTTGTTGTGGTAATATTATTCTACAATGAGGTAACTAGGTTTAAAAAATTTATCTCACAATATATATTTTAATTGTGCAATTAATTATTTTGTTTACCTATATTTTTTACTCAATGCATGCATCTTTTGTTACATTTAATAATTTGATATGACGGAAATTTTGAAATTTTAAGTCACCCTCAATAAAAGAACGTATATACGTAGATACAGGCAGCTAGGCCCGGATGCGAACATAACTTCATGGGACACACACACATCACTTCAAGAATGGCCAATTCCTAAAGTTTGAGTGTATTTCCTAAGTCTTCCTTTTTTGTGATAGCCCATCCATGTAAAACGATAAGTATATTTTGGCCATGGGAAAGTCAAAATTTTATATGCTTTATCCATAAAATAAAAGCAAAATCATGTGGAAGTATATTTGTATTTAAATTGATTTTTAGATGATATTGATTTTCTAGTAAGTGATAAAATAATATATAATAGAATTTTAAATTTAAAGCCTAGTTTGTATGACTTTTTCCGGTCAAATACATTTATCATCCTAAGACGGGTAAAGTAAACAAAACCAATAAGCTATTGTCCTCAGCTTTTATTAAAAATGACTATAGTAATACCAATATTATTTTTTGAAACATACTTACATGTGTTTACGATTAAGTATGCACAAGCATCATTATATAATAAACTAGTAGACTGGCGCGCCTTTGCGCGCCCAACTGAAAGTCGGTCCTGGATGATATATATTGAAGGTACATAGGAATAAGAGATCAGACTTAGAACCGTAGAATATTTAATACCTAAAAATATCAGATAGGGTTTTTTCTTTGGAACAATATTATATCTGACATTACATTTGCCATGGAATACATTTTCAAATAAACAATGGTTGTGTACACACGTAGAGCATTCATGATGGAGAATTTAAATAATTATACATAGTTTGATAGGTACATGTTGTTTCAGTGATCGAAGTCCATCAGCATGCAAAACCAAGGTAAGGGAATTAACAGAGGCAATAGTCAAGGGAGAAAAGATACATGCAAAACCAAGGTTCAGGTTACATAGTTTGTTGGACATGAGTCTGACACAAAGGAAAGACATCCTAGAGCACTAATAAAAAGAGCGCTGCGTGTGCCATGCCAATTTTACAAAAGCTGAGGCTGGGATCACTTAGCAGCCTTGATTTATACAGACAGTAGCCTGCAAAACACCTAAATTCAAGTCCATACACGTACAATACCATAGCTTCAATATGGTTGTGTTGATGCCTTAAAACCAGCGACTCCTTCACCATCGACAAGGCATGCTGGGTAACGCCACAAAATATGACAAGCTCTGTAACTGCACCTGGTACAGTGGCAGCCTAATTGAGCTAGTATTATATAAACTTACCCTTAAGCCCTGCCGAAAATCCTACCTGATCTCTCCCTAGATTGATGTTTGGATGGTGCTGCCTTGGTCCTAAATTTTAGTAACAACATATTAGCTAATATATAGACTATATAACCATGCACACTATCCTGCAAGGAAGCATACACGGATGATTTCAGTCTATATGTGACAAGAAGGAAAAAAAAAGTGACATGTTATAATAAGACAACATTATTCAAATAATGATACTAAGAATTCTGACATTGTTAGTCATTACATATAGGGCTGGGTTGAAAAAAAAAGAGACGCATAAAAGATAGAGAAAAAACTGTAATTTGCTTCCAGAAGTAGAATGAAGAGTTCAAAGCTTTCAGCAATAATGAACTAAATGTGATAGCTTCTTAGTTATTTTTAGAGGTCCAAGGTGGCTTGCTGACATAATATAGACAATGCATGGTCACCTTAGAGAAATAAGAGGGTATGCATTAAGTTCTCAGCATCAAATTAACAAGGCATTTAAGTTATGCTAGGTATTAAGAGCTAAGCAAGCATGAAACAACTTTGCATCCTTCAAATTTAGACTTTTAGAGGACGATACAAGAGTAAACCTAGATATATGAAGCAGATGGTCAATAAAATGACGCATTCAGATATATACAGAGTATTTTCAATTGTGGTCATGCTCTATTATCAGACATCTTGGGAAGGGAAAAAAAGGAACTACCGCTTGGACAGGGCTCTCAAATCCAAAACACCAGCAGGGCACAGTAAAAATCACTCCAAGCGGAGTGAAGTCAATGGATAACCAGAGCAGGAAAAGAGTTAAAATCCTAAGCGAAGGATCTGGTGAACCCCATACTAATCCCATAGGCCGCAATCTCATGTGGATTGCTCACTCCCCAACAGAGCAATCTGAAGATGAGTAATAAAAGGGCCTGAAGGTAACCCATAGTAAGAATGCAACCGACAAGAGCTACAGTTGTTAACATTTGTAAATTCACCTATGCAGCAACAAAAAGGATAAATATTTATTACTGCAGTAGTGAATTTCTTACTGCAGACCCCTCAAAGGTACAATCAACTGGAAACAAATGGAACACAAATTATTTACCACTGCACAAGGGAAGAAACATAGTTTGTCTCCCAAGTCCATTTTGCTTTTCTGAGATCACAGAAATCAAATAGTAATCACACAATTCTTCTATCGATTTCCTTTTGTTATTTTAATATACGCTTGGGTATTTTCCTGTATTAAAAAAGGCCTATGTATATGGAACCCTCTCTCAGGAAACATGTATTTCTCTCGACACATAGACCAAGTAGCATTTATTTTGGTTTTTTGATAAACAGGTCCCTGGTAACCAGACCAATAAACATAGTTTTAACTATATATACTGTAGTGCAAAGGAAATAGATAGAAGAATTCAATGAACCTATGTCCAACCTTCATGAATCCAGAACTGAGCACACAACCATGAATCTGAAGCATACCATGTTCACCTTCCTAGCTCACACCTGATCTATTTTTTTTCAATCTGAACTCCAGATCATCTTTCCTTCCTTCAAAGAGTCAGAGAACATAGACATTAGTTAAATCTATGAAATACTAAATCCAATAGCATTGCAAAAGAGTCTTTAGGAGATCTTTTTTTAGCAATTACTAACTATAAATATAACCATTATCTATCTCTTTGCCTTTCCATCGAGATACGTGCATAACTCATAGGAACATTATAACAAAAAAATCCAATAACTATGACTGCTATATTTTTTTTGGTCATTTTAGCTTCGCCAAAGAACTTGTGAATTTGAAAGGGGTTCTAATCAATCTTTTTGTTTCTTTTTTTTTTTTCAGTATACAGTCCTACATTGTAGCATAGTACACATGATACTGCCATGAATAAGCAAAATCTTCCCAGCAAAATGCTAGAATCAGTGGTTCGGCATAGTATAGATACAGAACTAAAAAGGCCCTTGCTTGCTAGAATAAGTGGGCCCAAGCTTTGTTTTGAGTAAAATGCAGGTACTACCAATAGATTCACCATATATCACATATAAAAGATAAGTGTGGATAGCTAGTTTACCTCTACACGAGCATGTTCAGATCGATAAGTTGTAGGCCTAAGTTGTTATGTTTTCATAAGATAAACAAATATATGATTTGAAGCTTATCATCATTCTATAAATGGATAGAGGCTCAGGAAACATCACAAATTAATGGAAGGACCATTACCTCTAGGAGTACAGGGTTTAGCATTAGGCATCACACATCACCAATCCATAGCAGTTAACCATTAAATAATTTTATCCACTCTATTCAATGTCTAGTATTCAAGAGTTATCTACTGAATTGGTCAAAAATCATTTGTTAACTGGCGTATACAGTTTATCAGAGGTAGAGCTCAAACTGATGCATACCTAAGGCACTGGAATTAAAAGAGCATTTCCCATGAACCTGCAGGAAAATAGAGAACAGTAAGGCCACAGTGAAACTTTTTTCCCATAATAAGAAATAGTGGTAATAGTCAATATAAAAAGCGTGGGATAACCTTGTATCAGAACAAAGGATGGAATGAGATCTTGAGAAGCAGCCGTCAGATGGTGTGTGAATAAAGACAGATGTTGAATTAGCAATATAACAGTGCCACTTCAAATGCAATAAGCTGTGTAGTCCCACATTCAGTCATATATCCTCTCTTACAACAATTAAGCAATTTCCCACCAACAGATACGTATGGCCACAAGCATGGCATCAAATTAGAAAGTTTTATCTTTTCCAAAGAAAGAAGCATATGAGGACTAAAAAATTGGTAACATATGAGGCATAAATAATTAATAATCAAAGAACAATGTTGTGTGGCACGGCTTATATCTCTGGATTGTTGCATATAAGAACAACACATAATAATACTCAGAGGTCAAATAAAACGAAGAACCAATATTGGTCGCAAACAAGGGAAGTGTCTAACAGTATAATCATTGGGAATAAGGCATGCGCTCAGAACCAACAATACATAATTTGACATCAGAAACAATGATCACAAGCCTAGAATCAACAAGCATACTCAAAGGCAGTAAACAGGAGCTCAGACTGCATAACTATGTTATCAATTGCATCACAGGCAATGACCATAAGCAAGTATGAATGGAAAACGAAAGGATCTAAATGGGAAAAGTAGATGGTGGGGGAAATAGGGTGACGTGGGTAGGCTCTCGTTGGAGGTAGTCCACAGGGGGTAAGAGGTCGTAGAAGCCAACGATAAAAGTAGATGGTGGGGAAATATTCAAAGACATTGTCACCGGAAGGTAGACTGAATTGGCAATAAATAGCATCATGTCATCGGTGCCTCCAAAGTATACAAAATAGGACAAGTACAAAGAGATGAAAAAAACACCCTAAACCAATTCAGCATTGCCCTAATCAACATAGAACAGGTACAGAGAAATGGGGAAAATAAAATCAACACTGTTCATGATCATTGCCTTAGCTATGAACATAGTAAATAGAAGAATCATCATAGCTGGTGAGCACTGCCCTGGTTATTCGGTCATTGCTAAAAAAAAGGAAGAGACTTAAACGAAGCAAAGGTTAGGCCTGGATCATCGCATCAAACACTAAACACAATATTTATGACGTAATCATCACAGCAGCAGCCCATTCCCTCAAATTAAAATGTAACAATACAAAAAGAGCACTCATTACTGTAGGTGACCAAGGTGGAAACTAAATCATCAGGAAAGGACCGTAAGGAATCAAGCAAACATCATAGACATGGTCATGTGCTCAGATGACCCAATCGAATGGAACGAGGTTGGTGAAGCCACTCCAGAGGCATCTAGGGTTTTGGGAGCAAACCGAGGTTGGGACGACGTGACGAACAGAGGAGCAGCCTGGAACAGGACGGCGAAATCGAGCACGGCTGAAACAACCTAACCCCTAACCCTAACACAAGAGTTAATGGTGAGTGTCACCTGTGAGGGAGCTGCGCGGAGAGGAGACGTGGAGAGGGGGCCGCCGGCGCCGCCGCGCCGCCCGCCCACGCTGGCCGCCGCGCCGGCCGACCGCGCTGCCGTCGCGCCATGCGCCACCACCGGGAAGTTCGTGAGAGGAAGAAGGAGAGGGAGAGGGGAGGAAGCAGAGGGGGAGGGGCCGCCGGCGCGCATCCCGCCGGGGCGCCGTCGCCATGGCCACCACCGACGGGAGAGACGAGGGAGAGGGAGCGGTCGTGAGAGGAGAGGCCGATGTTTTTTTTTTTTTTTTTTTTTTTTTTTTTTTTACAAAGGGAGGGGCGTATATATTTGGTGGTTATTAGGGTGACTTGGCGTGTTTGTAGCCAAGTGAAGGAGGCGGGCGGTTAAATGTAAAAAGTCCACGAATTCCAAATTTTGTCTTCTTCGGGTGTAGGAAGTCGACAAATACGCAGGGTAAAACGTAAAAGGTAAAACTGATTTACTGTTACACAAGGGCTTTGATGGTCTGCGATGTGATTTTAGAGAAACAGAAGGGCCTCTCCGCAAAAAAAATTCCAGACCAATCAAATTTTTAGGAGCGACGTGGACACGCTCCTTGGGCTGGAAAACTTTGCCCCATACCGTTTTTTAACACAAATGACATTACCATTTTGAATTTTTGCCACGGTGGAGGCAGCTCCTCCTCACCCGGCCACCCTCGCCGTCCTCGCCGCCTGCCTCCGGGCGGACGCGCTCCGCGGCCCTTGTCCTCGCCGTCTGCCTCGGACCTCGGTGTAGGGGCGCCAAGGCAGCCGACGTCTGCGCGGCTCGTCGTCCACGGAGAAGGAGGTTGGTGTGTCCCCGGCCCGGTGACAAGCTGACCGGCATCTGCGCGAGGTGGGCATGTCCCAGTCGACGCACTAGCGGTGTCTGTGCAAAGCAGTGTGAAATCCTCGCGTGGTGGAGGACGTCAGCCCGCTCCATCCCGTCGTGGTCTGGTGTCGGTCTTGATCCGGGTCGGCGTCGCTACATAGTAGGAGTAAGAGATCGGCGTGGGGGCGACGCGTCAAAACCATCTCCGCCTCCACCGCGTGAACCACTGCCCACAGGTGAGCAATTTGGGCTTCGTTGGTCGTCGTAGCTATTCTTTTGGAGCCATCCGGATTGGTTTCGCGGCACCCGCCGGCAGGCGGCGGCTCAGCTTCGTCCACAGCGGCCATAGGCAGACCCAATCCTCTTCCCCAATCTACTAGATCAATACTCTTCCCCAATCTTCTAGATGGTTCTCGATGCTTCGTCTCAGGGATGCGATTCGTTGCATTTCTTTCTCTCACGAATTGTTGCTTCGTTTCCTGTAGCAAGTTGCTAAGGATCTGCCGCCTCCTTCTGTATCTGTTTGCAGCCATTAAATTGTTGCTTCCGTTTCAAATTACAGCTTCAGAACTGCACAATCGGATTGACAGAGGAGCAGAGCAATGACGATGCCTCACTGCGGGTGGACGGGTGGAAAACCAGGAAGCTGCCAAGCGGACTGCCAGTCTGCCACTGGTTCATCAGTCCTCACGGCCCCAAGCAGACTGCTGGTCAGTTCATGTACCCTCCTGTCTCTGCTTCGCTCCCATGGCCCCGATGCAATTTGCAAATTTAGTCATGGCGATGTGCCGCTTGAGCTGCTCTTCAAGTAATAGCAACATTTTTCTTTCCCAAATTGTGCTGATGGATTGTATCTGGGGCAAACAGGAACTAGCTAGATTTTGCTCCGACTTATATCCACCCATCTGGTGTCCAACATTGTGATGCTCCTCCTGCATCTTTGTGTGACATGCTCTAATGATGCATCTTGGTGTCACACAAAATAGACATTTTATCTTTCGATATTTTAGACGTCCTGCTATTTAGAACTTGTGGTATGACCTGACTGCTAGATCTGGAACGTTGTTTACTTGAGGTTACATAGGTGTTGTTCTCTGGCTAGAAAAAAGGTTGCATCTAGGTCAATACTAGATGATGCTCGTCATCTCTTTGACTCTCTTCTCAAAAAAAAAAAAAGTCATCTCTTTGACTCTTTCACTGGCAGGTTTGATGCTGACTAATATGTCCCTCAACTTCGTGCAGGTCAGAACATGATTGGTGTTGCTGGCAGTCCTGTATATGTGGCACCTGAGATTCAAAAAAAAAAAAAGGAAATTAGTCACAAAAGGTACAAATATGGGTTGCTAAGGTGCTTCTTCATGTTCTACTGATGGGCAATCTTACTTTCCTATGAAACTCTGTCGGAGCTATCTTTGATGCTATAAAGACTATCAAGTTTTTTTCCCAAGCATGTATCAATTAAGTTATTACTGCAGATTGGTATGCATCAATTAAGTTACAACTCTGTTCCTTTTTTTTTTCATTCGTGGTCTAATTGGTTCTAAATGTAAAGTAGCTACAAATGTTTGCATAAGACAGTAAACATCTATGGATATTTTCACTCGATCATGTTATTGGTTACTGTGATTTATCTTCTCTTAAAAAAATGGACTGAACCATGTCCATGTTTCTTGCAGAGGAGGTTGTGGACCATGATGATATTTCCATGGCTCATGCTCATGTGAAGGGTATAGACTTCAAATCATTTTTGGCTTCAGAAGGTCATCACAGCATCATTCATCACTGCAAAGGATATTTCCCAGTGGCGGACACAATATTGATCCAACTTCTCAATGTTGGGAGAAGAAGCACATTTTGCAAATCAAGTTGCTGGTCAAAATATTGGAGTCGTGGTAAAGGCTTCTGAAACTATCGTCTAAGATAAAGCAAAACAGTAATGCTGGTCACAATATTGGGGTCGTGGTAAAGGCTTCTGAAACTATCGTCTAAGATAAAGCAAAACAGTAATAGATTACTGTAGACCCCGATTCCCCGCCTGCTACTTGGAGCAAGGAAAGGATTTCCTCTTAACATAGAACTCTCACAAAGCTTCCATACATGGCCACATTTGACCAATTATGGAGTATGTTAATCTTAAGGTGATTTTCTGCAATCATGATGTGCTCCTTTGTTTGTGTTCTTGAATATGTAGCCAACGTTTTTCTTGTGATTCTGAAACTGCGGCTTGGAAACTGTGTAGAGCCATCAGAACTCTTCAAGTCTACAGTTATTATAATATGAATCCTGGAAGCAAAGGTACAGTTTTTTGTGTTTGTCCGAGTGTTAATCGTAAGGTACAGCTTTTTGTGTTTGTCCGAGTGTTAATCGTAAGGTACAGCTTTGTGGTTCTCCAATCTCCATTGTATTTGATGAGGAATCCAACAATGTTCCTAAAAACCATCTTGTAAACATTTTTTTATTTGATCTTTATAATCCATCCTTTTACCATGTGGATATGGCTTTCGAGGAACTAAGATTCTTGCCCATTATTTTCATTTGAGTCCTATAGAGTTTAGAGTACAATAGAAACATTTTTCCAGTCCACTTTGGTGCTAGAACTTAATGCTTTTAACTATATACAAATCCTAGATGTTGTCCACTTTTATTTTCTCCTACACAAGAGGGATGAAGATCAAAGTTGCACTGCTTACAAGAGAACACCCAATACCTCCCCTTCTGCTGGCATTCATCACAAACATAGGCCTTAGCCATGTCCAACTCAAGCATGTGTCTGTGTCTTGGATCATTCACTTGGCGAGGTAGCCTGTCTCCTTCCTTTCTGAGCGCTCCATCCACTTCAGAAACTCTAGATTCCGTGAATGGGAATGCTGTTGCACCATAGGTTGATATTGCTGTCCTGGCATCTGTTTTTAGAACTTTACCATCCAAATCAAGTATCAGGAGTTCTGGGATGCCCTTGACAGCGAAAGATTCTTGTAAGCTTTTGCCCGGCAGTGTCGAATAAGGGATGGCAAGCCATGGCATTGAACTCATGCTTGTTTGGAATTCCCCCTTACTGCGGTCTATAGAAATGAAGATGACCTCAAAGCTTCCAGGTCTCAAGACTTTCAGTTCATTATATACCTCCTTGAGTTGTTTGGTGAAGACATGGCAAGGTGGGCACCAATGTGCTCCAAAATATAGGCCGACTGTCTTGCCAGTAAGGTCAGCTATAGGAATCTGAAAAACATTGTCATAGGAGATTGACTGTAAAATTAAACCAAATATACTAAATGGTCAGAATACAAAATGCAAAAGAGACAGGGATCATGGATGCACTTAGTATGGCATCACGATTACCAACAATTACGTAGTATTATCTGTGGAATTGTTTTTGGTTAATGATGCTCTACAATCTAATTATCTCAAAATTTATCATGCTCCAATGGTGGCTACCTAGTTTGCAAATGCGTTATTGAGATATCACACCCTTTTCCCCATTTATAATTCTGTATTCATATGATTACAACTTTAAGCATAGCTATATTAACAATATCTATTCATCTTCCATTTTCAATTTACATGGTATATATTCTTATGGGATCATTGCTATAGTGCCATTCTTTTATTTGCAAGATTGTGTGTTGTTCTTGTTCCCTGTCATAGGACATACCTACTGACATAGTTTCTCCTGTCTCATCTGAATCATGTCCTTTTTTTTCAAACTTGCAAACGTAGCATCAAACATATTTCCTATTAACAGAAGCATGTGATGAGTTTTTTTGTTCACCTTTATGTCATCTGCACTTATGACATAGTCTCTCTCCTTGCAGCCAAGAAGCTCCTGAAGCTTACCTCCTTTTCTCCTGGCATCATCCATGGCCTCCAGCTCCCTTCTTCTCTGTGCACTGAAGGGGTATGCATCTTCTCCATAATCATCAACCAGCTTCACCGCATCCTCTTCAAATCCCACCCCACTGGATGGTGTTGCTGACAAAGGGATCAATGCTGGGATATGCTCAATGCCAAAGTGTGCACACAACTTTTGCCTTAAGCCACTGTCAAATGGTAACGCAAGCCACGGCATGCCTTGGAAGTGATCCCAGAAGCTGGCCTCGTCACGATCCAGTGATATGAAGATTATTTCAATATTCTTGCCGGTGTTCCGGAGCGCCGTGTAGATCTGGACTAGATTTGGGGTGAAGTTCCTGCATGGCCTGCACCAGTGAGCCGAGAAGAAGAGGCAGATCGTCTTCCCTTCAATGGAGGACAGAGGTACTTCCTGTTTGTTTTCACAAACAAGAAATCATTTTCTTATGAGAACTAGCACAGCAGAATTTTGTGGATTTGTGCGCTAAGGCACTGTTTAGACTATGTTTAAATGTAACAGCAAGTCAGTAAGTGCTATTACTTTAGAATAATATGTCTAAGTCAGATATACATGTTTCAATTTTTGAACTTAGGATATTTTTTTAATGAGATAGGAGTTGTAAAAAAGGCTGGAAACCAGCAGAAGTTGTACAAAACAAAACATGAGCAAGAGAAAAGAAAACAAAGGGCTCGATGCAGAACTTATGATAATTATGCTTGAGGAACTAAGAAGCACTACAAAGTTCTTTATAAAGACTCATATAACCTCGATGCTTGTTTACTGTAGGAAAGGATTTGCTCGCATAACATGTTTTGGAACAGTAAACACAAACTGGTGGAACTAATTTTGTTTGTTTCTGGGCATATGATTAGTTCTCATGAGAGAATTAGGAAACACACTTCATCATATTTAGAAGATGGGAACAAAATAAACAAAAATTGAAGTTCAGGTATGTCTCCCCTTACCTTTCCTTCATTGGAGAGGAGAAACTGAACACCAGCCAACATGTTGACCTCTTTCTTTACCTCCATCTCTCCCGTATGTCTGTGGCACTAACAACGGAACAGGAAAAACTGCTGCTACTCTGTGGTTTCGATGCTTGGGGTTTTAAAGATTACCAAATGCTATGATAGGATAGGAATGGCAGCTTTGGCATGTTGTGTGTGCAATTGGTCGAGTAATATTCTAGCAATATGCTTTCCAGTATCCCAGCGGAGGGAGCAGCCGTGGTGGAAACAGCGAGGTTAGCTTTGGATGGATAAAGATGGACGGCGAGCTGAGGCCAGGCATGAGAACGCAACACAGAATTTGTGTGCTCATCCTCCAATCAGCGTGGATCGATGCCCGATGATGCGGACCGCAAGCTGCTCCACCCCGTGCAAATTCCTTTCACCGCGGTTGCTGTCATGTATGCCCGTGTGCTGCCGCAGAGTTGCCCTGGTATCTGTACTACAATGCAACTTCTCCCGTTGGATCCTACTTGGCCATGTCACAGAGAACGGGTTTATCATGTTCTTCTCTTAAGACTAGCAAATATGGTTGTGCATTGCAACAGGAGAAAAAAAAATATGCTTTGTAACGAGAGAAAAATACTAAAACATTCATGTGAAATGTATATAGTAAAAGTATTGTTTTTAGAGACGCCAAAACATGTTATAATTTAGAATAAAAAGCATCTACTCCCTCCGGGTGGTATTAGAAGTCGTTTTGGATAAGGTTTTGGTCAAACATCGGGAATATAAATCATCAATAACTTTTAAGTTATTGAGTTTGTAAATGTAAAAATTATATGAGTAGATTTGTCTTTAAAAATACTTTAATAAAAGTATACATATATCACATCTTCATAAATATTTTTATAATAATAAGAGGTCAAAGTTGTGTTTTGGAGACCGTATCTTGCTGTCCTAAACGACCTCTAATACCATCCCGGAGTGAGTATGTTTTATCTTTGTTTAATTCAATGGTGTAGGGATCCATAGTAAATTTTTTTTTGACAATTACGAGAAAATCGGACGGACGGAAAAATGACCAAAAAATTGTGGCCTAAAAATTATTTACAACAATGTTTAAGGTTGAAAGATTAATTGGTTAACAACACATGAAGAAGATGGTGTGATGCTATGCCTTCTCCCATCTATTGTTGGAGACGTGAGTTTGATTCCGCGTTGCAACGGGTGTATCTATACCTACTAAAATTTCAGTCCCACCTCTTTTTTCACCTTTTTTTTTACGCCACCATTTTCTGCCTCTTTTTCCACTTTTTTTTTCGCCACCGTTTTCTGCGTTCGATGTCTTCTTTACCCAGACTCTGACCCAAAATAAAAAATCAGGGGCGTTACTGGCTTCCTCTTCGGTCACAAATTGGAGCTGCCTGCCTTTCGACTCCGCACCCAAATCATCTTGGGGTAGCAACGGCAAGGCATCGAGTCGCAAGCACATGTCGTGATGACGGGCGTAAGTCGCGAGCACAGGCCGTGATGACGGCGTCGAGTCTTGAGCCGGAGCCGCGACGACGAGGCACCGTGAAGTCATGAACACGGCCGCAAAGCGGCGGCGACGTCGGGTCGCGACGAGCGCCCTCCGTGGCTCCCCTCTACGACGCACAGGTTCCTCTGCGGCTTCACGAGGCGAGCTGGATGGCGAGTCCGACACCGCTCGTGTAAGGTCCTAGATGGCTAGAGATGGGGGGTTGAATAGCCTATAAAAATTTTCTACAAGCTCAATTTAACAAACCGTTAGAATAACAAAAGGCGTGTCGCGGTTTTTGCACTACCTCTATTGTCTTGCAAGCCTCTAGTGACAATTCTAAATAAACTCTATGATCTCTATGTCACTCAAAGCTATGTCACTACTTCTAACTAGTGAGCAAACCTAATATGATCCTTAGGCTAGCAATAACAACTACACAAGCAAGTGCTAGCTCTCTACTCAAGGTAAACTAGGAAAGTAAATACAAGAGTAAGAGCGATATACCAACTCGTAGAGGCAATGTACCAATCACCGGGAAGAAGATTGACAACCAATCAACACAAGATGATGAGCCAATCACCAAGACAATGAACACGTCGATGTGTTGACCCGGAGTTCACTTGTACACCGACAAGTTAGTCTCCGGTTGTGTCGACCAACACAAGGATGGTGTTTGAGCTAGGCGGTGCCCTTGCTAGCCTCAACACACCACTCACAAGTGAGGTACCCAAGACACGAGCAATGTATTCCTTGCACTTTGTCTTCCCCGACGAGGAGTGCATGATCCTCTCACAAATTCGCCCGAGGTGGCCAAGAACAATCTCCTTTTTCTTGCCAACAACTCCACCAAATCACCAAGCCGGCTAGGAGCGGTGTCTCCACGAAACGGAAAACCAACCGGCTCTACAACGATCCCCAAGTGCCTCTAGATGCAAGAACTCCGATGCAAATGCACTTGGATCAACTCTTCTCTCAAGAATGAAGCTCACAATCAAGAATGAGAGAGGAGGAGGCTTGTTGCTCAGCTCTAGGAAGTTAGGAGTGTTTGAAATGACCAAGAGGGAGAGCAAGAGGCAGCCAACCAAGTATATATAGCCCCCACCACGAAATCCAAACGTTGGGGGCAAAACTTGTTGATTTCGGCTGGCCGGACGCCGCCGCCGGACTCACCCGGCGAGTCCGGCCGATGAGTCCGGTCACAACCGACAAGTCGACCTGGTGTGCCTGCGAGCGTCGGTCACACGACCGTGCTTCGGTCGCGTCCGGTTAATCGCGTCCGGCGGCCCTCGGCGAAACCCCTGAAAAACATGCTCTCTACCGGACTCACCCACCGGTGCGTCCGGTCAAAACCGTGCTTCCGGTCATCGCGTCGGTCGCCCATCCGAGCTGCGAAAATTCTGTCGTTGTTTTGCCGTTTCTTCGCCTTTGCTCCAAACCGACTTCCGCCACTTGATCTTTGTTGCCGACACGTCGAAGAACACCCCGACACCATGTGTTAGCATTTTCGAAACCATTTTCGTCAAGTGCGGAGTTAGCTCTTTAGGTTAGAATGCATGCATATGAATTTTGAACCTAAAGGCATTGGAGGACCGATATGTACGATAAGTTTCCCTCTTAATAGTACGGCTTATCGATCCTATAATCACTCACACCCTCTATGGTGTCTTGAGTGTGAAATCAAAAGCCCTATGGTTATACTTTTGCCTTGGGGTCAATTGATCTCCAAACTTCACCGAGTTGGATGCTTGATCATCTTTTGGATCACCTCGATCCATCCTCCATGATCACCATGCTCCAACTCCGGCACGACCAATCTCCAATCTAGTCAAACACTTCGCATCGAGAGATTAGTCCTTAGGTGTCACTACTTAGCCAAAACCAAACTAGAGATCTTCATTTCGCTACAAGGGCGCTGAACGCCCTTTGCTAGGCGGCTGGAAGGCGAACCACGGCGCGCGAGCTCGGCGGCGGCGTGGCGGCGTCGCGGATCAACCACCGCTGCCAGACTAGCCTTTGCCGCCCGCGATTGCTTTCTGAGAAAGGCACGGGATCGGCCCGACGCAGCCCGGGTCGAACGTGCGGACGCACGCGGAGCGAGGCGTATGGCCAGATGCGCCGGAGTCCATTCTTTGGCCGCGCTTTGGCCACCGTAGGAGTCGCATCGGTGCTGGAAGAAGATAATGATGAGAGAGAGAGGGGGTAGAATGGGGAAAAATTAAAAAGAATTAGGGTTTCACCCTCCCATTTTATAACAACATGGGCAGATCTGAGCCGTCCATCGGGATGGACGGTACGTGGTTGATCGGGCCTATCGTGCCGGCCCGTGAGGCGTGGATTTGGCCCATTGGCATATTGCGCAGTTTTTTCTTTATTTTGGGCAAAATAGTGACCCTAAGTCAACTACAAAAATCTAATTTCGCTCCCCGAAGTCCATGAAATATGTGTGTCCCGAAGTCCACTATATTTATTTATATTATTATTACTGCCATTTACTATCAAGATGGAGCCATGTTAGAGGTCCGGCGAAAGCGGTGTGGCGGCGGCGCAGTCAACCTTCAATGTGCAATCCTGCTGCCGGTGCCCTTCGACTATCCACGCATCCCAACACCGGTACCACGTGCTCATCCGCTCTTCTCTATGAGCTACACGATAGTTCGATGATAATCTCAAAGATTATTTTCACGTTATAAATCTAGGTGCTCTTAGGCATAATAGTATAGTTTTTTTTTTTTCCCGTTGCAACGCACGGGTATTTTTACTAGTAATAATAATTTATCGGATAATCAATACTTTAATTAAATAATCTATAGCGCTTGAAGATTTATGTGAAGCTCTTTCCAATTCCTCTATTCTAATATGTGTCTGACTTGTTTAGTTGATTGTAATCGGTCTTTTATATGATTTTTAATATGGAAGAGTTTGTTTCGGGAACAATTTTTTTTTCATGGGAAATAGTTTTTTTCTTTGTTGTATATTTTCCCCGAAACGTTTTGTTTTGTGCCATATAAAAAAGGGGGACGGTGTTTTGTTTTGCGGTATAAGTTTTCTATTCCCGAAATATTTTTTATCTTTTCTTGCCGTATATATGTCTATATTTATATATATTTCTGAAACTTTTTTGCTGTGAGCTTCTTTTAGCGTATAATTATAAGGGTGGTGCGGGGGGTTGGGACTGGAAACATCATGGGAAATGTTTCGTGTGCCACTCAGATAGGTGGTTCAAAATTTTGTCGCACCGAGTTGATCTTGTGCGAAATTTTTGTAGCTAGATGGAAACTCTTCCTTGGACTCTACCGGTGGTGGACAGTCCCCTTACAAAACATTGTGGATCGAAAAAATGGTGAACTGAAATTTTCTCGCTTTATTAGTAGGTATAGATTAATTAAATATATAGGATAGTATGTTGGTGTCTTCAAATTTGGCCGAACTGGTGGTGGGCCGGACTAGAGCTGAATTTGGAAGTGGACCATGTGACTTAGAGTGATGGATAAAGTGATTGGGCGATTAATAGGTACAGAGAAACCAAGTTAAACATGAGGAATCACGCAAACCGTCTCCGACCATCCTTTTATACTCAGCCACCCTTTTTATACTCGGCCACCCATAAGTTCAGTAGACCACTCGCAAACCACTCTCGTTCCATTCCCATCCCCATGCTTCCTTCTTGCTCTCATAGTTGTAGGCATCCTTATCGTCCTCTCGTCCACCCACAACTTCAGTAGCATGTGCAATATCAGGATTACTTCGCAAGTCTCCCCATGTAGTGGCAGCTACTGCTCTACTCAACATCAGCTAAAGTGTTACTATGCCAAGGCGTGTGTAGATCTAACTTCACATTTACAGGATCATCCATATGAATCAGTAGCTCAAGGTCTATAGAATATTCTTTTGTCCACATCTGATCAAGTTTGTGATCATATCCAAGACGTTGTTGATAATGTCTAAGCCGTTGTTGTTGGTATCTCAGACTCAGAGGTAGAGTCTATGTTTCTTGGTGTGAGTGCTAACATGCTTGAATCGGTTTAGGGGTAATTCTACCTTTGGAGATTATTAAAAAAAATGATCCTATTGGTATCCAAAGTATTGAACTCTGTATTGTGTTTTGAACTGCAGTCAATGTCTAATGGTGATTGAGACTTAATGCCTATATATATTTCTAAAATCTCGCTATTGTCACTGGCCATTAGTCTGATTAGTCCTCTCTTTTCTTTTCCCGCCGTGCTCCCTTTCTTTTCAAGGGGTCAATAGCCACTAGTGAAAGAATTTAGGATCCAGAATTCTCTCACACAGTTTTTGCTGCTCATGTGCTCGAACAACAACAAGTTGTTTGTGCGTAGTAAAAGGCGACAATAATGACCTGTCAAAGGTTTCTGCAGCCTGCAACAGGAATTGTCTGTTCACGCAACTGAACAATGGTCATTTCAGCCTAATTGTTTGTGTCTGGTCTTGACCTGTGGCGACAGGGGTGAAATGTCCTAATGGCTAGAGAGGGGTGAATAGCCTATAAAAAATTCTACAACAACACTTAAGCCAAGATGTTAGCAAATAAGATGGCACTCGAACAACAACAAGTTGTTTGTGCGTAGTAAAAGGCGACAATAATGACCTGTCAAAGGTTTCTCGCAGCCTCGCAACGGAATTGTCTGCTCACGCAACTCGAACAATGGTCATTTCAGCCTAATTGTTTGTGTCTGGTCTTGACCTCGTGGCGGCAAGGGTGAAACGTCCCTAATGGCTAGAGGGGGTGAATAGACTATAAAAAATTCTACAACAATACTTAAGCCAAGATGTTAGCAAATAAGATGGCGAGAGCAAATTTAGCGGTGCTACAAACTAGCTATGCAAGCCACAAGACAATTCTAGCAATTCTATTGTCTCTAATCACAAGCAAAGGCTAGGTTGCTAATTTACTCCTAGGTGGACAAGATAAGCTAACTAATTCTACCACTAGGAGCTAAACAATTCTAGCAAACT
The DNA here is from genome assembly GCA_015847255.1 of Hyparrhenia diplandra. Classification (NCBI taxonomy): domain Eukaryota; kingdom Viridiplantae; phylum Streptophyta; class Magnoliopsida; order Poales; family Poaceae; genus Hyparrhenia; species Hyparrhenia diplandra. The sequence goes on along the minus strand of JADLZK010012082.1, from coordinate 27,972 downwards.
AAACAAGCTACACAAAGCTACACAAGAATACTAGTGAAAGTAAAGTAAAGAGATTAGAATACAATACCACCGGTGTAGTGTCGTGGTTGATGCCAATCACCAAGTCAATGAGAAATCTCTAACGAACAAGCACACTTGACAAGAGATTTTTCACCGAGGTTCACGTGCTTGCCGGACGCTAGTCCCCGTTGTGGCGATACACCCACTTGGTGGTTGCTAAGCTTAATGACACGGTGCCAAATCCCACGGTGAGAGCTCAAGCACACCAATCACAAGAGGGGATCCACAAGCCACGAGCAATCCACTAGTGATGCCTTTTGCGAATCTCCCGTGGGGTAAGGCTCAACTCCTCACAAGTCCACCGGTGTGGCCTCGAACAAGCTCCAATCGAGCTCAACACTGCCTCAACCTCCAAGCCGCTAGGGAACCAAGCAAATTCCTAAGAGAAACAAAAATCCCGCAGCTCCTCCAAGGATGAAGTGCCTCTAGATGCAATCAACAATGCAATGCACTTCAATCTCTCTCAATCTCACCCAAGATTCGAAGTTAGGATGAAGAGATGAGTGGAGTGGAGTATCTCAAGCTCATAAGGGTGTTAGAGTGTTTAAATGTGCAAGAGAGAACTCTAGAAACCGGCCATCCGAGTATATATAGAGCCTCCCACGAAATAGAGCCGTTGGTGCACAAACAAAGACTTTACTGGCGTTGACGGGGCCGCACCGACCGACGCGCCCATGCGTCCGTCCCAAATACCGGCCACAAATCGACGCACCGCTTTGGCCCCATCGTTGACACCGAAGCATGCGTCCGGTCCATGCTTCCGTCACTTTTCTCCATGCGTCCGAAAGCGAAATGTCGATTTGCGGTGCTCTTCGAATCGACCGGATGCTCCGGTCGAGAGGTCCAAACGTTCGGGCCGCCTGGTCCGATCGGCATTTCTGCAAAAACTGTCATCTTGTTGTCGCCTTTGCTTCAACCTTGCTTCGCCTCTTGCCATAAGTTGCCAACACGTCAAAGATGATCTCAATATCATGTATGTTAGCATGTCGCGATCGAATCGGCAAGAACGAAGTTAGTGCTCTCAATCCTAAATGCAATATCCAAGTCAAATGGACTTATAAGCACTTCCTCAAAGGATTAGCCGTGGCATTCCCTCTTGATAGTCGGCCATCTATCCTAAATGTGATCACACTCTCTATAGTGTCTTGATCACCGAAAGAAAACCCTATCAAGTTATACCTTTGCCTTGATCTCCGGGTCCTTTCCAAACCGACAACCGAGCTCAATGATCCATCACGTCCATCATCAACGTCCATGTCCATGATCATCATGCTCCACATCATCCATGCAATCATATCTCTTAAGTCACACTTAGAGCAAAGGATTAGCATAACAAGGTGTCATCATTTTCCAAAACCAAACATGAGATTTCAAGGGGCCCTTCGGGCGTTGCCGAAATGAAATTTCTCGACGCGTTCCTCCCTAGCTAGTACCGCTCTCTTTTTTTTCATTTGGCCTTTTTTTGGAAATAATCTCAAAAAAACACCCCGGTCGTATCCATGTATTATCTCGGACCCTTTGCTCGGGCGCCATGGGTGATGGCGCCGACCTATAACGCCTTGGCACCATGGGTGTCGTGGCCGCCGCCGCCGAGTTTACAACATGTTGGTCGAAAAAAACGAACGACGGTGGCGGGGGGCTCGGCGCCATAGATCACGACAAAGCTCGTAACCTTTCATCTGGCCGACCATTCTCTCATTTGGAGCACTCTCACCTCGCATTTTCTCTCATACCACCTCGCCCTAATGTTTTGAATCAATATATTGGACCGTCAAAACTTGGATTTGATCCATACATATTCGCGTGCAAGGTAATCTCTCTCCCCTCCTCCATTTGTAGGCTTTGATTTTGTAAATTTCATGTTTATTTTGCAACCCTAGTTTTGATATTTGTTTTTAAAATTTGTTCTATGTAATTGTAGGATGCCGTGCGTGGCAAAGCTAAGAAAGCTAGGTAATGTTAAAACCAAATTACATAGAACAAAATTTAAAATTTCTTAGCACGTTCGCCACGCCTTGGCATCCTACAATTACATAGAACAATTTTTTTTAAAAAAAACAAATATCAAAACTAGGGTTGCAAAATGAACGTGAAATTTACAAAATGAATGCCTATAAGTGGAGGAGGGGAGAGAGATTACCTGCAGATGAATATGTATGGATCAAATCCAAGTTTTGACGGCCCAATAAATTGATTCAAAAGCTTAGGGCGGGTGGGATGAGAGAAAACGTGAGGTGAGAGTGCTCCAAATGAGAGAATGGTCGGCTAGACGAAAAGGTTACGGGCTTTGTATGTCAGGGAGGTTGGCGCCATGGGTGAGGGCACCGTGCTCGGCGCCGTGATTTGTGGCGCCAAGGTCAGCGCCGGTTTGCGGGCGCCGAGCCCCTGCCACCGCCATTTGTTTTCCCGACCAACGCGCCAAGCATCTTTGGTGCCGCCACCCATGGCGCCGAGACGTTATTAGTCAGCGTTGTTACCTGTGGGCGCCGAGACGTTATAGGTTGGCGCCGTCACCCATGGCGCTGACCAAAGGGTCCAGATAGTACACAGATACGACTAGGGATGTTTATGAGAGATTCTTTCAAAAAAAAAAAGGACAAATTGAAAAAAAAAATGACGTCTTTTTTTTTTGAGATTACACAGTACAACGCAGACACACTTGCAGTGCCAGTAGACGGGAGTTGGGGGAAGAGGAGGATTTTAGAGACTCTGCCACAAGGGCCCGAGCCCCGAGCATGCTTGGACACCCAGAAGAGGAGCCAGCACTGCATTAGCCATTCAAGGGAGCTGTCGCGTACTAACCTTTTATCGGTCGCAGAAGCGGCAACGAATCCGAGAAGCACCCTCGTCTTGTCAGCCTCAAGACGGGCAACACTGGCACACGCCTCTGTCTCTGATCTCGGACCTCTCCATAGTCAAGGTCCCAAGGACGACGACGACTCACGAGTCACGACTCGCGAAGTCGTTTGCTTAGCAGAGCTGCGCGGGCTGCGTGCCTCTCCCAACATGATGACATCTCCCTATTTTCCACCCTGCGCTGTGCTGCCTTCGCCTCGAATCAACCAAGGCCTCGTTTAGTTGTTACAAAAATTTGCAAAAGTAACTGCTGGAAGTACGTTTCGTTTGTTTGTGGTAAATATTATCCTACCACGGCGTAACTAGGCTCAAAAGAATCGTCTCGTAATGTACATCTAAACTGTATAATTAGTTATTTTTTTTACCTACATTTTATACTCCAAACATATGTCTTTTGGTGTATTTAATGTGATGTGATGGAGAGAGAGTGGAAAAAGAGTTAGAAACTTTAGCCAACTAAACGAGGCCCAAGTGCAGGCAGGGAGCAGAGCAGCCGGTCCTCATCGACGTGTTCTCTACGTCGCGAGGAAACCGCGTGTACAACGCGCTAAGGCCACGCTCCCTGCGCGCTGCGCTTTGACTCAGACTTCACAGCTTCCACCATCCATCCACCACCCTCGTTCGGCACCGGCGAGTGCATCCGAAACCTCTTCAGCTCCCTGCTACCCAAACTTTCTTCCCAAGAATGAGGGTCTACATCACCACGTACGTACGTCGTCGCCGTGTCAAGATGGTTTGCGTATATTGGGGAAGGCGAAAATGACAATAGGGCCGAGCAAGGCCACGCGCCTTGCCGAGTATTCACACATCTTTTATCTTTTTCCTCTCGATATCGACCTTCTTCTTAGCTTTTCGGGGGGTTTCACATGGGACTCATGCATATGACCGATCGAGTTCCCTGTTCCTATGCAAAAACCCTTTCTAGCATAGCTGTACCTTGTCACCAATTTGCGCAGTTTTTTCACACAACACGTACAGTTCACTTACTAGAGGGTTTAGATCAGACCTGATTTGGGTGGCTAAAATGACGAGATGTCATTTCTACCGTCAGATCCTACGTGGCCATGTCACAGAGAACGGGTTTACCATGTTCTTCTCTTAAGATAAGGAACCAAGTTAAACATGAGGAATCACGCAAACCGTTCCAGCCACCCTTTTTATACTCGTCCACCCACAAGTTCAGTACACCACTCGCAAACCCCCGTCTCCCTCGTCTCGTTCCACTCCCATCCCCAAACGCCAAACTCCTGCGTCGGCTCTGTCTCGCCACCGCAGCACCGCCCGCCGCTCGTCCAGCTAGCACGCCTCCGCCGCCGCAGCGCTGTAGTTCTCGCTTCCTTCCTGCTCTCGTTGTCGTAGGCGTCCTCCACATCGTCCTCTTCCCCCCGCCTCGGGACTGGAGTGGGTAGTAGCCGTCTGGACTCGGATTGAGCTCTCCCCTTCCGCTGGTAAGGATCGGAGGAGTCTTCTGTTTGCGGTGATCCCTCAACTCCAAATGCTACTTTGTCCGATGGATGCTTGATTCCGCTCAGTTCGTGGCGGGTTATTCGCTTGGGGGAGTGCTAGTGGTAGCTTATTTGTCCAGAATTTCTGAGGGGGTTCAGGTTCAGACGAACCCCCATCATGCCCGACGTGAAGTTCGCCCGTGATCAGTTTTCTAGGGACTGGAGTTCCTTTCCTGTGTTGCTTCGCAGGGCATTTGATCATTTGTGTTTGGGCAATTTTTTAAGCCTCGTGAAACTTCGGCCATAGGTGTCGTTGATCCGGCCCCTGTTCGGGACTCTTCAGTCTTCCCTGAAGAATCAGCATTACTTTACTGTATGGCGTATAATAATGGGGAGCTCGTTGCAGATGTCGCATTCACATGAAATTTCTCCCAAATTAGACATTGAAACTGGAACGGCACGTCTGCAATTTATTTATTCAGAACTTCTTTATTGGCTCGTGTTTGGTTTTGGCAATTGTCGTGTTAGTGACATGCCATTATTAGTTTTCTTTGCACTCATCACAATGCAACTAATACAGTTACATATACTGCTCACTCAACTTACATATGCCTATTCCTTTTCATCAGGTCATATGGTGCCATTGGAATCACAGATTGTAGTTGAGAAAAACCCTTCCACAAGTGCAGATGCCAAAGAGGTTATAGCAGTATCTTAATGCTTGTTCTGGTTTTCCTCCTCTTTGCTATGTATGAAGTTTGACTAACGGTAATGTTTCTTGTCTATCAGCTTGATTTGACAGAAGATCAGAACACATCTACCACTGTTGTTCAAGGTGTAAGCTCCTTAACATCACCAAAAGCTGTTCAAGAGGAGGCTAGCTTTATGGGTAAAGGTGGAGAACAACAGTTCGTCTACCAGCCCAATGTGTATGCCCCTCAGCCACACACACCGTTTTCTGGAGGTTAGACCTTTTTTTTTTTTTGTCAGTGTTGATGCTTACACCTACCTGTATTGTTGCACGAGACAGCATGCGCTCATGCTGCATAATATGGTTCAAACCCTGCCCCCTTTCCTAAAAGACAAATTCACACCTTCACCTCTATCCTGGTCTAATGGGAGGACAGAATTCACCATTATTTGAGTTTTCCTCTCTTTTTTCTTTTAGTTTGTTAAGGTAGCATATTGTCCTGTTCATAATTTTCTAATTTTTAGTGCCCATGATAGTTTTCCTGCTTGACTTGATCTAAGCTTTTGCTTTCGGCTACAGGATACTTGAACCATTTGGGTCAATGGGAGGGATACCCATATGCTGTAAGTACAGAGGGGCTCGATGCTGCATACCCTGTAAGCCTGTTTCTTAATTTTCATGATCATGTTTACTTAAGTGATTTTACTGCAAAACTGGTTACTCATGTATCTCCTCAATATGGAAACAATTCACAGATGATGTATGGAGCTTATTCCCCTTTGTCAGCAATTGGGGACAGGCAGACATATTTCTCTTTGCTCTGCCCCTTGCCAAGCCCTTGCTACCAGCCACCTGCTTCTCCAAGCACAGGATATTCAAGTCCTGGTACTGGAATATCACAATTTGATCCGATGCACCAGTATTACTTTGCTGACGAAGTTCATTACTCACCGACTACTGGCTACTATCAGCCTTTTGGTTCTTTCAATGGAGGTAAGAATTTATTTTGTTGATATCTTTGTGTCTCTTTATAATATATATGGAATTTGATTTCTGTTTTCATTATCACACACTTCACTATATTATTCACATGCCAATTTGTAAATTTGTTGCAGTTCCAATGCAATCTAGTGGTGTTCCTGGATTTTTTGAGCAAGGAAACATACCCCCTGGCTTCTAGAATGGTATGTGGTCATTTAATTGATTGTATCAATGTTTATGGTCCAAAGATGGTTCTACCACTGCACTTTCCATGCCAGCTTTGTTGTTTTGGAACTAATAGCATGCATTCTTTTAGCATCAGGAATCCATGTCTAATTCTGGATCATACAAAGCATTCCAACAAGGTTTTAAATTTGGAGGCAGCACACAAAGTTGGAGCACAGCTAATTGCAGAGCCGGCACCTTCAACGAGGGCTTCAAGAATGAGAAGGGCTCTCTTGACTATCTGAATGAGCAAAGCCGTGGCCCAAGGGCCACCAAAACACAGAAAGAAGTTGGGAGCTCTTCAGCTGAGGACAAAATAAGAAGACATTGCCAATAGCTGATTCTGAGAAGTACAACGACCCTGGTTTTGTCACAGAGTACAAGGATGCCAAATTTTTATAATAAAATCCTACACTGAAGATCACATTCACAAGAGCATAAAGTATAATGTTTGGGCCAGCACTCCCAGAGGAACAGAAAGTTAAATGCTGGTTATCATGAGGCAAAAGAGAAGGAAGACCATTGTCCTATTTTCTTGTTTTTCTCGGTATGTTTATTCACTTTACTGCTAGATTTTCTTTTTAATCTTTTGTTTTCTTGCCGAGGGAGAAATAGAACGATCTCCATGGCTATGAGTGGCAGGTTACCATAAGATTTTGGCTAAGAGTCGGTGACTGTGCTCAAGATAACTTATGAAATTTGTAACTTGTGCAGGTTAATAGCAGTGGTCAATTCTGTGGTGTAGCTGAGATGACTGGGCCTGTCGATTTTGACAAGAGTGTTAATTACTGGCAGAATGACCGATGGAATGGTCAATTCCCTGTCAAATGGCACATTGTTAAGGACGTCCCAAACAACATTGTCCGGCACATCATCCTGGAGAACAATGAGAACAAACGAGTTACAAATAGCAGGGACACGCAGGAGGTACAATTGATGCACATAGCCCCCTATCTACTTTGTGTTTCTGGACAATTTTTGAACAATAGTTCCATTTTAACTTGACAAGCTAACTTGCAGGTGAAACTAGATCAGGGTCTCCAGATGTTAGCCATCTTCAAGAACCATGAAGCCAAGACAAGTATCCTTGAGGACTTCGAATTCTATGAGCAACGAGAGAAAGCTATGCTAGATGACAGGCGGCAACAGAAGCAACAGTGTTCCAAGACTGGGAAGCAGTTGCAGCCCAGTGCACCAGTGGATATTGTGACTATCTCGGGCGCCTTTGCAGAGGCTGTCCAACTGGAAGAAACCAATGACAAAGAAAACAAACCAATAATTGAAGATGCTGCAGCTGCTGATAACGTTCCTGCTGCTCCTGTGAAGATCGAAGAAGCCATACTGAAAACAGGGGACGTGGGAGGCCTCTTGAAAGAAAGCGGGTGATTGCTCGTTCTTGTTTCATGACTAAGCCAGAGTAGCAGCTGTGTCCATTCCTGATGGTATTTCAGGGAGGAGAGAATGAGGGTTATGCAAATATTGCAGCAGCTGCTTCTTTTGTACAGCATGGTAGGCTAGAGGCATAGACCTTGTTTCACCTTCATCTAAGCAGGCTATAGTCTAACTACAGAGCTTCCTTAGTTGTCACCGTTTTCCTCCACTTTCACTGCTTTCTTCTGTAACTTTTTTCCACTGATCCACCTGAAGAATTGAATTGTGCTCAGTGTTTTAGCCAATTACCCAGGAAAAACAAAATATTATTCTCTATTAGTCATGATCAAATTCTACATATTAGGTAAGGCGGCCACTATCAGAACTCTTGTAATTGGAACAAATCATTGCCAGGAAATTATACATGATATATACTCAGAAGCAACAAAGTGTTTGTGCATATTCCAGTAGGAGGGTTATAACATGAACAAAGCCGCAGGATCACAAGGACATTACAAGAATAGGAAGCCTGCATGATGTTTCGACAGGACATAGACTAGCCCTAAAACATCTCAAGAGTCTGAAAATACGAACTAGGTATATTTCTAAGGGCAGGAATATTTCAAAGACAACAGGCTTACACCTGAGTATACACACACACAGCCATACACTCAGGTGTGCTTTCTACTTCAGCTGAGCGAAGTCTGAACACATGATAAATACACTCAATTATGCTTCATGGAGTTCTTTTCATCTCTTTTGTTTGATTCAGTCGGTAGTCATCGGTTGGGAGATGCAACACCAAAATCGGGCCTTGCGGACAGTGCTCAGGATCTCCATCTCAGCATGCTCCAGCATCCTCACAACATCAGTGAATGGCGGACGGACATCAGGATTTGGATCCCAGCACCTGGTCATGATCTCAGCAAGGGTGGGCAGGCAGTCCTGGGGTATAGCTGGGCGGACACCCTTGTTCACCACAGCGAAAAGCAGCCTGCACTGCTGTCATGTTAGCAAAAGGGAGCATGCCAGTTATGAGCTCCCACAGCACAATGCCAAAGCTGTAGACATCAACTTTTTGGTCATATGGCCTGTGCTGGATCATCTCTCTGCAAGATTAAAAACAATATGTAAACATCTTCCACTCTTTCTTTTATAACTTTAACAAACGTGTATGCATGAATGACTTAGGTTCAAACAAGAAAAGAGTTCGGTCAATGAGCAGGTGGACATAGCATCATAATCAACCATCAAAAATGTAAATTAAAGAAAGACATAGCATATGTTACTACTCCCTCCAGTGCAAATGTAAGCCGTTTTAGTTTTATCTTAAGTCCAACCTATCTAACTTTGACCCAGCTTGTAGAAAAATGTACCAACACCTATGACATCAAATTGGTTTCATTAAAATCCACCATGAAATGTCTTTTTGAAGTGCATTGGTTTGGTATTGTGGTTTAGTGGATGCTAATATATTCTTATACGAACTTAGCAAAAGCTAGAAAAGTTTCACTTAGAAGTAGAACAAAACTAGAAGTGAAACAACATACAGTAACTACTATGCAACAACTGTTTTAAAACACTGGTGAAAAACTACTGATTATTTTAATTAACACTGGTGCGAAAAAAAAACTGTTTCTATGAACTTTACAGCAGGTGGTGTTTTAAGAGCAATTTTTTTTCTTTTCAATGGCCATTGGCCATTAATTTTTTTTTGCCGACAAAAGAGGAATATGTAATCTAGTTTTCCATTTATGTCTTAACACATCTTGAGATAATAACAATGTAATAAACCCACATCTATTCTGGGATCAAAGCTTCTACTAAATATTCAAAGACAAAGCATCAATTTACACTATGTTCTGTGCCGATGCAGCTCAACAGGTAAATAAAGCTAAAAAATAGCAAAGCTATGCATAAAAATAATTCCTGAATAAGCATCATAATGAGCAACCTGCAAACAACTTAATAAAATCATAAAGTCCACTATAAAAAATATATGTGGAATCACTTGACCCATACTTTTTGCAATATTGATTAACACTAATGTTCGATATATGATGTGACTTTTTAATCCATAGCACCAGCAATGTCAAAGTGTTAAACTTACGGTGCCATCCAACGGTAGGTTCCGTTTCAGGTGTCATCCCCTCAGTTTTTACTTCAATCCGAGCTACTCCAAAATCAGCAATCTTGATAGATTTATCACCAGATATCAAGAGGTTATCTGACTTAAGATCCCTATGAATGAACCCAAGAGCATGAACATACGCCATCCCCCTCGCAACATCAATGCTTGCTTAACCGCCAGTTTTAATGGAACTGACCTATTCTGCCTCTTTGCCAGAAACTGCCTAACTGATCCACCCTTGGCATACTCGGTCACAATGCACCAAACCACTGGCTTCCTGCATGCTCCAATAAATTTAACAATGTTCTGGTGCCTCAAGGTTGCAAGCATCATAACTTCTTGCACAAACTGCTGTTCCATTAACCCAGCTCTCTCGGATCAGCCTCTGGCTTCTCAAAAGCTTAATGGCAACATCTTCACCGTTGTAGGTACCCCTGTAGAGCTTTCCAAAGGCACCCTGTGCAAAGGGCATTCCCATGTGGAGCTTGGCTAAATCAATTGTCCACTCCTCATAAATCCTTGAGCGTCTCAGTCGGGTACCTTGGGTCCATCAATGCCTGTGCTAGCGCGTCATCGCTCAAGGCATGAGACACCCGTCCATGACGAAAAATACTGTGGCCGCCGACCGAGTAATTGCCAACAACAGGTCCCTTGAGGCCAGGATGATTGAGCATCCTAGTATGGGAGTCACAGGACCCTACGCTGCTATTGTCCACAGACATTGCAATGGAGCCACCATGTGTGCTGGTCTGCATGCTGTTAAGGCTATCTACCGACATGTTTGATCCCTCACCAAGCTTCCGGTAGTATGCCATGTCGCAGAAATTCCCACCATTGTCATGACCACCAATCATGGCAGCGAAATTGGGGCCTTCCACCATCATGCAACAACCAAATGTCCTCCTTTTCTCGGCAATTCACCCGTTGCCCTGTTAATTCCTCACACCACACAGAGCTAAAAACACAACCTGCACAGCAAGAATACATCAGAATTATATAAGAGCTAGGTCTTGCAAGCAGGTGTAAGCATGTAACGACTAACTAGGGTCTAAAATTAGGAGCAGTTATTATAGAGTTGAAAATTCAAGAAACGCTTGACACAGCTGCAGGCACCTAAACATTCTCAAACCGACCTGGAATGGAAACTTCACTTCTGTCAGCAAAATGACCAGAAGCCGACTAATTCGAGCAAGAGTGCAGCCAGTAATATTAATAAGCATCCCAAAGCCACAAGAAAACCATGTAAACCAAGACGAAAGCTGCAGGCCTTCCAACAAATCACCAAGCCCCGCCCAACCAAACAAAGGGGGGAAACGAGAAAAAACAAGGCGCAAAACCAGTCCATACTTCCTCGTCGCCTAAGGAACATAGAAACCAAATCAAGCACAAGGAAGCAACCAAACACCTCCACCAGAACCCCACCCGGACGAAATCCCAAGCTCAGACCACCTCCAGAAACCAAATCAAGCTGGGACGCGGGCCACGAAATCGCACCTCGCGAAGTCCACGGTTTCCGGCGATTCGAGGGTCGATCGGGACGAGGCGGCGGCGCTGAGGCGGGGGACCGCGTCCGGGAGGCGGCGGCCCGGGCGGAGTCGGCCCCTCGGGACGGAGTCAGAGCGGGGAGACGGGGTGCGATGACCAGAGACCAGAGGAAAGGGGAGGAGAGAGAGAGAACAACGCCTGCCTGAGGGAGGAAGGGGAGACGAAGACGAGACGAGTGGAGTCGCCTCTCGCTCGCTCGCTTTTCTCTCTCTCTCTCTTCTCTCGGTAAGTGCGGGTGTTAGGAAGGGGGTGAGCTGGTTAATTGCTCGCGGCGCCACGGCAGGGTTGGTTTGGACATTATTTTACTAAAAGAGAGGGGGTTTATATAAAATTTCCCTCCTCTGCTGAAACTGAAGTCTGTCCAAGTTTACTAGTCAAGGGTCCTATATGTGATTCTGTGGCGTTTGGAGGATGTACCCGTGAAAATACTACTACTCCGGTAACAGCAGAAGCCCACGTGACGTGACACGACTGGAGGCCGTTGGTGTCGGTAATCAAAGAGGGGAGCGCGCGCCGCGCACACACAGCACACAGACACAGCAGCGTGCTCCATTAATTTTAGGCAGCAGGCCCTCGGCTAATAATAATCTCGAGGGCTTTTTGTTAAACAAGTGCCAAATCCGTGGTACTCGTACTAGTACCGGTGGGCACCACGGCGGCGTGCGTTTCGTTCCTACTCGTGCGCCACGGCCAGCCGGCCTCGCGCCTTGGGCGGCTGGCTGGCTTGGCGCAATCGCACGCCACTGCTGGCTGCAGGACGGAGACGAGCGAGCGAACCGCGTGAGTCGAGTCGGGCTCGTGACTGTGAGCTCTTCTTGAGTTGGGTTGGCCCAGGGAGAGGAGGAAGGGATCGATCGTGCGCGAGTCGCGTGCCTCACGCTCTTCACACGCCTGACCTGGGCCAGCACTGCGGTTGGCTGGCTGTTTATTTGTATGTATTTATAAATCGGTTTATTTGTATTTATTTATAAATCGGTTTGGCACTTTGCCTGGCTGCTTAGGTTCTCTTTAGTGGCATTTGGGTCTCTCCAAAATCAGGCAAGCCATGAAAAGTGGTTTCTGTGTTTAAAATGGTTTTGATTTATTAGTTTAGAACGAGGCAGTACCTACTAAAAACTCCAAAGCTCCCCTCCTATTCTTTTAAGTTTAAATTTATCAGCTCGGTTTATCGGCTATAGTATATATATATTTATTTTTATCACATCAAAACAACATGAGTAGTCTTATCGGTACACGTAAACCATCAACCGAATCCAGACATTTGACAAAACGTTGATAAACTCTTGCTTCTTCTTGTATCGTCTTTCATAAATCCCTTTGAAAGTGTCGCCCGGGAAGTAAGGCACCTTTTTCAAACGACACTTTCGAAGGGACGGAGAGAATAGTGTCTTTTTTTCCGTTAATATGAACTCGAACTAATGTAGCTGCCGTTGATAGGCAGTGGCGTAGGACAGGTGAGAATTAAGGTAGGGCATGCACGGTCTAAATACAACCATCAACGGTAGTTTATAACATCTTTATAGCTGATGAAATGACATGCTAATGACATGCTATAATTAGCATTGACCAATTCAAAGTATGACAATTGCCCCACCTTACCATACCGAGAGCTCCGCCACTGTTATAGGCATGATGGGCTCAGGTAGCCGGCCGCTGGCAATGGCAGTTCTGGACCGAGGAGCGTCTCATCTCAGTTACCCACAAGGTCACAAATTCACAATGCACATCACAACCTTCCGCTTCACTCGAGTACGACGACAAACCGGCTATCCACCGCCGACGTTCAGTCGTTCAGGAAAAAAAAAACAGTGTGGCGCTTGATCTCTGCAGTCTGTACACCGAGGCCCGTCTATGCCCAGCTTGCGTATCCACGAGTGGCCCGTCGTCCTGGGCCACTCTTTTTTAAGCCCTGGAAACCGCTGGGCTTAATGTTCTCGTTGTGATCAATAGTGTTCATTTAAGGAAAAAGTCCATATTCCCTCCCTTAAATATCATGAAAGTCCATTTTTCCTCCCTCAACGCCAAAACCGGACAAATCACCTCCTTCAACTTTTCAAACACGCAAATTACCTCCTTCGATCGGTTTTGAGGGCGGTATTGCTACAGTAACAGCGGTTTGTCATTTCTTTTTTTTTTTTTAAAAATCGGTTGAATCTTTTGAAAAATCATAGTAAATCACAGAAAAATCATAAAATGAAAAATCAAATTTTGTTGGACTCCACATGATTAGATCTACACAATGAATATATAATATGATATACTTTAATATAAAGTTTTTTGCTACGAAGGTTTTGTATTTTTCTTTTTTATATATTCAGTGTGTAGATATAATTATGTGGACTCTAATAAAATTGGATTTTTATTTTATGATTTTTCTGTGATTTACTATGATTTTTCAAAAGATTTAGCCAGAATTTTTTAAAAAGAAAAAAGGGAAACCGCTGTTATTGTAGCAATACCGCCCTCAAAACCGCCGAGGGAGGTAATTTGCATGGTTTGAAAAGTTGAGGGAGCTGATTTGTCCGGGTTTTGACGTTGAGAGAGGAAAAATGAACTTTAAATGATAGTTGGGGAGGTAATTCGACTTTTTCCTTCATTTAATTTGGAAGCCTTGCTCAAAAAAAAAAAAAAAAATGGAAGCGGTAATCTATACCCTTTTTTTTGTGAATTCGTTAATCTATACCTTAAGCGGACACAGAAACTAATTCAAAGGTATCGTTATATAGTAGGTCTAGCTTCTGCAAAGTGTCTGAATCGTGTGCATTTGTGTAGTATGTGGTGTGAGATTGTGCTTAAGTTCAGAGACTACTAAATCTACCTAGAGTATTGAGGCATAAAAAAAATGAACTTGTGTGATGTGAAATTATTTTAAATCTACGAAGACGAAGATGGCGCTGGCGTGAGACCGGTGGGCGCCCAAGCAAAGGGGTGATTGCTGGTTTTTCGGCGTGTCGTCTTGTCAGTGGGGTGACGACGCAGCTTTATACTCTTTGCGACAACCGACGCGTTGATGCCCTCTCCGGCGAGGTCTCGGCAGGGCGACTAGCAGCGACGACGGTGGTGATGTTTGGGAATCTCGGCCGATAGGGTCTTTTGGGCGAAAGCCTGGCGACGACGACGCCTGCGGGCGCCGTTTTCCCTGATGGGGGCGTCGCGTCCCTAGTGTCTCCACGGATGAGAACCCGGTCCGTTTGGACGGCGGCGGCGGCGTTTTCAACGTCGTACCCTTCTTTGAAGGCGTTCTTTGTGGAATTAGACTAGGCTAGGTTCTCCGGACTTATATTTGTGGGGTTGTCGTTTCTCTCGATGCTTGGTGTGCTTCTTTTACCCCCTGTGGCGGTCACAGCTGCGCGGGCGGGGCCCTTTCGCGTGTTGTTGTAAACTCTATCTCTCTTATTATAACCAAAGCCGGAAACCGGATCTTTAAAAAAAAAACTTTTCAGGTTCTCATCAAAGACGTAACCCACTCCTATCGAAATCTCGTGGTAGTCATACCGGAATCTCATGGTCAGTTCAGCCATTTGATATTATGATCTTAGCTTATTATCTTGCTCGGCTTTTCTGGCAAGACAAATGTTACTAAACATGGCGCTTGCTAAGCATATAGATTGGGTGGTTGTATCATCATCACCTGCGCAGCCATGCCTTATTTCTTACCAAGGTCAGGTGACCAGTCATGGGCTTGTCGAATGCATGGTCATGCCTAAATCACTATAGTACTATTCACGCATACTACACGGAGAAGAGTCAGTTTGGCAGCTAGTGTGCAGCCGGGAGTAGGGTCACCCGGTCAGGGCACAAGCACAACCGCACGGCAGAACAGATTGGAGCTTAACATTTTCTGCAAACAAAAAAAAGGAAACTGCATAATCCCTATATACAGGTGTAAAAAACAAGGGTGTCAGCTCAGAAGCATCTCTCTGACTTATTTACATTTTTGTTCAAGTACACTGCATGTCAATATTTTTACCGAAATTTCGCAAATGTTCTAGAGCTACACTAGATATAAAAGAATTCTTTCGCTCCTCGAGTATGCTAATTGAATTGCATGTGGTGTTCACATTGCAGTAACCATTGAGCCGTATTGCGCTTTAAAAAACAGTATGCAGATGGTATGCCTTTTTTCATGTGGCCAACCGAACCTAATATTTGGCTCGAACAATGCAAGATCGTACGTGTCCTATATGATAGCTAGTTTTGATTAATGTTGTATAGATATTCCCATTCGTTGTAACCAACGAGATATCTCAAGGTTAAAGCCCAGTCCTCAACTAGGTGATAAGGTGAGTGAGGTTGCTTGCTCATTTCAACTTGCCTTCACGTCTCTTTCTGTTGACTATACGTACCTTTTCTATACGGAGGAGGAGGATCATCAGGCGAACAAATTCAGCGGCCAGCTTAATGTAATCTTTTGTCTCCATCCGGTTAGGCAGCTTGAGATTAGTTCAAGCATCGCTCTGTGTAGTAGGTAACCACCAACGTACCTCTTTTAATTTTAGAAAAGAAATTTTTATCGGTCTCCCCTATAAGAGTTTTGCACAACCAAAATATCATTACATAGAGTTTTAGACTTCGGTTATTTCTAAGAACACTCAAAGAACAAAACCAAGCCAAGATGCAGCTACTTAAGAACCAAGTCTCTTAAAGATGACCACACCTATACTAGACGAAGATCTCTATGGTTATATATGGACTACTCCAGTACGTGGCAGGCCAACTTTAGAACGGATATATGTTGCTCTATTTCTGCATCATGCTTTAGAAGCATATGCAACATGTTGCCCTGAAATAAAATAACTTACAAATATGAGCATGATCTTATTTTTATCATCAAATGTCACAACATTTCTACAAAGCTAAATAGAGCAAAAAATTTGCACTTGCTCCCGCACAAATTTGAGATTACATATATTGATACTGACGTACTTGTTGAAATCAAGGAGTCCCACATCATGCCTCTAATAACTCGGGTGTCTGAGCGACCATGATACGTTATTGTTTCTAAACCATGCATAGGAACAATGTTGGCATGTCTTATATTCGCCATGGCAATAATGACTTATTACCTAAGTGGCAACCATACTAAATGTTTTCAAATGAAATACTAAATGTTTTCAAATGAAAAAAAGTTCCAGTTACAAAGTTTTATATCTTGTAGATCTCTACAATTTTGATAAAGGGCATCTCGCCATTCGAGAGAGTCTAAAACTTCAAAGAAATTGAATTTCATTATATGAGAAATTTTAAATGAATAGTTGGTACTCTAAATGTTTTTAGATGAAAACCTTGTGAACTACAAAGTTGAAGATTGTATTGACAACTACAACTTTGTGGTAGATCATGACAATGTTCAATGTCGTTTGAAATTTATAAATTTAGAAAGCTTAGAACATTGTCGGACTCTCCTAGATTGGGCGGGAATTGACCCAATTGACGAACGTCGGAGGGGAGGAGGAGGCGGCAGCGGAGGGGCGGCGCGCGGCGCGCACGGCCGTGGTGGGCGGCGCGGCGGGGGGAGGGGAGGTGCACGCGTGGGAGAGGGAGCCGGGAGATTGGGATAAATTTCTTTATTTGCTTGTTACCCCGAAAGATTACACCCCCTTACTTTTATAGCCCGGCTAGTGGGACTTGTGTCTCAAGCAATCTCTCTAAAGGTTTCCTTATAGATTGGAATACCTTTTACAAGCATATCCTATTTATTTTCCTAATAAGGGCCTTCCTTATAGATGGAATATTCTATTGCACACCAAAAGCCTAAGATAATCCTAGATAATTTCCTCCTTTATTCCCGAATTAATTGCCGAAGAACCCGCTGAAAGGAGGAGGAGGAGGGGCGGCGCCTTGCGAGACCACCAGGCGGCGCCCGTGCCCCTCGGGCGGGTGGGCTGTCCTTCCGGACCCTATTTCTTGGGTCATGACAAACATACAATGAATATTTAAGAATTTAAATAATTTCAAATAGAAACTTGTTAACAACAAAGTTGTAGATTGTGTAGATCATGTCACTATCCAAAGTTGTTTAAAATTTTTAAAATTTTTAAATCTAAATATTAAAATGATTTTTTAGGGGACTCTAAGAAATTTTAAATAAAAATGTAACTAATTTGTAGATTGTGTCAAGCTCTAAAATTTTAGTATATAATTTGTCTACATATGAGGTCACACCAAAATTTAGTATTATTTGTTGTTGCAAATTTAGTTTTCTAAATTTAGTAGAAGGACTAGTGCTTCTTTAACTAAATTCAAATTCCTCTTTTTAAGTTTTCTAAATTATGTGTGATCTTATTTTGTAGAGTTTATTATAACAAACGCGATGGTGCAATCCGATATTGGATATAATATTTGTTTAGCAGATATTATATTTTTAATTTGACAAAGCAATGAAATAATGAAGAGAGGGAAACAGAGGACACGTGTTATCAAATGCGTCAAATGGGGAGGTGCTCAGCGCGCCCCGTTCAGGACTGCATCCACCCAATTGGGTTCCATGGATCCGCCCCTGCTCAGCGCCGGGCGAAAGCTTCGAGGTCAGCCACTAGGCCACGCGGGTGGCATGCATGCAAGTGCACGAGCACGAGGGCATGTGTCGTTGGTTGCTCAGTGTCCGTCGACTGCGCAGGCAGGGCATCAAGGTCCTCTAGGCCGTTGCGGACGGCGTCGCGATTGCCCACGTCGTCCCTCCCGACGCTGATGTCCTGAGCGTCGTCTGATCCTTCTTCACGCTCAACGACGCCATCAACTACGTGTGAATCATTCAATGAGGCCATCACCTACGTGTGAATCATTCAACGAGGCCATCAACCAACGAGTCCTGTCACGAGAATCATTCAAGTACCTACGTACGTGTATTCAGCCGCCTGCCGTCTCGCGGTCATTTTTTTCCAACTGGGGTTACGCCATTTCCATTTATAAAACGGAAATACAAGCATCAGAGTTTAGATGTTTCAGAAAGTAAAGCAACATAGAAGTGATGACCACGTCATCATACCAGCTAATCCTATCCAGGAACCTATTTCTCAGACTCAAAAAGCATCTAAACGTCTCGCGGTCATGGTGGTGTGAAAAAACAAACAAACTTGATGAGATTTTGTCGTGGCCTGCAGGTTTTCGTGGTGGCGTTTAGGAATAGGAAGCTATGCGTTGATCGATAACCGCGCGCGGCTCCGGCCACCGTTTCCCGCAGACTACTTTGGGAGGATCGTACCTGGGATGTGTTGTTGTGCAATTATTGCATCATTGTTGAGATGAGCCGGGCGGAACCCCGCGATCTCGCCGCGTGCCTTGTGCGGCCGCTGCAGGCTTGCCTGCCACATCAGCCCGCGATGAGTTTGCGGGTTGCGCGGACATGGGCAGCGGGCTAGCCGTCGCCGCCCCACTTGCATCCTTAATTAATAACTAAATAACTAGTAATACCCAGTAATAAGTAATGGCAAGATAGCCGGGCCAGCAGCTACGTCGTCTCTGCTATATAAATCCAGTCCTGTGTGCCATCTGCAGTTCGAACCAGAGCAAGTGCTTCCTTGTGTCTTCTACTCTAACACCTCATTTCCGCGCACGGCGCACGCACTCGTCGCTCGCAACATGAGTGAAGGAAGGCACCACCCAATGGCGCCTGAGCACGGCACGGCCGTGAGGTGACCATCACGGCCGTCTCGACGGTGGCGCCGGCGCTGCCAGTGCAGGAGCACCGCCTGCCGCTGTCGAACCTGGACCTCATCCTGCCGCCCATCAACGTCGGCGTCTCTTCTGCTACACGGACCCTGCCGGCGGCCGCAGCCACCAGCCGGCGGCGGTCCTCAAGGCGGCGCTTGCCAAGACGCTGGTGGCGTACTACCCGCTGGCCGGGGAGGGTGGTGGCCAACGCGGCGGGGCGAGCCGGAGCTGCCGTGCAGCAGCCGCGGGTGGACGTCGCGGAGGCGACCGCCGACGGCACCGTGCTGCGGGGACCTGCGTCTTCGGGACAGCCGGACGAAAGCGTCGAGCCGCTCGTGCCCAAGAAGAAGGCTGGCGTCATAGCCGTGCAGGTTCGATCAATTCATCTATCATTTGAACTTTTTATCACTAGTAGAAAAATAAAAATAAAATGAAATCTACAGTAACATATATATATAGTACGGTGCTATTATGTGGCAATATAAATACTGAGCCACACGTACGTATTGCCGTGTGCATATAAGAATCAGAATAGTAATGAGAATTTAAGACAAAAAGCTTGTATATACTCTTTGACTCGATCGTCAGTAAGCCGTTTTAACCGTCTGATCTACGGAGAATCACTTACGCATGTCGCTACTTGTGGTGAGAATTGACCCGCTTGAACTGTGCAGATTTGGTGGCGTGACTATCTACGTCTAATCACGAATCGAATATTTGTATAAAATTTTGTGACGCATCTCAACTGTGGTGTGGCTTTCTGCGGCCGGGACAAAAAACGTGTTAAAAAAAAAAACTCCACTTACGAGAAAATGGACGTGCACCATGTATGTGCGCCATGCGCGATTAATTTCCTACGTGTACGGTTACAGAATTTTATGGTTCACAAAAAACTCACGAAGCTAGATTCATTTCTCGATCGAATTCAAAGTTCACCAAATACTTGATATACATGCAGGTGACCAAGTTCAAGTGCGGTGGCACCGTCGTCGGAATTCGTGCACCTTCGACCACCGCGTCTGCGACGCCTACTCCTTCAACATGTTCCTCGTCGCGCGTGGGCTGCAGCCGCCCGCGGCGGCTCAGCGCTCGACCCCGTCCTTCCACCCGCTCGTTCCTTGCGCCGCGTGACGACCAACAGCACTGCGCACGCCGGCAGCCTCGCGGACCGCCTCTTCGTCCCTGTGAGCCGTGCGCCGGCCCTCCCAGACACAGCCGCCGCCAACCGCATTTACCGCGTGTCCGCCGCCGCCGACGTCGCGGCACTGCGAACCTCGGCGGGGTCCGGGCGCCGAAGCTGGAGGCGTTCACGGCGCACCTGTGGCGGCTCGCCGGGCCGCAGCGGCCTCGCGGCGCAGCCAGCACCAGTCGTGCTGCATGGGTGTGGTGGTGGACGGGCGTACTAACCTTCGTCGACGGCGCCATGGAGGCCTCGCACGGCACCCTGACCATCCCCTACGGTGTCATGGGCACCGACGCCCTGCCATGGCGCTTGCCGACGTGGCTGGCGACGTGCACCGGTGGTGCGGAGGCCGCGACCGGCGAGCACTTCCGCGAGCTCGTCGACTGGGTGGAGGCGCAGCGGGCCAGAGCCCACGGTGGCGAGGGCGTACCTGGGCCGCGGCCACGGCGGCGCGAGGACGCGATGGCCTGCGTGGTGTCGTCGGGGGATGCGGCTCCCCATCGGTGACGTGGACTTCTAGGTTGGGGCAGGCCGGCGTTCGCGTCGTACCACTTCCCCTGGCCCGGCGGCGCCGGGGTACGTGATGCCGATGCCAAGCGCGCGCGGAGACGGCGACTGGGTGGTGTACGTGCACGCGGCGCCGGAGGTGGTGGAAGTGATGGAGGCGGAGCCGACGGTGTTCAGAGCGCTGGACGGTAGCTACATTTTTGGGTGAATTATAGCGCCTGGGAAATTAGCCGCAGCTGCTGGAACGTGATGGCGCCTGGTCGGCTGGGATGCTGGGACGTCATGGCGCCATCGAGCCATTGTCGTCCATGCATGTATACGTCTCTGGTTCGCGGTTTACGTCATGTCGGTTCCGTCCGTGTTACCGTGTGTGTACGTGTGTGCTGTGCGTAACAACGCGGCATAATGCTGTGTATACGTACGTGTTGAACGGATTAAAGTGCATTTCATTAAGGTGATGTTCTTATCAGGTGGTAAACATCGATTTGTAAATATAAAATATGGTTATTATAAAGCAAATAAATCATCTTCAACAAAATTTGTATCATAGCTAGAATTATCCCAATGAATGTTCGAGACAATTATCGTAGGGTTTACAAAATTATTCGTGCAGATGGCCAAATTCAACAAAACTCTTAGGCCTTGTTCCGGTTCAGCTGACAGTTGGAAAGGCCCATTCCGGTCGGGCCGATACCAAAAATGATCGTTCGGTTAAGTCGGCCCGGGAAGGAGAAAAGCCGGTGATCCGTACCCTCTTCCTCCGATCAGGCCCGAATGGAGACTCTCACGTTGAACAGAGATGGGCGGCGGGCTCTTCCCTGATGACCCGGTTCCACTCGATCTTCGCCTGGGTCCGATTTTTGATCCAGCACCAATACGGTGGTGCCAGGCGAGCTGTAGCGATTCCCCGTCAAGCCGTTGTCAGCACTGGCCGGCCTCGTGCCATGATGAGCAGCTGGGGCAGCCGCAGCCGGCTGCCGTGATTAACCGTCAAGCCGTGCGTCGACTGCATGTCACCAACAACTTGCCTCCTGCGTGCCTCGATGGCCGGGGCACAACCCGACGTGCCGATAGAGGTCGGGCACGACCTAAAATGACATGACAGCAGCGCAAGTCCCACTAATTCAACACTGCAAGTCGCCATGGGCCCAGAGCATGTACAATAATATACTTTAAATTGTGTTATATAGCCAATAATAAGACATATAAGCATAGCAAATGCATGAGTAGACGAGATAGAAATGAGCAATAGAAGAAAGTTGCCGCAACATCAGTATCATGCGCTTGCACCACTTTTCTCCCATGAGGACTCTACCCCGGCAGCTATTATGGTCGCATACGGATATACTTGTATACTATCTTTGGCCACATGAGGAAGATATTTATGCGATCAAAAAAAGGAAACAAAGGCGTAAGATGTTGAGCAAAAAAACACTATGGCGATCTATGTTTTCTTTTTGCAATTTTATGACCTAGTTTAGCGTGAAATGTCCACATTTTTCTGTCTGGACACTAAACGGCTTCACAAAATTAAAAATACCAAACAAGAAATGAATGAATCCTACTAAAACACGGCAAAAGAAATCGTCGCCGGGCGAGCCCCACCACTCCCCAGACCTGCCCGGCGCTGCGTGCGAACCAGCACTCGCTCCCGCCCGCAGGTTTTCAAAACGCTCGCCCGCTGCCTCTCTCTCCACCACATCAGAACAAAAAGGAAACACTGAATCCTACGACCTGCCCTACCCCGGACCCCCTTTGCCCGGCCTTGCCGCCCAACCACAGCCGCTCCGCCGCTGCCGCCCGGCGCCATCCTCCCCTGACGCCCGACGCCTGCGCACGCCCGCCCCCCTGCCGCCCCACCGCCCGGCAGCCCCCCAATCACGGCTACTCCGCCGCCGCCGCCCGGCGCCATCTCTCTCCGACGCCCGACGCCTGCGCACGCCCTGCCCCTGCCGCCCGCTGCCCAGCCCTGCCCCAACCACGGCCTCTCGCCGCCGCCGCACTTCGCTGCTTGCCCCTGTCGGGACATGAGAACCACGGTGAGCAACAGCGGCTTCTGCCTGTGCTATTACCGGTTCTTGTTCTTGCTCCTGTGCCATGTGAGCATTTTTCCCTCTAAATATCAGTTACTCTTATCTTATAATTTCCACACAGTTAACCATTTTTAGACTGAAGTTTTGGTCCATTTCCTGTGTCATGTGAGCATTTTCCTATAATATGCAGACATCACTTTATAGCTTAATTTGAAACTTAGTTCAGTTCAAATTGTTTGATTTTTTAAAAACTTTTATATTATAAAAGGTGTTTTAATTGGATCTTACGCCTTTTCAATGAATTATAGTTCCTCAAACGATTTTTATATAATTTTTCCTCAAAGGAAGCACAACAACTTCATTTGCTTTAGAATGGAGTCAATGAATGCTGTACCAACTTACTTGTTATTACTTATTAGTCAAAATCTCCCAAAATAATGTGCTGCAGCAAGAATGCTATATACAGAAAGGGTTTCTACTAATATTGTGTTTTTGTGTAATAAAAAGATGGCAAAACTGCATTACAAGCTGTTTATTATTGTTTGGAAGAAAAATTAGCACTGCCTGATGTCATGTGTGTCTGATGACACATTCCTCTGATCTATGTTCTATTCAGTAGACCTGGTGCACTGGTGGTGGTAGATTAATCATGCTTTGTTCTATACTAAAATGCTTCTTTCTAGAATTGAGGTGCGTGCGTCTTCAAGCATATTTTTTTTTTTTGCAGTAATAAAGAGATTTATTTAGCATTTTGTTTTCCTCTCCACTGAAATGCTACCTGTTACATACATGTTTGGTCGGAGTAGCTGACTTGCTGGACAGTAAACTTGGATATTCAGAGTTCACCTATTCTGAATGGCTGCAATGCAACTGATGGTGCCATTTTTCCCATTTATCCAAAAAGGATACACTGTTAGAGTAAGCATTTCATCCACTTCACAGCATTTCTCAAACAGAATACCTAAAAGATTTAAGCATTTATCAACTTATAAGCATTTGTCAGCTTGTTCATATTAGACATATATGCATCCCTTGCTTTTAAATTGACCTTTTTTACAGGAGAGTTTCTCCATGTCTTGCGAAACAGGTATTTTTTTAATTCTTAATCGATTGCAATTGGTGCTTTGGTTCAGTTGATCCTTACTAGGAGATCATGCCGATCACTGCGATTTGAACAGAAATCAACCTCTAAAGGTTTCTGATTTTAGTAGTAATTTTTTCTGAAGCTATGATCATGTAGAGATCATGTAACTACTACTGCGGCTATGCATTGGTTGATTAGCATGATGAGATAACAATATGCTGCACACAAGTCTAATTTATTTTGTACCTGATGCAACTTTCAGGAGCTAAAAAATAGCTTTTATAACACAAAAAATTGGCTGCATGTTCACGCACTGCCTTGTTCATGACTTTTTGGCACATTTTTTCATGAGACTTAGTTTATACCACTGGAGAACCTCCTGATTTCTTAGTATTATATCATTGTTTATGTGGTCTAAGTGCAAATAGCTAATTTGATATAACAGGCATGTAACTGATTTTTAATGCAAAGGATAAGATGATTTTTTTAATTAGTGAAACAGACTTTTGACCATGATTAAGTAGTGGCTGGTTTATGAATTGGTTCTGAACATGCCTCTGCCATGGGTTCAAATGCCGTAATCCAAAAACCTGCCATGCGATTTGCCTCCATTGAACTTCATGTTGGAGCTGCTACTGTAGTCTATATATACATAGTCTATATATACAGTTACAAACTGGGCTAACGCAAAAGAGTAGCTAGCCAAATGCTTGACTGTACAAAAAAAAAAATATAGTTATAAACTGTGGTTCTGCATTTTCATCTGTCTGAAACACTCCTAGATCGATTGCATCTGAAATTAATATGCCTAATGTTGTGGCACTGATTTAATCTGAACTTGTCACACCAATTCCCTTGTCTGTTTCTGAAACAATGAAAGTTTCAGCGGCTCACAAGCTGACTACTCTCATGGTCAGTGCACCACCAAATTATTCTTTTTTTTTCTCATGAATCATGGATGCATGGTGAGTTTGATCATCGATCCTATTTTTTTTTGTCATCTACATATCTATTTGTTACCATTACTGTTAAGTTCCATTTGTACGTGCCCCTTCATGTTCACTATTTGCATTGTTTAACTCTTTAGATTGAAGCAACACAAGATCACCACCAGCTTCTTTGATTTGTTCTGCAGCAGGACCTTCAATGCCATGCACAGGATCAGTACGCGAGTGTTGGATTCGAGAATCGGGAAAGGGATACAAAACAATACTAGGGAATGCTTCTTGGGGCTATATTATTCTGTACCTTACCATATGCTTTCAGGAAAGTGCAGGGCTGTAGATGGAGCGAGTATTTTTAATTTCAAAAACTATAATTTCATATGGCATTCAAATGATTTAGATTCGTGATATTTAAAGACTTGATGTTCTAAACCCAATAGTGATCATTCATATGTTACCATTGTTATTTTTTTCGTTGCAATTGGCCGATGCGTTTACCTAGTTTAGTAGAAAAAGTTGTACTTTATCGGATTCGATCTCACTCCATAAACTTAAGATACACTTATATGTAAACTTTAGGAAATTATAAAATGTCAAATTCCAAACTAAAACTTTAGAAAATTATAAAAATCTCAAATTCAAACTAAAATGAAAGGATCTAAGCAGGCCAGTCTTGTTCGGCCACAAACCCAGAGACCAGTTACATTCAAATTGGACCCAACAAGGGCAGATCGAAGCAAGACGTTTTTTTTTTCCCTTTTTTTGCTAGATCGGCCAAGGCGTAAGTGGCCCTTTTTCCGGTACCAGTGAGAAGCACTAGAGCCGAGCTTGTCCGCGCGTTGTTGGTGCACCCAATAATAAAGTGTGTGACAATTTGCCTGCGCGCACCACCACGCGCGATATATATAAAGGAACTGGCTGACAGTGTGATCGCGAGCGAGGCTTTCCCTATATACTCCGTACTACTTCTAATGTATGATCCTTGTTGTAATAATATATAATAATAAAATAAAAGAAAAGATACAAACATTTGTGTAGTGGATGCCGCACCATCTTAGTTGGCAGCTCCTGTAGACGCACTATTCATTGTTTACATTGTAGAAAGCATTACAGAGATTATATCTACATCTATTCACAGTTCCTTTAGTACAAGTTTGGTTTGCAATTACGCTGTATATATATATGTAGTGATCTAGAAGGCAGGTTTATGCCTCTGTTTTGAAGAAAAGCTGCAAAGACCAACCTGTATGATTAGATCATAGTCATATGCACGAATTGTAGAGTTGGCTCTAATTTGTACAAAAATGAGGGAAAAGATTATAGAGTTGGTGGTCATGGATGTGACTATACGACCGGAATAACCTCATCATAAAAGTCCAAGTCCGCCGTCAGGTTGTTTGTCATCAGCAGGTCATCAGGGTCTCACTCGCCAATTAAGTCACCAGGAGTTGAACTGATCGAGCTTCACCAATAACTCCCGCAGGAATCAGCAGATCGTCAGATGGATATAAACATGCATTTTATTTTGACTCCTATGCTATAGCTGCAGGCTTGTAGCTCAAGTGTACACAGTACTAGTGTGAGTGGCTGTCCCTGTTGACGCGCAGGTCGTCGTCCTCGTTCACGGGGCCAACGAAAACAAAACGAGCGATAAGGTCAACCTACCTACCGGTCCGTTCTTGATATCCGATTTATTATTCTTATATATATACACCTTTCGGCTTTTGGTGGCCATCTGATGCGTTTTCCGTGCTACCGATCGCGCATAGAGTAATAATAGGTGCATGATGGTTATATATAATAAACTTTAACGTAGTACGTAGTTAGGTTATGTTGCTAATTGTAGCTTTGCTTCAGTTCGTTTCTGTATATGTCGATGTGCGATTGGTTGCAGGCTCCTCCAACATTTCCTAATCCACACACTTAATCGTACGTAATCGATCATCACGATCGCCTTTAATTAGAAAGAGGGTTCGATCGGATCGGATCGGGATCGGATCGACCTCGTGTCGGCGTTTCCTCTTTTCTGGCTACCCGTCTTCGTCGCCGTCAGCGCACGCCACGTCTCCCTTTATAATTAATTAACACTGTAGCTTCTTCAGCCAATCTAGTTCACAGATTAAAAGCTTTTCACATCTGCCTTCAGCCCAGCCTCAAAAGGAATGTGAAGTCACATCCTAATTATTCGTAACCGTCACGTAAAAGCACATAGGGTCGTAGCTTAATTACTCCTACCTGCTTGGGCAGTGTGGCCATTGGCCTGTAGGAGTACCGTACGTGACAGGTAAAATTAGACGGCACAAACTGGCCAGAGTGGTTCAACAGTCTTCAAGTTCCCTTAGCTGCCTTGCACCTGAACGCCATTGCATGGGGGACAGTGGTTTTTTACAACTGGGCAGAGTGGTTTTATCTGACCAACAATTCTTTCCCATCTGAACCCTGAAACGACACTTCCCTCCCCTTCACCTGAGCAACGCAACCAAAACTGTGTAGAAAGAGTCTCAGCCAAACACTGCTTCAAATCAGATTCACTTCGTTTTCTAGATACATCATCCGTATCAGACCTGGCAGAGAAGACTAAGGCACCCAGACATAATAAAAATCAACGTATCTAAAAGCCGCGAAACGTTAATTTAACTGTGGAGTACTAATTTAACTCCCTCTGGCAATGGGACCTGTAGTCCTCCCAGTGTACGTTTCTCCCAAACGTTTGACGCGAACGAAGTTTTTCGTTTGACCTGCTTGGCACTTGCTAGCACACAAAGCTACTGTAACAAAACTAGTTTGCCCAAAGCGAAGGGTTTAGTGATCGAGTACGTTGCTTTGTAAACTCGGCATATGGCCCCATTTTACACACCTCTGCAGCTTTTGGATTAAATTAAGAGAGTGGCATAAATATTTACACCGAGTCCAAAACCAGGTATATACAAAATAAGCTTCATCTAAATAACTCTCAACATACCTCTCAAGCCCAGTCCAAGATTTCTAAGAGCAATATAGCTAGCTCTAAAGGGTATATTCTAAGAGCTCGGCTGATCAGAATGTAAAGAATATGACTGCAACACAAGGTCATTTTTTACGAACACTTAATTTGAGAGCCACGAATCATTGTATTAAGAACTAAATACAAAGCAGTAGCACTTTTAATTTTTATAAGAGAACTTAGAGCATCTCTAAGAGAAATAGCCAAATAACTTTCTAGAGTTAAATTTAGCTATTACTAAGATAAACGCTTCCCAACATATTTCCTTCATATGACTATC